>JBAMCJ010004533.1:600000-1115413 GCA_037075205.1 Drosophila prostipennis | reverse complement strand
GTTAGCAATGGTTTTCTAAAGTTAGGATTAAGATTAACAAAGTTTTTTTTTGTAAACTAAAATGCATTATTTAAAAAAATCTTTGCCCTGTAAAAAAAAATTTTAGAAAGTTTTTGGACATAACAAAATTGTATATTTTCTTATACATATTCTGAAAACCTTAACTTAATCAATATGAATTTGTGACTACACTAAACATATGCTATCGACAAAGTTTAATACATTTTTCCAAATGAGTAGCTTAGTATTTATTTTATTCTCATTAAATTTCGTTCCCTTATTTAGTATGTAAAATGCTTAATATCTGAATCATAACTCCCACCCGAAGGCAATTTAGGAAACCATATATTAGAGTCATAATCTGTAGTTAAATTGCTATATTGAGGCCGCAACATCGTAAAAAACAAAAAATGGTCGTAAAAACACAGCCAAGTCCACGCAATTGGTTAAATATTCAAAAGACGAAATCTTGCTCCAGCTTTATGGCTTTAAAATGTTTAGGATTTGAAAGAGAAACACACAATTATACTAATCGTGGCGCTTTGAATTAACAATCGATAATTTACATATTTCGGCCATATATTGACAGCTGCCGCTGCTGTCCCACGCCTTCTTTAAGCATTTTTGGTGATGCTCTCATAAAATGCCCCCCGTCCATTGGGGTATTTGTCGTGTTCATTAAGAAGCTTTTGAAAGTTTCGCCTTTCAAAAACCATAAAATGTTTATTTAGATGCCATTTTAATGGCGGACGGAGTCAAACGTTTTATGGCTTCCTTTTGTTTCACAATATTGTTTTAGTTTCATTTTTGGACTTAATAGACTCATTTCTGGTTTAACACAAAACAATCGAGTTTCAATTAACCACACAAAAAGTATGTGGCCTTCTCGCTCTCTCTGGGTAAACCACAAAATTAAGTGGCTAACAGTATTTTGTGGCCACAACACATTACAAACCACAGGCAAAAAAAGGGAAAAAAGATTATAATAGAGAACCGGGTTTGTCCATATCCTTTTTTTTTGTGTTTGAGTTTGTCCGCCGCGCCCAAGCGAATATCCCCAACAGACAATCAAGTAGTGGTGCGTTTTTCACGGTGCGGGGTCGTTTCCGTTCCGGGCTTTTGTTAGCATTTTAGCAGTTCATTTATGCGGTTCGGGCTCACACAGGATGAGGATGCGGCACATGTGACCGGAAAAGCCCTTTTAGTAACACAAAATGGTCACCAAAGTGGTTGAGTGCTTGTTAGTTTGCGGGATGTCTCGGGAAAATTGGGCCCTGACACTCCGAACTTCCTGAACTTGTTTCTTTTGAAAATGATAGAAAATGCTAAATAAATATTTTATTATTATTGGCCTAAATGATAAATAATTATAGCGAATTTACAATTTTATTTATTTAAACATTTAATGGTATTCCAACAATTAAATATACAATCTTGCTATACAATTATCCGCAGTGCCGCCATTTGTATGCACCCTCTTAAAAGATGCTGCAGTCCCCGTTGCTCGATTGCAGTTAAGCTTTCCCCTTTGCCGCGTTTTCTCTTTCGCTTTTCATCTTTTTACCCTTTGGCCATATTTTCCAGGCGACTTTTCTGTTGTATGCATGTATATGTGTGTGTGAATTATATGCTGCACACTTTTTAACCCTTGGCATATTTTACAAGCTGCTTTACTTGCCTCATACTTATACTTTACTCTCCAATAAACATACAAACGCACTTACCCAGTGTTTGTACATGGATGTCAGGAGAGTGTGTGTTTGTAGGGTTTTCCGCTTTTTTTTCTGCTCGTTTGTCGTGGCCTCAAGTGCGCCGGCGAGTTCATAAATTTGCCCACTGGGGCGTATGAGTAATGTGCCAAAGGGGCTTCGCTTTCTTCTCGTACAAGTGTGTGCAACATCACAAAAACGGTAGAAAAAATGAAAAATAATATCCGAAAGCCATAGGCCAGCAGGCAACATATGCTGACTTCAATTTAATATTTTTTCCTTCTAAAAGTTAGTTTACCAAAGGTAGAAAAATTTAATTGAACAAATTTTTACAAGAAACTTTTGTGGGATATAACTCAGAAAAAACATATTTTAGACTGGACAAAATTAAATTACAATTATTACAATGTTACGAAGATTTTAAATATTTATTTATTTAGAATATTTTATATTTAAAAAGATTGTTTTCCAAAATTGATGGATTTTTATTTATACTCTTTATAAAAACTGAATTAAACTTGTCTATTAATTATTTAATAATTTTAAAATGTATTAATTAAGGATTAATTTTTTATATTTAATTTATTTAAATCATTTATTTAATTTATTTAAATGTAATTTTGTTAAGTAAAATACCTACAGTTTTAATATTCTCATACCAATACAAAACTCTCTAATTGTTTTCTAACATCTTATTAGATCGAAATAATCATGTTTTCATAGGAGTGCAGTCCCACCAGTTTGCCACTTTTTTCCAGCCTTTTAATTTGCATTTTTCTGCAAAGCTCTTAGCATCTCATGTTTATTGTCCATTATTATAATTGCGCAATCTTCGCCATACAAAAGGTGTCCCCGGTCTTGGGCCAGTTTTCCTTTAGTTGCCCACATCCGGTCAACTGCTGGCGTTTATCATAATTGCAGTTCATTTGCATGCCCGGGAAAATGCAGCTTGCTTTTCACATATTTTTTCCGGCGCTGCTGGTGCTCTCTTCATCTTCGCTGCTGTCGCCTGTCGCCGCCTCTCATGCGGCAACAGCAACTGTCGCCGTTGCTGTCACTTGATGTCGCAACGCATTAGAATATGTTGCATGCTGCCCCCTTTGGCCCGTTCCCTTCCCCTTCCTTCAACCTGCAACGGTTGCAGTTGCATATGCAATATGCAGGCGCGGGCAAATTTTTATCTTATGACAGCTGCTGCTACCGCAGTTGTTGTAATACCCTTGCAAGGGGCTTTAGAGATTGGCTGAGCATTTTAAAATGTAAATATTTAAAGATCTTCTGTATATTTTCATACTTTTAAAAATAAAATAAGCCCCCACCAAAATTGCAAAATATAAATATAAGTGCAATTAAATTACATGGCATTTAATCAGTAGAATTACAAAATATTGTACATTTTTGTGAAATTAATTAAGTCTAAGCAGTTAAGAAATCGAAATAAAATGAATGGTTGCCAAATATTTTAACACAGAGCCTCAAATATAAAATTTAAAATACATTTTAAAATCCTTTAAAATAAAACTCAAATGAAAAAAGTATTATAAATGCAGGGCATTTTTTAATTCGTTCTTCTGTTGACTTTAATGTTGCCTCTGCTGATTCAGTTGCAGTTGGTAGTCGGAAAAAATATGTTGCTGTCGTGCTTGGTATTGTTGCTTTTGCTTTTGCCGCTGCTGTTGCCTTGTTACATGTTATGCCCTACGCACATGCGGCTGCTGGCTGAGGAACACACATTCGGTGGTGCTGCAAGGAGGCAAAGGCGCCCGAAAACAAATGTCAGCTGTAAAAATCATAAATTTAATGCAAAATGCAAAAACGCTTTGCGCTTCGTTGCGCTTTACTCTCTGACAGGTGACCCCTTGCACCTACCATTTGTCCACCCTAGGCCACCCCAGTCCACAGCACTCAGCATTTGTGCCTTTTCTAACTGAAATATGATATATGCGAAATTCAGGACGGAAAATATGACAATGTTGCTTCCTGAATACTCTGCTAGATGGAAAAGTTAGAAAACAATTAATTTACTGGATAGGTCGTGAATTTGTCCTATTATTCGCTTAGATACGACGTTATAAAAGTAAGTGCTCTAGATTTCATGGGTTAAAGTGTTGGTAGTATCTTACTTTTATAATATCTATTAATAACTAATGGAAATGTTAAAATATTATATTTATTTGTTATTCATTTTATCAACATATATGTTCATATTTTTAAATATTTATTTGTATTTATAAATATTTATTAATTTTTGCATATTAAATATAATACTATGTTAAGAATTCAAATCGATTCCATGCCATTATGTTCTGCTAATTAATCTGCTGCGCTAAATCCATAAATTATATTTTATGGCATTGTCCAGAGATGTCAAATGACATTAGGCTAAGCTATAGTTACAATAAACACAACATAAATTTCAATCAGAAAGCAAAGCGAACACGATCGGCAACCTCCAGACTTATAAGTCTATAGGCAATCAAAGAAATCTGAAAAGAGCCACGGAAATAACTCTTAAGATAAAGCCAATCAATGATGTCACGCCTTCTTGTCTTTTGGCCATTATTGTGGGTTGATTGTGTCGAGGGCTGAGTGGTAATACGACAGTGTCTTGACACTAAAAGCATTTTTCCATTCAACAAAAACGTTGTTGCTTACATTTCGCCTTGAGCTTTCATTAAAGACAAACAAAAATATATTTCACCAAATGACAAACATATCAAATTAATTGCAAATTCATGCAAATGAGAATGGGCAAGAAATAAAGAATCCGAAATGATGAAAATTAATTGCCAATATTAACGCGTTTTAACACAAAAAGTATGTTAGATATTGTATAAGCGATAACCAGCAGCAGCATCTCGGCAACAATAACAATAAAGTAGCATTCAAGTAAATGTTTGTATTTTTTGTCCCCCCTTTTTTTGTGAGCTTCAAATTTGTTATTAATTAACATTCATTAATTATCATCAAAGTGACTCGGAAGAATATAGAAACCTAACGTTGCCTGCCTTTTGTGGCTTGTGTTTAATTTATAACTTATAAATATGCAGCAATTTATTTAACACGACGCATGCATTCGATTTGGCCCACAAATGTGGCCTGCGAGTGAAATTTATGGGAGTATTTAGCGATCGAATTCAATAATTATTCAATCTACTCGATATATTTAAAAAAGGTACGGATTTTATAAACGACTTGTGATGCCAGAAAATTATAATTTTTAAACATTTTACGAGTAATTTTTAACTTTAAAATTTTTAAAATATATCATTTAATTTACACTTTATTATTTGCGTGTTGACAACAAACTTTTAATGAAATAATCTCTTACCTCCATTATTTTCTTAATGAAAGCCTAAATCGATCCACGCTTTCCAAGTGATCGTCGATTAAAGCCACGTAAATGAGTTATTCAGCAGCTGCAGTGGTTCAGTAATTGGTCGTGGAAACCCGTTCGTTTATAGACTGTATAATTTGATTACCCTAATGAAATGTTAAAAGTTTTGAGTGATCATCTGATCCCCGGTACGTGACTCCATCCGGGATGCTAAGTTAACCAAAGTCGCGGCTCTGGACCGATGTATGTTATAAATATAAATATATAATTTATATTGTGTCGGCACGTTGCTGTTGATGGAGCCACTGACGCGCGATGCCCACCCAGATACCCCGCACTCCTTGGACGAACCTTGGATGGGAATGGGGATGGGATGGGGATGTGAAGCTCTGGAAGATCGCCCCGGACTGATGTTAATGGGCGTGTCAACTAAATTATGAGTTTCGCACACACGAACGAAAGGCGGCAACACAGAAACGACTGGGCCAGTGGAGATCACATCCAGCTGAGTAATAATAATATGTAGTATGTATGGTGAGCGGTGGAAAAATGCTTAAGTAAATTACAGTGCGTGCAAATGTGCTTGTGAACATGAAATTATAATTTAGCCCCGAACCGAGCGTGTTCCGTTCCGAACCGCTCCAATTTACAATTAGCCAATGTTCTGCCTGCTTCGGCCCCTCTGCTCTGTGGGGCCTTAATCAATTCAGCCCAGTCCTCGCATGTCTGAAATAAAAAATATCAAGAAAAAACTAAAGGTATAGTAAAAATAATGATGAAAATTAACAACCAGAAAGCGGTTTTCATCTTAAGTGCAGTTTACGCTTGATTATTATGTTTGCGGGACGAGTTTCCGGGTGGTTAGGCATCGTGTACCGCACAGATGCCAACACGAGTACGGCAATCGGGAGTGCCGGAGACCCCCTGGACTAAATGAGTTAATTTGGTAGCCAGGCTAAGCCAAAAAGTTAACATGCTCTCGCCGGCTTTTCTCCACCACAAAATGCCTGGCAAAAGACCGAGTGATGCATTCCATTTTGGTTGCAATCAATTTTTGGCCTCCAGTGATATGTCAAACATTTTCGGATTCAGGATTCAGGATTGCATTGCATGTTTTTGGGGAAATCAAAGTTCATGCATACATGGAGTAACGCAAATGCCCCTCGGTGAAGTGCGGACTGTATTTTCAATCAAACAGATGTTAGCCTTTGGGTTATTGAATAACGGAGCAATAGATGTTCTCCGCAAAACTGCATACCATATTGCGTCAAGTATTGGGGCTTTTTTAATCGAAAACGTCTTTCAAACTTCAGATTAAATCAAAAGTCATAAGCCAAGTTGTCAATATTTTGACTTCAGGCATTAAATCATTTTGGACTAAATTTAAAGACCAGAAGTGTTCTTTTTTATAGTAATAAAACCACTTTTTACAGAAAGAAAGTGTAGAGATTTACAAAAATCCTTAACTTTAAGAAAAAGTACGATTTATTTATTAGACATTGATTAACTCACTAGATATTTGTAAATAAAATTTATATTCTTCCTTAAATCAAAAGTCTCTCTTTGCCGTTCGATAAGTGAGTAATTCAGATCTATTTTAAGTATTCAAATTCAATTTACTGCGCATTGTTTATAATTTATAAATATATTGAGACATTAACGAGTAAAATCGCCGCACTTGAAGCACTTGCATTCGGTTGGCTCACGGAGACGAATGTCCATGCTGCCCATTTCCGGAGAGGTCAAGCGAGTTCCATCCGGATCATAGCAGTGGGTCAGAGTGATGACCTTTTCCTTGAGGAAGCTTTCGCGGCAGCAGTAGCACTCCTATAAGATATGGTACAATTTTATAAACCACTGTTAAATACCTCTATTAATCCCGCTTACTTTCAGAAACCCCGTGGGAGTTATCACCGATGGCTGCACCTGGCTATTGCACAATCCCTCGCACTTGTTCACGATGACGTCGGCATTGCAGGTCCTCTGCATCCTGCCCAGCTCGTCGAACTCCTCCTTGATCAAGTGGATCTCCGACTTCAGGGTCTCGCAGTTCTCGTCGCCAGTGCCCTGGCTATATCGCAGTGCCCTCAGGCACTGGGGCATTAGGACCGCGGCAACGAGAATCAATTCCTGGACATGCATTCTGACCCACTCCCAACGCCCAACTGTTTGCAGCCACTCGATCCGGCGGTTCTTTTATACCAGGGACAAAGCCAGGACGCGATTGGATTCAATGATATATGTCAATGACTGGCTGATGGAATGTTTGTGTCCTGCCCAGCGGGTGGAAATTTTAGTCGGTTAAGTTGCGGTAGGACCAAAGACCAAGGCGATTCAGCCATCATTCTTCTGTTCTGTTAATTGGTGATTAAATCCAACGACTCGACCACAAGTGGCGATAAGTTGGGTGTGAAGCACATTACGAATATATTGATTTTTTGTTAAGATATATATATTTTTTATGATTTTTTGTGAATTTATTTGTTACATTTTAAGCAGAAAAATGAAAT
The DNA here is from genome assembly GCA_037075205.1 of Drosophila prostipennis. Classification (NCBI taxonomy): domain Eukaryota; kingdom Metazoa; phylum Arthropoda; class Insecta; order Diptera; family Drosophilidae; genus Drosophila; species Drosophila prostipennis. The sequence continues at coordinate 1,107,857 of JBAMCJ010004533.1, read as the reverse complement.
ATTTAAGATGTTTTCCAGGTTTGTAAAATTATATTTATTCTGATGAAATATATATATTTTTTTATGTTAACACAAAAAATTAAATATTTAAAAAATTTTATTAATTCTGTAATTTCTTATTTGCTTTAAATATTCATTTTAATTAATTTAGTATTAGTAAAATAAGTTTTTGTGAAGTTATTTGTTACATTTTAAGCCGAAAAATAAAAAATTTAAGATATTTTCAAATTTTATAAGATGCTATTTATTCTGATGAAATATATATATTTATTATATTAACCCAAAAAATTAAATATTAAAACATTTTTTAATTCTGTAAGAAAAGTTCTTATTTGCTTTGAATATTCATTTTTATACTACATTTTAATTAATTTAGTTTTAGTAAAATAAGTAATGGCTCTGTGCCATAAACAGTCTCATATATTTCACTTTAATCTGAAGACAAACCTATTATTCTTGGGGCTTGCCCGCACTTTTCCGGCCACGTAAACAAAAAATGAAATCGCAATCTGTCTGAAGTTTCCCACCTCTCGTATCTCTTTTTTCCTGGTCTTGGCCCAGTCCTCCCCCTGTTTGCATCGTCTTTGTCTCGCCCAATTTCGCAGTAACCACATTCTCTTTCCCCGTATCTGGATCTGTATCCCTCGGTGGGCCTGGGCCCGCCTTTCTCCACTTCCCTGCTCTGTGGGCCTGGATGCTCGATGGCTGCGCTTTAGAATCATCGACGCAAACGCAAAAAGTCTCAATGGCGCAGTAAATTATGTTTTATTATGCAATAAAGTCAAACATAAAAACGCTGCAATAAATTAAATTAACTACTAAAAATGCTGATTTTATTTTTACCCTCCGTTTGCAAAATTGTTGTTCAGTCAGTCCCGTCTCCATATATATAGACACGAGTATTTGAATACATAAACAAGGATGTATGTTTGTATCTATCGTTCGGGAGCAAAGTTTGGTTCTGTGTTTCATTTTTTTGGTTTACTGTCTGGATTTTTGCTTATTTTTACTGAAATTCTGCCTGGGAAATGTTCTAAACTGCAGTTGCGCCCAGGAAAAGCACAGTTTATAATGTGGAAAATCAACTATTTGTAAGGGAATTTTGAAGAAATTCTTGCTCAATTTTGCTTGCCTTTCAAAACATTTTTTTTTTAAACTTTAATCCAATTTTTAACAATTTAAAATACTCCAAATTTAAATCCACCTTCACAAAAAAAAAAACTTGGTTGAATTAGCCAAGTTAATTTCAAACAGTCCCCAACCACAAAAATTGTCAATTCTACCAATCAAATTGTTTAGTAGATTTAATTGTTAGTAGAATTGACAATGTTTGTGGTTGAGGACTGTTTGACAGTTAGCTTGCTTAATTATACAAATTGTTTTGTAGATTTTTCTTTATGGTGCCGAAAATGCTTTAAAGCTTTTTTTCTCCCCGCGCTGATCAGTTGAATACTCAAATTAGTGAGTTTTCCCAAGAAGCCCAGACATCAAAGGATAACTAAGGGTAAAAAAAAACATCCTGCAGCCATTGTGAACATGAATGAAATGCAAAGAGACACACGACCGGCAGCAGTAAAAACAAAAGCGCAATGCTTTAAATGAATAAATATGACACATAAATACCAGTCAACAATGGTTGGCCTGTGTGTCGCTGCCAAAAACCAAAAAAAAAAAAATCAACAGATTCTCTAAAGAAAAAAAACCGAAAAAAAAAAATTGCAAACATCGTAACAACAAAGCCAACCGACCAAGCGACAGGGACCGACAGTTAATTCCGCGAAAGAGGAAATTACAATTCATGCCCTTTGGCGGGACTCCATGATTATCAGATCGAATTAGTGTCTGCCCGGGCCTCTCGTCCTCCTCCTCCTTCCCGGTTCACTCTTCCGTATATGTTTGTCCTGGGGCCACATGAGCCACACATTTTTTATTGCCGCATTCTGTGCCTTTTCGGCCCTCAACCGAACCAAACCAAACCGAACCGAACCATTTGAATGAACTTGGACCGGCTGCTGCTCCTTTTGTTTTCCGTTAACAACAAATACAACAATTATGAGTGTGTGCCCTGTCTGGCCATGTCCTGTGGAACCTGTCATGACCAGAAAGTTGCCCTTATTTTTTGGTTCACCGTTCAGCGTTCATTTCGCTGTCCGCAGACAAAGAAAAAACCAAAGTATATGGAAAATAATAAAACAAATTCTGACAAACATGACTGTGAGTTGTCAAAAAGTCGGGCGGTGTCGATGTTCTATACTTTATTTTAACCCTCAATTCAATTATTGATTTTAATGAAATACTCATCGGATTTTCAAGAAAAAATATACATTTTTTATTAACCTTATATTAACGTAAAAAATTTTTTTTTGTATTTTTGTTTTATAAATTTATGTTTAAATTGTTTAAAAATTATTAGCTCTTTGGTCAAATGATGAAAATTTGAAAATAAATCATATATATTAAAGTCAGGATGTATTATAGTGAATAGTTTGTTTAATAATTGTGTGTTTCAATATCGTAAATATTAGGATAGTGAGCTCTATCGATGTTTTTGGCTATCGATTTTTGTTACCAAAAAAAAGTTTATTTAAAGTGCATTTGTCTGGATTTTCTAATAGTTTTTTAATGTTCCCCAACCCATTGACATGCTCTCGCTTAATTGATTTAGAATTGATACTCAGTGTCTGTGTCTCGTAATGGCAGCTGTAGAAACATACTCAAAAAGTAATAATCAGCAGACACATTAATTATATTAAACCGATTTGAGCGCCTTGGGGCTGCCTGTCTGATGACTAGAGACTGGGGCTCTTACTTGGCCGAATCGCTGTTGACTCATTATGGTAAAGACATGTGTTAATTTATGTAACTTTCCCAAACGGCCATTGTGACGTTCATTAATCATTTTTTCGTTTCAAGATTTTCAAGTTGGCCCCATGTCTTGCGGAGCGCTGCCTACTCTTTTATGTTATTTTTAGTTAATTGTTTGCGCTGTAAAATGTTTATGCGTTTTGGCCAACAGCTCGATTCGGCTGCCTTTGCCCTCTTTGACTAATGTCTGCCGCGTGTTCACGTTTTTGTCCCAATGATTTATAGTTGTCCGCTGGACAAAGTCATTTTTGCTTTGGCAGCGGTTTCGTGTGTCTGCAAAACATATCAATCATATCGGAAATTAATTTTGATAGCCACAAAAAGTTTGTTATAAAAAAAATGGTGGAAAATTAGTATAGATACGAAAACCAAATAAAGTATTGCAACATACCCAAAATGCCATTTTTTCAGAATTAATTATTGGAAATAACTCGCTAATGGAATTTTCAAAAAGTGATAATGTGAAAAATGTATTTAATAAATAAAATAATAATTAGTTATTATGTTAATTATTTAAAAATATTTATGACTGTGAATTCTTTGATTTAATAATAATATTTTGCAAGTGCAGAAGTCTTTCACTCAAAAAGTAGTAAAGCGAAAGTAACTAGCTGTCCCGATTTGCCCGTTAGCCAACTGTACACTGCCCTGCATAATTACGGTGCGTATGTGCCCCAACATTCAATCGCCCTGCCCCCAACCATCCGAAGCTAAAAAACAAAACCCCTAATCAGCATTAAGGCGCGCGGAGCCTATTATTAAGTTGATTACAATTTTGGATAAGCAAAGGCAGCCAAAACTGCGGTGCTATGTGTGGGTAACACCCCGGCGATCGGCGAGAAGTGAGGGCCTCTATATGGTGGGAAGTGAAGATCATTTTGCACGATTTACGAGTATATATATAGGCACATAAAGCCAAGTGAGTACCCGGGGCTAGAGTGGCGGATGGATAATGGTTACGGACAATGACGATGAGTGGATGGTAGCTTCTACTCTCTCGCAGTCTGAAAGAAATAAAGACTGCCCCACCGTCTCGAGCACATCCATCAATCGTGATGGATAACTGACAGTTTGGGGCGTTGCGGGTTCTCAATTTTCATGGTCAGCTCCTCGGTGAAATAAAGAAAAATTCCATTTACCCATCAACCCAATTTGTTGATCGTTAATCATAGATATATGTGTATGAATCTAGCCGTTAATTCAGCTTATTTGGCTGCTTAAATGTAGCATTGACCCATTGGGGAATTCATTTAATTGCGCATGTGCCACGGAAAATTGGCATAAATTAATATGGCCAACAAATTTAATTAGCCATAAATCAATGAGTTTATTAAACAGTAGCCAGCAGCCAATCATGCCGTAACGTTTTCCACCAATAAACTGCCGCAAATTGGCTAATACCAAATGGCGTTATGTGTCGGGCCGCCAAAGTTATGCCCGTTTCCCTCACTCGATCTCGCCAACGCCCACAAGTCTCGCCGCGCACATTAAAAATCAGTTAAATTCAGAAACACTCTGCACCACACTCTCACCCCCCACATAAACAATTTCCATGGCAAAAAGTCCGGCTCCGAGCAGCGACTCAATGGAAACCAGGGGACCTCTCACTGTGCCGGCTGTCGAGAGACGCAGCTGGATTCGAACTGGTTATATGGACCGACCGGACCCGACTTCTGTGTGCGGTTGGATGTGCCACCAAAAGCCATTTGGCACATACATTTCAAACATTTATGGTTATTATAAAGCATTTAACATTATTATGGATGCCATGGGGCATCTGTTACAATCTGACGGCGGACCAGCAGTAATAGCTGCAACACAAACACCGGCAGCCCATATCGCCGGCTTAAATAATCACTCTGCGGTGTAATTAGCAAAATATTTATTGATATTTCGTAAAGTGGGCACAAAAATAGGCAATGCAATTGGCCAAATGCTGCATTGGGCGATAAAACACAACTGGATTTGGGAAATCAGTTTTCCAATTTCACTAAAATTGTTTTATCAATGCGGATAAATATAATATTTGGAGGTTTAGGAAACTTCATTAAAATAATACTAATATTTTTTTAATATTAAGGATTTATTAGGATAATGTAATAAATTTCGAAAATTGCAAGGAAATATTTTCCGAAAATATTAGAATATATTTCGGAACCTTCATTTAAATAATACTAATATTTGTTTTAAAATAAGGATTTATGAGGATAATTTAATAAATTTAATAAATTGCCAGGAAATATTTTTTGAAAATATTACAGATATATCAATAAATTTGCTCTTTTTATTATATTTTAAAAAAATATATTCCAAAATTATATCATTTTCATAGGATTTGAAAAACCTCTAGAAAAAAATACGATGATTCCAAAAAGGACTGCTCAAGCAACCACTTGATACCCCCAAAATAATTGACATGGCATTTTGTGTGCTCATTTGACTGGACACAATCTCCTACCGAATCAAGTTTATTTATGTTTTTCAAAAAACGTTTGCCTAACAAAAAACTCAAAAAACGAGCAGAAACTTGACAAATAAGTTACGCTTAATTTTCTGGCAAGCGTTTAAAAAACCGAAACACGCAACAAGGCAGCCACCTAAAGCAAACCCCATTAAAAGCGACGCGACACTTTTGATAACAAATTCAAAGCCCAAACCGAAGCCAAAATCGAAGCAAGTTCGGCTTGACAAAAAATCGAGCCAAACTTACTATATACCGAATCAGAGTCACAGTCGGGCCATAAACATTGAATTTTACGACGCTGTGTGGTCTCGTTTGACATATTGTGGGCTTTACGATTCCAAAATTAATGACACCATACTATGGGCCAAGTCAGGTAACGGGCATCGGATTGGGGGCGCCCTCCTCTCGGATTTGACTTGGCTGGTGCCATACCGGTTTTTGGCCTGTGAATATATATATTTTTGGTGGAAACGACAGCCTCATCAGTTAATAAGACACATACCCATTTTTATGGCATTAAACGACGACAAGTGAAACATAAAATATATATTTACTTTATTTTTATGCGCCGATGGTCCGCTTTAGAGCTCAAAACTCACTTGACAAAGCAATTTGCAATGCAAATTGATCAACGCGTTTGGTTAGTTTTTCGGTTTTCTAAATATTCACTTCGCTTTGCGTTTCGGTATTTCTGTTTTTTATTGCTTTGATTTCATTTCAAATAAATCGTAATCAACTAAATTTACGATCTGTGGCAAGAGCGACTTCACATTCCCTTGAAGTTTGGCTTAATTAATTTCAATTTAATTTTTTCCAAAGCCAAATTTATGATTCAATTGCATTAGGTGGCATGTAAATTTATCAGCTGAGCTCATTAAATGTCGAAACGCCTTGATTGAGAATCGTGATTAAGAAAATTAAAATACAAAACGAATAATTTCCTTGAATGTCAACAAATTTGGTCATTTGATAAAGTATAAAATGTACGAGTATATTAAACTTCTTGCGAATTTTATAAGTAATTTAATTATTAATTTGATAAAAATGATCATGAATGAATGTCAACAAATTTAGTCATTTGATAAAGTGTTTCAATAATTTACTAATAATATATTATAATATAATATTTGCGAGTATAATAAACTTCTTGCGAGTTTCATAAGTAATTTAATTATTAATATCATAAAAAGGATCATGTCTAATAACAATGGTTTCTATTTCACAACTAATTTATTTATATTTTTGTTGGTTAAAAACAATGAACCTCAATTAATTATTATTTGCAACATAAAACACGAAAATCCGGCAAAAAATGCCATAATAAATATAAATAATAGCTGCAGCAATTTTCGCACTATATCGTGGATATTATATAATGTAGAAAGTGCGTGCCGCACAAACGCATGGAACGTATAAAAATAATAAATTACTTCGAAGCGAGAGGGAACTGGAACTGGAGTCCCGGTCGAGTTGGGTCGAGAAGGGATTTTTGTGGAGCGTTTATTATGCGCACAATAAACGCGGCGGGCGCAGCGGCGACATAAATTAAATTTATGATGCTTATAAATATTCCACAGTCATTTGTAATACAGCAACAAACGAGGGCAACAGGATAACGCAAGGATGTGCCGAGCCTGTCTGTTAAACAAATTGTAGCCAACTCGGATGCGGGGAAGGCAGCAACAACACACACATACTCACGAGAGCTAGGGAGATATATTTGATTTATGGGTGTGCGCGGATGAATAAAGGACTTCCAACTCCGAAAATCCAATTGCCACCACTAAAAGTGAAAAGAAATCGTCCATAAAAAATCGCTATATATGTGCGCATCTATATAATGTGCATGCCTGAATTGATGATACAAGTTTCCAGGCACCTGAAATAGCAGGCGAATAGATGCTGGCTAATTTATGGATAAGCTGCATGAACATGATTTATCATTATCGAATTTATGTTATGTATTTCCTTTTTTTGCATCGCATATTGCTGTTTTTGACCCAAATTATTGCCCATGCGAATTTGCTGTTGAGTTGTAGAATCAATGTTTATGAACTTCGTAAATCACCATAAGCATTTGTTAAAATATTTTGTAAGATTTAAATAAGCACTTGAAATTCTACAAATATCTCTTCATTTGTTTCAAAATTTGAAAATAATTATAAGAAAATCTGGACGGGGTCACGCTTTTAAGAAAATATTTTTTGTAAAAAGCTGATGATGCCCTTGTACAAGTTTTCATTTCCAAATTTTTCAAGCAGGAGAAAAGCAGCAGATCAGTATTCTTTAGTGACAGTATATAAGTGTTGTCCAGGGTCAATTTATAAAGAAATCTTTCTCCACTTCGAAGTGAGTCTAAAAAAGCTTCGCACTCTTCCCCATTATGCTCAATGTCCAGCTCCTTCAGACCAACCAGATTTTCTAGCATAAAAACTAAAAAAAAAATATTTAAAATATATTCTGTTATATATTCTATACTCACTGTTCTCGTCAATGTATCCAAAATATGACAATTTTTTAAGGTTGGTCATACTTGCTACCACCTTCAAAATTGATGAGGACATATGGCTATGTAATTTTAATTTTAATGATTCAAGTGAGTTTTTCCGCTCACTCAAGAAATCTACGATGTTATCGTATGAACCTGGATGTAAAAAAATAGATATGGATTTCAGGTTTGGGCAGTACTGCCGAAATGCCACTTCTAAATGATCGTTCCATTCCAATTCCTCAATGGTAGAGCCGCAGTACTTAAAAAGAACCATCCACAATTCCGTATGCATGCCGAAATATGAATTGAAAATAAGTTTCAAATTCTTGTAATCCCTGCGGCTGTGATAGGAGAAGGCATTTCCCAGATATTCATGAGCCTGAGCCAGTTGTAGTTTTCTTCGGTGATCCAATTCCTTAAAGACGAAATCGAGTACCTCAAATGGCAAATCGGTTAACTTCATAAGGTTATCCATCTCACGGTTTCTATCGATACCGAAATAAATTGTACGAAGTAGAAATGCTTTCTTTAACTTGTTCAATTGTATTGTGTGTTTTGATAACTGATAGATTATGTGGCTTTCACTCGAAGGACTACTAGATCTCAAGGTTTACCAAAGTCTATCGATATTATCGATACTATCGGAAATTGGAGAAAATAAACAACAAATTTCAAAAACTGAGTAAAAATTACAAGTAAAATTAAATATTTAGCTGACCGATCGACCGATCAAACAATCAAAGTTTTCTAAATTTTAAAACCATCGATTCGATAGTTTCGATAGTGATATTGATGGTTTTACCAACAATATATTACAATATTACTAAAACCATTTGTAAATCATCCGCAACTTTCCTGTTTTAAATTTTAAACAAACTATTCACTTTTGAAAATATTTGCCTGATTTATTTTGGTATAACAACAACGGGTTTTTGGTAAGAGTTCAATAGAGGAGATTAAGAAAACAATTCCATTTTATAAGAGGCAACTCAATAGTGGCCGTGTCCGTGCTCGAAGCCGTGATCCTCACCATGGCTGTGCCCATGTCCATGTCCGTGATCCTGTTTCAGCGAGTAGCTGTGGGAGCTGCTGCCATGACCATGACCATGGCCATGTCCTTCGTGTCCGTGGCCGGAGTGTCCGTAGTCGTGTCCGGAGTGCGAGGAGTGCTCCTCGAACTCGGCGTGTCCGCCCTCATAACCGCTGTGTCCATGGGCAGCATGGTGCTCAGCCTGGTGGTGATCGTGCAGCTTCTCGCGGTGCACATGGGCCTCGAATCCCTTGTGCTTATCGGCTGTATAGTGGACAGTTCGCTTGTGGCCATCGGCATCGATCAACTCATAGTGTCCGGTGACCTTGTGGCCATGTCGTGACTCGCTCTGCGCCTTCACATCCCCAGTCTTGTGATCCTTGACTCCGTAGCTAAAGTCATACTCGGAATGCGAGTCGTGATGATCCTCGTGGCCGTGCTCGTGACCGTGACCGTGACCGTGGCCGTGCTCGTGACCGTGATGTTCCTCGTGACCGTCATCGTGGGATGTTAGATGTACGGAGGCATGACTGGTGGCTCCACCATGATGGCCATGATGTTCGTGGCCGTGGAAGGGAGCGGCCCGTATAGCCGCAATGGCCAACAGGGCAAAGGCAATGCAAAACTAGGAATATTCAAAAGATAAAATTGCTTCCTTCAATGAATATCCTTTGAACTCACCTTTTGAGCCATGGTACCGCAGCGAGTGTATGAGTTGATCTTAGCTAGACTACACTGTTGTCTGATCACCAAACCAAAGTGAACTGTACCAAACCACCTTTAACCCGGCCTTTTTATAGTTCATACCACTTCGACCTATTAGTTTGAACTTTCAAAAAAAGAATTGGTAATCGCTCTTTAGCTACGCCCCAATTTGCAGTTCAAGTTCAGGCCGCACTTTCGCCCCGCAGACGTGCAATTATATTCGACGGGCCGCAGTTCGACCCTTTTATTTTAGCTGTTGTTTCGGAAATCCATAAAATGAAAAAAAAAAGAAATCACAAAAATGAGGAAAGAAAAGAATGGCAGTGTAGTAATTCATTGTAAAATTTACTGTCGCAACAATTGCCAATTTAAAGTGGCATTGTTTATGCATCGCATCGCTGTCGTTGTCGGGCATTATAATCCTCCTGGCTTGGGCCTCGGATTTGGATTGGGATATGTGGGCATAGCCAAGAAACAAACGAGCCAAAAGATTTATATGCCTGACAAACGTCGCTGAGTCGTTGACGTCAATCAGGCCTGACAAAAAGTCATCAGAATTGCAGTTGCAGTTCTCCCTCCGCTTCTCCAGCCGCTTCTTCATTTTGGCCAGATCGGAAAGGCTTGTCTCTGGATCCCGATCCCGATCCCTACTTTCTGGGGGCTTTCGTCCCGCCAATCGGCCAGCCTGTCAGCAGTCAATCGGCTACCGTCTGTCAATGTCGTGTCGCCTTCATCAAAGGCCACATTCGAGTTGACAATGGGGATATTGGTTCTGTTTTGTAATCCGAAAAGGATAAGGATTTTCGAAAGTGCTCAAGACGGGCAGAAGAGCTACATGTAAGCAAAGCTGAATGCAATTTGCATTTGATGCGTGAATTAGCTGGGAATGTGATAATTGGATGGGAATGTTCAAAAGGAAGGGATCAGATATTTGTTGGGTAAGATTGTTGGTTTATTTCTTTTTATAGTGGTATTCATTCATTTATAATATTTTACTTATTTACTGGGAATGTGATAATTCTAGTGTTTTTAAGGTTTTCAGTGAATACTTCTTATTTTATAAATATTTTATTTTATTATATTATGATTATATGATATACATTTTAAACCTGTTAAAATTATTATTTATTTTTTACTGGGAATGTTATAATTGGCTAAGAAAGTTTTCAGTTAAGTCTGTTTATTTATTTTATTTAATATATTTTTTATAATATTTTTCAATTTAGATTTGTTTGTCCGTCAAATAATCCCACACATCTCTTCATACCTCCTTAAAGCTGACCCTTTAAGGTTTTTTGGATGATATTATACAGCTAGCCATGGTTTAATTGATTCTGATTATGGTAACTGGGCTTATGCATCTATAAGTGCAGCTCCATTTGAGCCCGATGAAATCCCCCTCGTTTCATCAACGGAATTGCCCTTATGGCATTGCTCCCTGCAATGGCGATGTTGCTGCCGCCAGTTGAGAGTTGCAAGTTGCAAGTTGCCAGTTGCCAGTTGCCGTGGCTGTCGACTCATCGTTGTCAGTCAAAGGGGCAAACGAAACGAAAGGCTGCGTTGTTCGGCTCGCTGGTTTCGTTGTCAGTGTCATTGCTGGCTGCGTTTTGTGGGCACATTTCGGCTGCTTGATTACTCATGTCAATCAGGCTTCCAAACAGCGACGACATGCTGTCAATCTTTGTGTCATGGCCGCTAAAGTTGTTGGTCGGTTGGTCTGTTGGTCGGTTGGCCGGTTGCTGGAGTCGGACAACAAGTACGCTTGATTGCCAGGCCTTTTGGGCCCGGGTAAAAGGGTAAATACAAGGGGAAAAAAAGGAAAGGAGGCGATGGGGAAAAGCGATGATGCCACAAAGGTGCCCAGTGGCAGTGACAGGACTGTAGCTGTAGCCCAGTACTTGATGTTGCTGCCGTGGCCGTTCGATTGATGGGCATTGTATGTAAATTGGGCGGTCGTTTTCGCATTTGATGCCCTGTCAAGGGATAATCAACAGCAGTGGCAGGGGAGCAGATCAAAAACCGCAGACAACGAAGGGACAACTTTAACATGGACTTCCAGTCGTTGCCACTCATTATGCGCTCGAATACGAAATTGTTTTTCCACTGTAACGAGCTTAAGAAATACGATCAAAGTGCCTCGATAATTTTTCCCTCGGCACCAACCGTCGTGACCATAAATATCCTTCGCCGGCATCCTGCCGAAAATTGAAAACGACAATGTTGAGGGCCTGTTGACAGATACTCATTTGACAGGATCCCATCAACTGTCACTGCCGAGCGAAACATAAACTGAAGCGAAACTGAAACAGCGACTGACTACGAATTTCGAATTTAATCGCGATTGTGGCGGCTAAAAGAGGCATATTGTTTGACAGGAAAGGTCCTTTAGTCATTGGCATCCTTTGTAATCCTTTGTAATTGGCATTTTTCTGAACAGACAATTTGCAATCGATTGGGCTTTTTATTACGAACTCAACTCAACTAGACCACTTTTGAAAAGATTTTCAAATTATCTCTCTTAACAAGTTTTTGGAAAAAAACGCGTAAATTTGATTAGATATTTTATAACGAACTCGACGAGGTAAGATTTTCGATACAAAATTAAGATTTTTTTTAAAGAAAATTTGGAGTTGCTTAAAAGTAAGTTTTAAAATGTTGTTAAAAATTTTAAAAGAATATGTTTGCTAATGGTGAGAAATAACATTACTAAATCTTCTTCTCGTACGTTGACAATAAAATTTGAACGGGCGAGGAGAAGAAAAAAATGCGTAAGACAATTCACAGCAATTGCAATTGAACAAGAAACTGGTTGGCAGGCCATAAAGTTAGCTGTAATCGGTAATTGCGATAAATAAAGTAAGTGGCCGGGTCCGAGGTGTTGGGACATCCAGGGGAGGAGCACATCCACAGCCACATCCACATCACCGATGCCCCTGGAGTCCGGAGGAGTGTTGACAATTCTCGTCAATTACGTTGTAATGCGTTTGGTCCGTCGTCAAAACGCTGGGCTGCTGCCTTGACGTTCCAGTTGGGCCACTTGATGCATTGCTTGACACATTATGATGCTTGATTTGTTGTCATGGCAATTTTGCCACCATCCCGACCAGGCCTCAAATGGCATCTACGCAATCCTCACGATCCTCACCTCTCTCCATGTCAATCTCCAGAGGCTGCGAGACGCTGTGTAATGTGAATTTTTCACTATGGACAAATGAGTTTGTCGCGGCCTTTTTGCGTTATAATTACAAACGCTTCTGTTTTTTGTGCTGCAGCTGCCACTGCTGTCTGTGAACAAAAATAGTTAGCAACGCAACAACATTGTTGAGCCTACCAGTTATTAATGGTTAAGTCTGCACATGTTGGTATTTATCAGGCTGTTTATTTATCCTCTCCCTCTGGCAATTTGTGATCGCTTTCTTGTTGTCCCTTAATTATTTGCTGTACAAGTAAGGTATTTAAGAGGTATTTCTAATGTCCCAGGAATGCAAATAAAAATGTCTCTCGATGTAAAAGGATATTTTTATAAACATTTTTGTAATTTAGTCTACATTTTTAGCAAGTAAATTTATTTATTTTCTAGGTATTGAAATTATTAACGTAAATTTACTAGCAAAAACATAATATAAAAAATTAATATTTGAGTTCCAAAGAGAGTTTTATACATATAGATTATAATCCAGATGGATATTACTTATTAAAAATACTCTCAGTCATAACGCAAGAATTTTAATATTTTTTAAAGAATTTTTAAAAATTAAATTCATTTTTATAAATTTCTAGCTTTTAAATATCTGATTTAGCTATTTTTTGACCCGGCTGCCATCACCACTCATTTTTGTTTACATGTCGCCGCCTATGATAAATCTTAAATTTGGACTTTGTCAATCGAAAAAAGTGGAAAAATCCGAACTTTAAAAATCCACCATAAATCCAGTTTTCCTTGGATTTGGGCCATATCCGGCATGTTTTATTCGGTAGGATGTAAACTTTAAGTTTGTACCCATTATGATTTTGCAACGGATTTATTTCGAGTTTTTACGATATATACAGCCGACTTACAGTCGACCAAAAAACACATTTTTCATCTTTGTCAAGTTTCTACGCTGCCATTACTTATCCAATCATATTGATCTGTATGGCAAAGTTGAGCTTTGATCTATTGACTTTAAAATAAAACTAAAACTGGCCCAATCGGGTGGATATCTGCCGAGATATAAGAAGAAGTTCGAAAAAAGTCCGAAATTTAGCATTCCGAACTTTAAAAAATCTTTAAAAAAAAACTGTGCCATCGAAAAAAAAATTAATGCTATTTTCGCGATCTAGGGGTCAAACACTAACAGAATTTGCCATCAATTGCTGGGGAGCACACCAAGAATATTATTTTGTAAACTAGTGTTATCAGTAGATATAAATGCAGAGGACAGACCACAAGTATCTAAAAGTTCTCCGACTTTCAAATACTCACTCGCCTTTAACAATTAATTGATATGGACAATTAAGCAATCGCGTTAATTAATTTTTTACTGTATTACGAGTGTGTGCAGACAGGAAAGACTTTTATAAAAAGTGACTGTAATTGATTGTGAAGTCAGTTTTGAACTGAGCCGCCCAATACGCCTAATAATGGAGCGTATCGCATAATCACACCACTCGTAACTGCCTCCCATGAACTCGATTGGAACAGTAGCTGTATATATAGGCAAATTATGCATGCTTCCAGTCAAGTCGGATTGAAAGACTTTTTTCACAAAACGTCTTACCAGTCATTATAAGCACTTGTCATTAATGACATTTTGGTCGCCGATACTTAAGACATTATCTCCCAGGTCTCACGAGAAGGAGAATAGTCCCAAGTCCCAAGTGGAGTGCAGTGGAGTGGAGGGGAAAAAGGCAAATTGTGTAGCATTTCCTGCCACTTGAGGCTCCGTTTCTCATCTGATCTTTGGCGGCAACCAATAATTATATGCGCCATAAACGCTTTGTCATCTCTCGCTCGATGGGGCCTAGAAAATGCAGATTAATGCCCGCTTCTGGCTCGGTCTTTTGTCATGAGCATAATTTTCTCATCGATCTTGTGATTAATCATAAATTGTATGCTTCGGGTCGGGTCGGTGATCGGTGATCGGTATCCCCGCTCTTTTGTTCGAAAGCCGACACATGTGCTTCATTAAAGTAACTTCTTTTTCTTCCTTTTGTACGAGGTGGCGGCAGCGACTCGTATAGATTAATTTGAGGCCTGTGGGGCCTGTGAGAGATCACGTTCGATTACATCGGTTGCCAGCTACCAGTGTTCCACATTTGATCGATCTATCAATGATATGTGGGCCATTATAATGGAAGTAAATGGTGCGCTGTGAGTGTAAAGTTCAAAATGAACGTCTATAAGAATAGCTCGGTGTTGGGTAATGTTGAGTATATTAATAAAATATGATTGTACTTTGAAAAAAAAACGTTAGATGTGGGTTTGTTGAAAATATCATATATCTCTTTTATTCACTATCAAAATAGTGATATTTTAAATATTATTATCATAATTTTTACGAAAAGGAAAAATCAACTCATAACCATTTTTTTAAATATTCGACAACCCTAATAGATAGTTTATGTTAGGGTTGCTTTCTTTTTTAAGATCCTGCCGATAAGGCCTAATTTGCATACCTTTGATTTGATTTAATTGAATATCTGTCATCATTTTCCCCGATCAATGGATAATTTAAATTCGCTCCCTGGAGAGAAACAAAGTGCACCCAATTAGTCTGAACTCTGCGTGACAACCAAGGGAATTGACAAAGACCTACCTTTCTACCTTCAGAACAATGTTTGGTAGCTTCTGGTTTAACAGATGCCAGGACTAATCAGTGGCCACCAGATCTGCACAACAATGGGAGCATAGTGATGTATATCGTGTTACCTTCACCTTGTGTCTGCATCAAATTTCACAGTTGTGTGAGCCTAAACCGACAAAACTAAACCATACTATACAATACCATGCCGCATACGATACCAATTGCCGGGGATTAGCCGAATAGGGGGTATTGCTATATGGCTATGGTACGACAGCTCAGTCGTCACTTGTATTGTTTGGTGTCTGGAACTACCGGGTTTTGTGCGATCTTTATCTTAATTCGTTTGTTTTCATCAAATTACAAAATTGCGTGTGATAACAATCTGGTAGTTGAGACTGCTGCGAACGAGGGACTAATCCCCGACGAGCAGTTTCCTTCTCTTTGAGAGCTGTCCATCATGGAATTAGATATTTATCATAAATGTGCAAGGGCCGTGAGGAGTTTCTCGGGGCGAAACTCACACTCGAAATTCAGAAATCCAGAAATTCACCCCTAGGTAGGACCGGGCCAGCCCCTAAGTGCCATTGTATTTGACTGCCTGTCAGATTTGAGATTTGCTAAGCTCTGCCCCCCTCTCCCTCACTTGTTGTTTACCCATCAGCCATTGTGCTACATATTTTGTCAGTTGTCTACCAAGTGAGTATCTCCGGTGCTCATCTCTAGTACCCCCCTCGCTCTACTCTGCATCGGCTTATTTAATGCATAAACAATTGCTTCCATCAGGATTTCACAAAAAGTCGACAAAAGCAAACAATTCCCTGTCCCCCTGTAAGCTGTGAGCTCTGAGCCAACAACATCTGCCCGAAAGAGTGGGAAACTCGGGCTCTGAGTCGCTTCAGCTTTTTTCCAAACTGGATTTATGTTGTGCATAGCGATTAGCACAAAGGTGAGAATAGATTTTGCCATCACAGGGCGTTTCCAGTTGAGTAGTGCAGTGAACAGGAATGACCGCAAATATTTGTACTTCTCAAATTGAATCTTTACTTTTGTCTCTTTTTTAATTAGGGGCTGTCCATATATTACGTAATCACGTTTTTGGTGATTTTTGACCCCCTCCCCCCCCAGGTGATCAAAAGTAATCTTTCAATAAAACCCCCCCTCCCCCACCAATGATTACGTAATCCCAAGAAAAAATTTTCGAATTTGTTATTTTAATTTGTGGATTGAAACGGAGATGCACATTCGGTTCTTCTACGCTGAAATTATCTTTAACATACTCTTCGTCAAGACATTACAGGTCTTCGCATCCTTCGTGTGATTGAACCACTAAACATTCTCTTTTGCGCCGCCCAGCCAATCGAAAAAATATTTCTCTGCTTTACTATCCAAGTTTGTAGATATAATTGAAAGAAAATTATTATATAAATAAATTCTTTAAATAAAGAAATACATATAAAATGATTACGTAATCATGGTGCAAGACCCCCCCCTCCCCATGTAATCAAACATAATCATTTCGATGACCCCCTCCCCCCCCTAAGGTGATTACGTAATATATGGACAGCCCCTTACTTAAAAACAAAACCATGTCTTGTTGGACTGGAGACTTGGCTCAACTGCTTTACATGGTTGTGAAATGTGAGAAAAGCATGGTAAAACTTTTGAAAGGATTATCAAGACTTTTCCCCTTTGTTATTTAGAAATGGGAGAAAAAGTTTGAAATAAATTCTAGGGACTTGATGGTAGTTTCTTATTTTTTGTCTAATATTTTATTTATTTTTATACCCGTTACTCGTAGAGTAAAAGAGTATATTGTATTCATGCAAAAGTATGTAACAGCTAGAAGGAAGCTTTTCCGACCCTATAAAGTATATATATTCTTGATCAGGATCACTAGCCGAGTCGATCTAGCCATGTCCGTCTGTCCGTCCGGATGAACGCTGAGATCTCGGAAACTACAAAAGCTAGAATATTGGGATTACCAACACATATTCTTGGGCTTCCTACGCAGCGCAAGTTTATTTCAGGTGACCGCCACGCCCCCTCTAACGCCCACAATCGCCCATAGTCGCCCACAAACCATACTAAAATGTGTCTGGCGCCCACATTTTCAAATATTTCTGATAAGTATAAATGCAATTTTTTTGCGTTTAGTTATACCTATCGAAATGCAGAAGAAATTTTTTAAATCGGACCATTCGTTAAAAAGTTAAGCCTGATCAAAGTTTATATCTCCATCTCCCTCGCACAGCCTTTAGCTGAGTTACAATTATTAGATAGTCGGGACACCAATCCGACTACAGCGTTCGCACTCCCTTTAGCCGAGTGACGGGTATTAGATAGTCGGGACACCAACCCGACTATAGCGTTCTCTCTTGTTAAAATTATTTTTGGCATCTTCCAAGTAAAGTGTAGTATGTGGTCTTTGAATTTATTTGTAAAATGATTTCCACTTCTTTTGTTTTTAACAATGTAGGGTTGGAACAATAAACTCTGCTCCTCAGGTGGTAAAAATATTATGTCAGCTCTCTAAAAAGTAAATTTTTGGTTTAATGTCGACATATCGACAGCTGAAACTAAAGCCTAATTAGTCATGTTCGCTGGTGTGAGATTGCCTGGTTTTATCAAAATAAGACCTAACCATTACTGGTTCCTATTCGTATTGAATTTTGCTAAAATCACCGGAGGGTTATTCGAGGGACTGCTACCCCAACCCGTGCCATGGCTCTCAATCAGACGACCGGCGCACCTAATTAGCTCTTAGCTTTGGTGCACAAGGTATCAATTTTCCCGACTTCGCATCGGATAACACATATGTATGCGGCAATGGTCGGTGCATACATTTGTATTTGGGAAAAAAAGGACCAATTTCCAAAGTCCTGCGCGACCTTTTTGCCCCACCTAAATGGGGGCGCTAATCTCTGCAACAGAGATTAACAGCCGAGCAGACACAGAAACCAATTTTGTGTGCCAACCAGCAAGCCAGGCTGCAGAATGGCTCTTGGTCGAATGACAGCAGCCAGAAGGCCTAAATTTACGGCTTTCTGGGTAATTTGACACTTTGGACAGAATAAACGAGTGGAATGAGAGCCAGGATGAAGGGAGGGAGGGTGGTCACTGGGTAGTCATTGCATCATGGGACATAGGACACAGGATGAGGGTTAGGTCCTGTAGGGATATGGGCTCGAATCGGCCGAGGTCGGACCTGTGGTCACCGAGTGTCAATTGATCACAGACATCTGCAGATGTCATTTAATTTTCTGGTCACGCCGTTCAGCGGTAATGATCCCGGGGAGTGAGCTGTTGGTGCTGCATTGTCGAATCGATTGAACCCTTGGCTGATTAATACAAATCGATTTGTTATTCTTTCTGTACTCTTTAGGTTCGCTTTCTCTTCCGCGTGTTTTGAACGGAAATGTAATGTTTAAAACCTACTTTTAGTTTAACATGAGGACGGGAAAACGGGCCTTAATCTTTTAAAGATTGAAAAAACTTGGAATATTTTTGGAACATCACTTTTTACACATTAATAAGTATCAGTGGTTTTCAAGTAAAACCAATATTGTCGGATTAGTTTCACAATAATTCTAAACTTTGAAAATACGTATGAAAAACAAGAAAAACTGGCGCCATCTAGAGGCTGTTTCATTTTTTGGTCATAACTTGTCCGATTTAAATATTTTCAACAAAATGGCATTTACACTATTACAAAATCTGCCATGCCTGACAAATATATACGAGTATAAATTCGCTGAAAGAGATAAATTTAATATCTTAAATATTCAGCTATTTTTTAAACAAAGTCTATAATAATTTCAATATGTAATCTTCAAAAGGCAATCAAATCAACAGTCTCTCGAACTAGTCCCTGATTCTTACTCACAGTTTTATGGTGTAACCCATACAAGATTAATCATTTTCTCTGCCGTACTTCATAAAATTTTCAAACTATGCACATATTTGCAGGCCCAAATAAAAAAGGGAAATTCATTCTCATTCGGAAATGACTTATGCATGCCCATGTACATTGTACACGACAAATAACAACAGCAGCGGCAGCCAGAAATCGTGTGTGGCATTTCGACCAGGCCCAAAGGGAAAGACAGACACCCAAAGACAACAAACGAAACAATCGAACTGGCTGAAACGCAGACAGACAGAAGGCACAGAGAAAATCCATCTGTCATACGGTAGTCATATTCAATCATGTATTCAATGCAATGCGATTTAAATAAAAGCCCCATGTTTACACATCCAGACTCGAAAAAACCAATAGAAGACATTGCTTATGGACCGAAGGAAAATGAAAATAAATGAAAAAAGAAGAAATAAAAAAAACAACGTTGTTAAATATTTGCATTTTCTCCCCGGCACTGTGTGTGTGTTTGCGTCAATGTTGCCTCTTCAATCAATAAAATGTCAGAAATGCATTGCGCAGACAGAACAAACCAGAATCGGATTCTGAATCAGAATCGAAATCAAAATCCGCACTGGAGTCGGAAACAGAAAAGAGACGAGAGACATTGAGTGACTGACGGACTGACTGCCCGGTTTGGTTTGGGCTGGTTTGGGTTGGTTGATTTCTAGGCATGACTGATATATGGCTTGTATTGACATGGACACAGTTCTTGACTTTCATTTTAGTTGGCTGGAAACCACCATCAGTCAGGCGGCCAGTCAGCCAGTCCACCCAGTCCATCCAGTCAGCAGCATGCTTGTGTCAATATGTCAGTCAGTCAATCGGTGTTTGCATAAGTCTTCGCTCCGCGGCTCGCCAAGTCTTTGATCGCCTGGAAGACTGATTTACATAACTTTCCGACAAAGGCACCTATACAACCCCAACTGGCGCCGTCTGAATTTTGATTTGATTTGGAAATATAATTTGTTTCGTTTTCGCAAATATGAATACAAAATAATAAATAAAGGGCTTACCTTAACGAACCAGAAGCAGCAAGCAGAAAAATTCAAATCACATTCCATTTGCCATCTGATAAAGACGAAATTTATGGCCCTCGGCGATTACAACCAATTTACGATTTAAGTTATTTGCCCATATCATTTCTCAATTGTACAGATATCCCATACTTTATATGGTATATGCATTCTGCCAGCGAACTCAAAAAGTTCCGCATTTAATGACCCATAACATTTTGCCTTGTGTTGTGAATACGAAAATTCGAAATTTATTAATTTTTTGGTTCATCCATAATGGGTGTGTGTGTGACACGGCGCATGCAAAGATTTAACAATTTCGTCTAAAAAATAGGAAAGTCGTATGTATAATTGATTTTTTTACGACTGTAATAAAATGGTTTAATATTGTGCTAATTGGCAGAGCTGTGGACACGACAATTTCCGGTGATTGTTAAAAGCTTTAACAACGTGATTGTTCGAATTCGATTTATGATGGAAAAACAATGCCGTGAAAGCATGAAATAAATATAAAGTGTTGAGTGATGTCAAAGCCAACACGTGATTTAATCAATTAGTGTTTTACTTTTGTTTTGAAATATTTATAAACATATTTTATAACTTATAACATAAAAACTATTTTGATATGGGAATGTAATATCTTTCAAACTTGAAAAGTAAATATTTTTTAATATATAGATATTAAAATTCTTTCAAATATATATTTCTATATTTTGAGTGACCTCAATGGTCATGTAAATATTATTAAACATACAGAATAATACATTTTTCTAAGCTAAAGGATTTTCCATCTTCTAGGTGTCCTTTACTCAGAGTTTAACTGACAAAAAAAAAACGAAGAAAACACAAATTTAGGAGGTCAAACATTCATATGCAACTGTTGACAGTTCTGACAAAGGCCAATGATTGGCAGTTTTTGGATTTAAGCCAAACCGAAAAACGGTTGGCCTTTGTTCAGGCTACTTGTTTAGCCGTTCTAAGTCCTGGATTTGTTTTCGCATTTGTTCGGCATTATATTGATCCTACTTAGAGATACGCATATGTGTTCCAAAGAGCAGCCGGGGGATAAAGATAAAGATTGTTTGCATAAGAAGATTTCGCCGGAGGGGTAGTTAAATCGCACAGCCGACAACAACCTTTTCATCAGCGGCTCACACATGTCAACTGTCTCACATAAATCTAACCTTTATAAGCATTTAATTGGCTGTCTGCTGGCCTGCTCTCAAATTTTTGGAACAACCAGTTTCGAGCACAAATTGTGTGATTACCAAAACTACCTAGAGTTGCAGTATTTTTGTTTCAGTTCCTATTTATTTTGAATTTCAATTTTTGTTGTGTTTTCATTACTGGGCGACCAGGCTCAAACCCAAGTTGTCATCCTAAAAAAACAAGGGAGAAAAAATTGGAACTGCAATCATCCCTTGAACCGGAACCAGAGTAAAGTACTCTCTGTTTGTACACAACACATGCTGCAGTTGTTATTTCTGCATTTAAGCACTTTGTGAGAATGTTTTGTCACTGTTTATTTTGTCCAAAGCCTGAGTGGGCTGGATGACTATTTTGCCTTCGACCATCCTTCAATCTATCATCTCTATCCATTCATTTATTTGTGTTTTCCCCAGATCCTTGTGGTTACGGTTAAGGCTGTTGTCACATATGTGAGCATTTTGTGCATGGGATTCTATATTTTCATTACAAACAATGAGGAATATTCTCCAAATTTTCGTTTATTTGATTCGGGTTTGTTTTCTTGCCATCATTGCCGTGTGGTCCAAAAAGTCCACTCACAGCGGAAACTATAAATTTTAAACAAGTTCTTCTGCGTTCAGCGGACTTATATGTATTTTTCCATTCATATTAAGTTATCACTACAGTTTCTCAGAAGCCGTAAACTGATGTCTTGACCAAACTGGGGATTCATTCACAAAAACCACAGAAAATATAACTCTTTTGGAATTTCGTTTCTAGGAACTCGAAAACGTGTAGCACAATTTTTAGTTAGGGTTTATTTACGTTTTCGTTTTGAAGATTATTAACTCACTGCACGTACTTGCTCGGAAAAGTTGCCCTCTCAATGGTTTTAATATGGTCTTTCGGCGAAATTTCTTTATTAGAGGAAGGCAGCAATTTCTGGTAGTTCTTGTATTTTCATCTATCTGGACATTAGATCGAAGTCACGTTTAGTTTCGTTGGAGATGAAAATGTTGGTTTCAAAGATAACGTTTTTTAGGATGTAGGAATGAGCAAATACAAATTATACTTCATTATTAACTGCTTAGGTTTTTTTTATTACTTAAAAATATTTTAAACGTTGGGAAAATTTTTAGGATTTATTAAAATGTATGAAATGTATAAATCTGGGATAAGAAAAGCCTGTCGAGATAGAACAGCTGCCAAGCGATCTTCAATCTATTGGGTCTATCAAAAGAGGAAGAAAGAGATCGAGATAAGTACTTAAAATTTCACCTTTGTCTTGAATTATATTCAATTACTTGTGGGTTTTCTTTTTTTTACGACTTCTACCCAACACCAAAATAAATTAAGGGCCAGAAAGAGCACCGTATCGCATCATCCACTCTAGAACCTGAAGTCCCAAAAAAGACATTTGGTGTTACACTTGAAATTTATGACATCCTCTGCTTTCCAGTTCCAGTTGCCCCGCCACGCATTGTCTTAACGATTAGCCTTTGTCCTTGGCTGCCTGCTGAGCTCTACTTTCACCCCGAAATCAGAAGACCCAGGAAAAAGACACAACAAGACACTCACGTCTTTGGAACGGAGAAGATGTCTATCGCAAGGACAGGAATATCAATTTCTCCCTCTCACAGCCAGCAATCTCTGGCTGCCATTGAAAGTGTTAATTGAACCATAAGCGTAACCATAAATGGATTTTATTTCCTAGCCCGAAAGACAAAACAAGAGATTCCCGAAAACCGAAATTTATGTCCCTCATCCTCACAAACGTTTTATGGCTTTGCCTTGCCCATTCCTTCCTTTTGTCTCTATTGTTTCGCAGCCAAGGGATTTCCTTTATTCCAGGGTGTTTGCGGGGCATGTGTCCTTGCCACTAGGAAAAAAGGATCTGGTTTGCTTATGCAATTTGTTGCAGTCTCCTCCACTCCCTTTGTGAGCTGCATTGTGTTTACTCAGTTTGCGGATCTTGGGAGATCTGTTAAACGGTAGCTCTAGTTGGGTGGGTCTTAAGATGTTCAATGGACTTATGTGGAATTACATAACCTTGTGCAGTGATTTGATGATGGGTGTGCTACCGTAAATCGATCTTAGGGCCATGGACTCAAGGAGGTCTTAGGATCAGTCCTGCTATCCATTTGCGGAGATCTGCTGATGACTGGGTCAATTATTCTGGGCTGTTTTCCGTGGAAGGATTTTTTTTTGATCCTAATCTTAAGGCCTTTTAAAAATATATCTTTTGGTAGTAAATCTCTGTATGATCTTTAATATTACTCTGAAGAATAGAGTTTTTCTAGGATCATACTGCCCACCAAATCATTATATAATACTCTCCATCCTCCCACCAAAACTTAAATGCGAACATAATTTATTCGCAGAATCCGAGTTTCAACTTCAGCCTGGCGTTTAGAGCAGCCATAAATACAACATCATAACTTAACGCTGTCTTTCCTGACGGATGGATGCCCTTGAGAAATGCTGGGATCTTCTCCTTTCCATTCCCATTCGGATCGCCAGCCCATCCCCTTGGCCAAATCACGACACAAATGCCGTATAATCACTTGTCGAATGCTGGTCAATAATTATAAGAGGGCGATGTAGGCCGTACCCAGGCATTTCGCATTTCGCATGCAGCGCGTTGCTATTAGGGCCCTGATTTCGTTGAAACCTATCAAAATACATAACAATCAGTGGGTTGGGACTGGCTGATCGCCCAACTGCGCCGTCGGTGCGGCATAAAGTATGGCGATGATGATGATTTCAGGCCGACAGCTACGTAATTATATCGAGCAAACATAAAAGGATCGGAGCGACTGGGGTCCCAGTCCTCGAATCAGAGTCCCAGGTTCCAGGTCCCAGGTCCCCCAGTCCAAATCCCCTTTCGCGATGGAGGCGTTGCCAAGACGCATAACAATGAAAACGTTTAAGCCGACTAACGAGCGAACGGTGAGCTGTAATCTTCTTCGCCGATGAATCTTATTCTTTTCAACTAAAAATCCAGAGCGACTGGGGGAGGCGCCTTGAATGAAGTTTAACAAATTAATATTAAATTACGTGCCAAATTGGCAGACAACGAAACGAGACGAGAAACGAGACGACTTGAACTTGAACCACATCAAAGGCAACGATTTCGATGCCACTGGATTTCGATGTTAAAGATTTCCAGCGGCTTAGAATTAATGCCGTCTGGGGGACTAGAGTTCGGGTCGAGTCCATATGCCATGGCGACCGACGGAAGTGGGAATTAGGCATTCGAGGGTTCTTCGGTTCGCTCCCTCAGATATACCATAAAAATCGCCCCATTGGCGCCGCATAGTCATCAGCAATTTAGCACACGTTTCTGTGGTCAGCGCTTCACTCGCTGCGATTTGTATTCACTTTTTTTCCCCTCCTATTTTAATGGGGTCCTTTTTAGGGTTTTATGGTCGCTCTGTCGGTCGTTGGGTCATTTAGTTATTTAGCCGGGGTCCCAACATCTCGCATAACGGACTCGCTGCCTGCACTTTAAAATTGATTAAAGTGAAAGGCGCTGGATAAAAGGCAAGGGTATCCGCTTTTTGCCCGTTTTAATAACAGGACTCTCGAGGCGCTTTTCGCAATTAGCTGTCATTCATCAAAATGGGACAGCTTAATTGGGTGCTTGCCAGCCAGCTCTAAATGAAGGTGAGCCACAAAGAAACTATCATAGCAATCTATTCTGGTGCACTGGGGGAAATAAGATCATCTAAAGGATACTTAAGAAAAATCCTGGTAAAATAATATTCTCAGAAAATCTGGAAATGTTATTGCTGTATAATTAAATCCACTAGCCGATTAAAAATAAAGTGGGAAATTCATTTACTTACCCTGTTTAAAAATAAGTGGATACTTAACTTTAGTGATTTGTTTTTGCTAATAATTTAAACTCTAAAAAAAAATGTAAAAGTATTCAAAAATGTATTATGCGTCTTAAAAAATAATTTTGAAATTTTGAAATTTCTATTTTAAACAACTAAGAAATTAGTCATCTATGAGATGACTGTGTACTTTTTGAAAAATTCATTATGTAATAGCGATTGTAATTGAATATATTTTTCATTGTGAATGAAAGTTTTTGATTAATTACGCTCTGCTGCTAGAACCCAAACATTTAAACTCGATTAGATAAAGTTTTCATCCGAGACAATATTATCTATGACTCCTGTCTCAATGATTTATTGCTAATTTCCCGTCAGAACAGCCAGGCAATATATCTCCTGCATATGGTCACGTAAAACCCAGGCGAGCCCAACCAACCTGAAAATAACCCAACCCATTAAAAGCCAATGATGGGCTCGAGGTGGGTGGGAGTTGTGTAGTTCTGCTGTTAATAAAATCTAATATGCTTAACCACAAAATGGTTGTTTTGGGTCTTGTAATTATGCACCTTAATTCGCCCCCAACCCTGTCCCAACGTTTAAGCTTTGCCACACTAATTGTATATGCAGCCGGTGTGGAACCCATCGTCAGTATTTAAAGGGATTTTCAGGAGGTATTCATATCCCCCCCTGCATCTCTTTGTCTTATACCTGCCAGCTACTTATGGAAATCGGTGTGCACTGAGCAGACTATGGAAATTTTCATTTTATTGGCGCCCAGAGCGTCTTGACTACTCGAAGACCTCCTCCTCCTCCCCCTCATCAAACCAGCCACACGCACTCTGGCATACCAAAATCCTATAAGTAATTGTCAACGTACTTTGGCGCCTTCCCCCGTCCCGGTCCTCCTCCTTCTGGAATCCTCCATGGCAGCCCTAACCATTTGTATTTATATTAATTAAGCGTCGTTGAGTTGTCTTCCTGTTGCTGGGCATAGGGAACCGGGAGCTGGGAACTGGGAACTCCTCCCCATCGACAATGTTGTTATCTGTTCAGCTGTCGTCGTTGTTGTAGTTGCTGCGGCTTGTTTTACAAGCTGGATGGGCTTAGGGTTATGGACTCGAAACTCCGGCACTCCAGCACTCGGTTGCCATCCCCACCGTTCGAGGGCAGACATTTTAATTGCTTGAAATTGATGATAATTAAGCCGATCTGCATATTTGTACTTTCGGAATGTGCTTTGCTATTGTTAGCCAAATGAGTTTTTGGGGGAGTCACTCGATTTTCCCCTCGTCGTCCATTAAGGCTTATCGATTATGCATTTTGTTCCAATCAGTTTACTTTCGGTTTAGGCAATTTGATTAGCTTATGAATAATAACATTGAGGGGATTAAATCTGTGCGTAACCATTTTGAAACAAAGGTTTCCGCTTATTATCCGCTTATATTTTATATATATTATCTAGTTAAGCTCTTTTAAGGAATATAAAATAACCCAAGTACGTTTCAGTGATTTATACTACTTGTACTACTACTTATGTTTGATATAATATAAATATAAGTATTTTGTTAAGATCACTAATCACTAATCCTCCATTTCTGGAACTCTGCGAAGTACTTCGCAATGCCCACAGCCATTTTACGTACCCTTAGTCGGGGATTACCGTGTACTTGTAGGGTTTTACCGCTAATTACATTTCATCCGGATATTAAGTACACACAGGCTGCACTTAAGCCACATTAGGGCAAGCGTGGGTGCGCCAGTGATCAATAAATGGGAAGCCATAGGAGGACCTCGAGCCTCGAGGGAAGTGATTAAAGATTTTCAAACTGTTGCGACTGAAGTGTATAATTTTCTCAATACTTTCGCACAGGGGATACAATTAATCAGCTTTCTCGAGGAGATACTTAGACCAGGTAATAGTAACAACCTTCAATTAAAAGTCAATTAGCCTTGTCCGGTTTGGGAAGAGTTGGGTGCCTTTATAAGGATACGGGTTCGTTGGTCATGTGAAACAATTTGAGACAGCTGTCGAAAACCACACATTGCTAATTGTCGGCTGGAGCCGAATGTGTGCATTTAAATACGTATTTGATTGGTACCTTCATAAGGTGGGCGAAGCCCGCAGAAGATTAAATAAGAACGAACAAACCTTTTTGCACCTTTGCAATGTCAAACGATGATGATGTTGAAAAGTAAAATGAAGAAATGCAGTGGTCGCATTACGAATACTCTACAGTAAGTTAGAAATTATTAGTTGAATGGTCATGTAAGATGTATTTAACCTATTTTTTTTTTAAATTTTTTAGATCATTAAAACTTTTTTTTTAAGATAATTAATTTTAATTTTAATTAATTTAATTTTAATCTTTCAAATAGAATAATTTGTAATACTTTTTACAACATGTATCAAAATTCTTTTCATGACTTATGCTCTCTTTTCATAAAAAAGACATTTTTAAGAAGTGCTATGAGACAGGCTTCTCCTTATAGCGCATATACCCGTGCAGCTCGGTGAACCTGGACAACCACAAATATACAAGAGTGTGAACACTGCCCGGACCTGGGGCATTGAGGTTAACCCGAAGCGGCAGTGACAAGGATGCCGGGCGACAGGAAGTGGTAACTACTAAATAAGCAGGTCCGACTTGTGGGTGTGGCCAATGGGAACCGGGCCGGGCCAGGCCAAACCGAACGGAACTGAGTGGAACGGAACTTGACCAGGGTCACCAGTTGGTTCTGGTGCTCCGGGAAGTGAAGCGCATGTGGCAAAAGTAGGATGAGCTGTGGAAATGCCGCAACACATTTTTTCCTTCCTTTCTTTTTTTTTCTCTTATTTTTTTTCTTGTCGTTAGGGCGTAGTCTGTCGTCTGGCATATAGGACTACTGCTTGTTGGTGTCGTTGTCAACTTACCGAGCTGGTTTTCTGCCGGGTTTCTCCGGCGGGTTTCTCAGCCCCTCCGACGGTTGGGTTTAATTCTGTTTTCGGGTTAAGTAAGTGAATAAGTATGCGCTAAAATTCAGTCAACCGCATTAAGTATTTAAGCACTCAGCACACGCTCAACACCGAGAGCCGAGACTTACACACTCGTCGAGGTATCGCATTGCCATTGCCTCGCATGGGCATTACCCATCGCTCCCCCGGCCAACAGCCTAATACACCTGGAGAAAAACACCATTATAAAATTAATTACATTTGCAAATAAAAGAATAAAATTATCTTCTTATACATAAAATTATTGTTAAACTGTATACCAATTTTTACCGCATTATTTTTTGTAATGTAGGTTTGAGATTTCAGTAAAATTTTCCTAAATTTTATAAAAATATTGTATTTTTTTTGCTTGTTAAATAAAATATTTAGAAAATTGTTTGGTGATAAATCAGTATCGAAAATATCCAAGACAAATTGTAAATATAAACACATACCCAATTTTCTCTGTGTGCTGGTATACCTACCATCTGCCTTGGCTGAATCGCTTGGTTAGCATTTTTCCACAACAACGCATACACTTTGAGGTAGCTTTTCCGCTAATGAACGCATTAGGCAAAAAGGCGACGACACAAACGACGGATGGGGATGGGAATGGGGGAACCTTGTTGCCGGCTTAGTTCCTCCTGCACTGGTGGGATATTTTATTAAGTACTTAACATGCCGCTTTCTTTGCGCAGACACATTTAGGCTCCCCTGCCATTTGCCTACAATTACGGACTTTGCTACAGTTATGTGGACGGTACGCTGAATTACACAACGTTTGAGGTTAAGCGGATTTTGTAATTATCCGACTCGTAGCTACAGCGAACTACTAGGGGGCTCTGGCTTTGGCAGAGGCTCAGGTAAATGAAAGGGCTACGGGCTTACACCCGGCTCGGGTGTCTGACTCTCGAGCTGCTTAACTCTTCATGTCGATCGCATCAAGTCATTTGCAGCTGCAGTTCGGGAAGGCCAGTATGTGTGCATCTAGCATAGTTGGTAGATAAATGCCCTACAATAGGTTGTAAGTATAGATAAGATCTATTCTTATATGTATAAAAGTAGCTCAAGGTTTGGAAATGTTTATATACTTCAAAAAACGAAAGTTCCTTTTGTAATTTTTAAATCAAAATATATTATAATGGAATTATATTAAATTTTTACCAACTTTGGTTTTAAAGTTTCAGAAAAATGTCTTATACACTTAATCAATTAGTTGCCCTGAACTCAGAAAAGTTCGTAAATATTTGTCATATATTTGTCATAATTTCGAACAAATTTATACTCCCAAGGAAAATATTGTATGAATAAATCAAATTTATTAAACTAATAAAAATATTTCTAAAATTTTTCAAGAAACTGACTTAAAGCTAGTAACTAATAATGCAGGGCGAATTATTTTTGGAGTTTATAGATTGCATTCTCAGAATTTATTGACTACAAATTTAACTTAATTCAAAACAATGCCTACGAATAGTAAAAATAAGAAAGAGATTGCATTGTTTTCATAACTTTCCCAACAATTTATTTTTTTCTTTCTGTATACAAGGGTATCTTAGCCTCGGCCTGTTAAACTTCCTTACTAACTTTTTAGTTTTAATGACTCATTTTCTAGGCCTTCGCTTGGCAAAGGGTAAGTGCTTGAGTTAACTTATTCATTTGAAGCCAATAATTACTCGTGAAGATAAATTAAAATGCGCATACATACATGTGTGAGCACGGGCTACCTTATCGCGATACATTGTTGCTCCGGAAACTCCTCTCTATTCATATAAATATTCCCCATAATTTTATTCTGCGGCTGCATTTCCAGCATTTCTCTTGGCCAACACCATTCACGAACCAAGTTAAGTCATTACTGTGTGTGATGGCCGGCGTCATGCTCAGGCACAGGCACTCGTACACGGTTATGATTTCCAGAAATTACAACTACTAATTGTCATAAAAAACCATTAAGCACATTACCATTTATTAAATCAGGCAGGGAAGCGTGCCTCCTCATGCCCCGAATGCATTTCGCTTTAATTATGCCACGTAGCTGCGAGGAGTGTCGATTGGCGGGGGATGCGGGGAGGCGAGTGTTCTGAATTTCCACGAAAATTTCATGTAATTATATGGGCACGGTGTATGCGGCATAATTTTTAATAAGTGTATGTGTGGAGCATCGGCGCCAGCCACTCGACTGCCTTCGATAATGACTCGATCCCTGAGGCGGCTGAGGCTCACCTTTCCCTCCTTTCAATTTCCACTTGCAGCTAATTCAACAAACAGCAAATGTGCCAAGCAGATGCACGTGATGGGACAGTTAGGCTATAGATATAAACATAGGTGGTTATGCTATATAGGCAGTTATGCTACATTGTCTTCACAGCCGACACTCCCTTTTAACGCCGGGCTGTACGTGTCGGTTCTTATCTCCTTCCCTGGGATTTCCTTTGTATGAATTTCATATTTTTATGGCTTCGTGGAAAGGCGAAAACTCATAAAATTTATAAACGCACACAAATTTGTACGTAATTACAATAAAAACCCATAAAATATATCATAAAAATCCGAAAATGCCCATCGCCAAACGCACTCACAGGAAGCCGCGAGGGAGTTTCCCAACAAAATTTCTAACTAAATTTATTATTATGACACAATTTTTATGTTCCTTACGATTATTTTTTGTCGTGTGTCGTCGAGTGGGTGTGTGTGTGTGTGTGCGGAGTCTTTTGATAATTTATGGGTTGAGTTTTATTACATTTGATTTGTTTATGTGGCAATTTCGAAGAGAGCTGGCCAACGAAAAAATTATAATAATAAATAAGATTGGCCTCATCCCAGCCGAGAACCGAGAACCAAGAACCCATCCCATTCAATTTGAAAGGTGTGCGCGTGTAGCGCCAGATTTCCTGTCCACGATTTCGTTTTATATTTTTGTTTATTGTAGGAATAATTGCACGCTGCTCATACTAATGAAAGGTTGTGGGTGTTCCCCAACTTCCAATTACACAGAACGAAGGGGTCTTGAACGAGGCCCAGATCTATCAGTTCATAGAAATTCAACTCTACAAAATCTGTTTAAAAAAAAAAATGCAGATAAGTTAAATTTATGTTTAAACAAGAGAGAACGCTATAGTCGGGTTGGTGTCCCGACTATCAAATACCCGTCACTCAGCTAAAGGGTTGGTGTCCAGACTATCTAATAAACGTAACTCAGCTAAAGGGAGTGCTAGGGAGATGGAGATAAAACTTTGATCAGGCATAAGTTTTAAACGAATGGTCCGATTTAAAAAATTTCTTCTACATTTCGATAGGTATTGATAAACACAACAAAACTGCATTCCTACTTTTCCGATATATTAAAATTTTTCAAATCGTATATAAGCTATTGTGGGCGTTAGAGGGGGCGTGGCACCTTTTTGAAATAAACTTGCGCTGCGTAGGAACTCCTAGAATCTGCATGCAAAATGCCAATCTTCTAGCTTTTATAGTTTCCGAGATCTCAGCGTTCATACGGACAGACAGACAGACGGACAGACGGACAGACGGACAGACAGACATGGCTAGATCGACTCGGCTAGTGATCCTGATCAAGAATATATATACTTTATTGGGTCGGAAATGCTTCCTTCTAGCTGTTACATACTTTTGCACGAATACAATATACCCTTTTACTCTACGAGTAACGGGTATAAAAATTTTTAAAAGGATTTAATTTTTTAAAAATTTTAAATCATTATGCATTAGCATTAAATGCTACATTTTTATTTTATATTTTAAAATTCTTAAATAAATAGGAAACTATTTTCCCATTCACTCTCCGGGACAATCGACAATTCTTCTTCATAACACAACTCTGTGCATCAAGTCGAGCATTTGATATGTTGAGATCGAAATAAATTGTTGACATTTTCGACGGACGCATGGCTGGAGGCCAAGCCATCTAAACTGTCCTTGCGACCTCCCGCCTCCTGTTTTGAAATAAAATACATCTGTCGCTGGCGTAGCAGTTGCTTTTGACTTTGCCCTTGCTGTGGCTGCTGACAAACTGGAAACCATATGAGAACAATAATGGATTGGGTGTCCAGAGCAAATCCTAGAGATGCCGGCTACGTGCATCTTTCTGTTTTACGCTCAACTGCAAGCAAATGTGTGGGCAATAAATTATAAATTCGTTTGACTTCTGCTGCCGGCCGCCTGCTGCCTGCTGACAACGGGGCACATTCATGGAGGGAGTGTGTGTCCTGTGGTCCTTTTCCATGGCCGTTATCCTTGACCGCCGCCCTCGCATTTGAAAGCGTGTCCCTGGCACCTACCCGACTATCTGTGTGTGTGTTTGCCCGACCATAATTCACCGTGACAAGCCAAAAACCATTAGTAAAGGCAATAAAAATGACAATAGAAGTCAATTTCCATATTGTGTGTTCCAGTTTTCGTTACGGATTTTCCATTGTGAATATTCCTCTGCTGATGCAGTTTTTCTCTAGCAATTTCCAGCCGCAGTCAACATTCCGAACGTTTAATGAGCATGTTTCATAAAATTGAACAATATTCAAAGCGAACGCCCATAAATATGTCACATAAATCAGGCCGAAAATGGTTCAAGATATTAGGGCAATCAACAAAAAAAAATAAAATTACGTCCACCCATCATCAGCGTCATCAACGAAGCAAACCGCCTGTTTTGGTTTTCCCCTAAAACATCCGCCAAGGGGTGTGGACAATTAAGTTAAGCGATAAAACACAGACTACTTCCGGCTTGGAAAAAATCACTCAGCTAATTTTGGTATCTACTTTGTACTATATAGAAATATTTATAATTTGGATATTATTACATTAAAATAAATTTAAAAAAAGTTTTTATTCCAATTTTAAGAAATACTTCCATTTAGTAAAACATTTTTTTCTCTAAAAGAATAAAGATAAATGACCAAAAATATAACTTAAAATTTTGTATATTTCTAACTTGTTTGTAAGCATATATTGGACTAAAAACCAACGGATAAAATAAAGTAAAAAATATTTTTTAGCAAAGGTAAATTTTCTTTAATTTTAATTTTAGCATTTCCATTCGGACAAAACTTAGTAGTAAGCATTAAATCTGGTTTATATTCTCGAGAAAACTAAACGAAAATTCCGTTGAAAATTAAAACTGTCATATTTTGAAATGTTCTGTGTCATGTTTATTTGCTGACACCCGATGTGCCAGCAGTTGTCCCGAGTTAAGTTTCAGCTGTAAATTGTATTTTCAAAAGAGTTTTCCCCTCTTCTCCGCTGGGCA
Source organism: Drosophila prostipennis (assembly GCA_037075205.1). Taxonomy (NCBI): domain Eukaryota; kingdom Metazoa; phylum Arthropoda; class Insecta; order Diptera; family Drosophilidae; genus Drosophila; species Drosophila prostipennis. Next base: position 1,074,317 of record JBAMCJ010004533.1, on the reverse strand, counting down.
TCGAGTTAAGCAGACAAAAATAGCGCCAGGTCATGGAACATTTAGAAAATGAGAAGGCGGTACCAGAAACAAAGCGAGAAATAACTTTTTATGGGACTTAGGCCGTCTCGGGATATTTCCTTTATCGCATGCCTCTCAGTTCGATGGATTTTCGGGTAAGGGGATGCCGAGCGGAGGTTGCGAAGGAGATTTAATATTGTTTATGAGGCATCACCCAGTCAAAGCGAGAAGAATTAAAATGTGCAACGACGTGAAGGAGGTTGAACGGGCATGAAAATGAAAATGCCGCCGCCGACATAAATTATGGCATTTAGTGTGAAAAATGTTAAAAAATAAATTAGTCTGCATGAGAGGCGTTTTGGGGTTTTCATGGCATTATGAGATTAAAGCTATGGAAATTATAACATAAATAAAACTTATATTCTTCGCATTTGAGTCAAAGACTCGGCTGAAAATTAGTCAAGGTGGATATGGTGTGAAATAATTTTTTAAATTAATAATTTAGGGGTAATAACAAAAAGAAAATATGGTTTTTGGTTTCTTCTTTAAATTAATTTATTAATATTATTTTCACCTTCTTAGAATACAGATTTTTCCTTTAAATAATAAGTTGTAAGTATAGGAACGGTTCGCCATGGAAACCATACTTTTTCTGTCTTTATTAGATTGTTAGAGCCTTCATAAAATCGAAGTCAGGGTCGCCAAAGTTCGTAAACAGGTTAATAAAACTGTCATGAGTGCCAGCTCAAACGCTGCGGGACGTCTTTGTCAGGTCAACCCAAGGACCTCGAGCACAGGACCCGTGTGACATGCATGCACAATGAGCTGGCTGAAAAGGAATGGAATTGCAGCAGGCCAATATATCCTTGGTCATAAATTCCATGCTGTTTTGGGCCGAACTTCTTCTATATGTCGCTCAATAATAGGTGCCAATAAAAATTTATTGCAGTTTGACCACCATGAAATCATCGTTAGGCAGTGACAGTTCCAGCCGGGGTCACCTCCTCCCACCTTCTACAACATGAGAGAAGTTATCTGATGAGGGATCAGGGGATGCGCAGCGGGAAAAGGTCAATGGAAACACCACAGGACATGGTTGGAGAGACGCGAAGAAGGTGAAGGTTGCTCCTGCCGCCCACATAACTTGACTCCGGGGTTGGCCTTTCGCCTTCTGCCTTCTGCCTTTTCTTTGGAGATGGCTCACACAAGCGCACACTGCTCGGCTCGTTTGTCACATTTAACAGATTTGTTATCCTGTCGAGTTAATGTCGGGCACACAAGTCCCGACTGCCCGACTGTCGCACACATGTCCTGCACCCCCGGCACCCTGAATCCAAATCCTGGCTGGATTCACGAGAATCGCTTGACAGGGACCTTGGGCTGGCAATAAAAACAAAAGATTGATGGCATTGGGCACACGTTCGATTTGTTTTCCTGTTGCTCGACGTTCCGCCCACCCCTCCGATCCCCGATTCCCGGATCCACCGCTGGTTCATGTCCTTGTGCCTTTTAGTGCTTTGTAATGTCTTAACATTTGACACATCACTTGGATTTCATTCCATCCACCGGTGGCAGAAGCAGTAGAAGCGGCAGCAGCAGAGGCAGCAGCCCACCCCGAGATCCACTAAGGATATTGCTCGTTAGTTAAGGTTTCTAATAAATTTGTGCAACACATTTCTTTCCTTTCGGGGCTTGTCGTTCGCCTTCCTCTGTCGTCGCTTGTAACATTTTTATTTGATAACATATTGCATTTGCCCTTTTCACGAAATCTTTTTCCTTTTTCCGTTTGGTCTCGGATTTCGAGTCCTGGCCCCCCCACCCCCTTGTTTTCCCAGCCATTTTGGGTGGGTTTCCTCTCTAAAATATTGGCTGGAAACTCGAGCCATCGTCTGGCGTCTCAACTGGAACCCAGTGGCCAAGTGATTTATGGCGTCTGTGTTGGTCATTCAACTGCATTTGATTTAGGTTGTAAATTGTTGTATATTGCGGCCATCGCGTTTTGCTTCCTGTTTGTGTTTGCTCCTTAAATTCAGCGTCCTTTTCCGCTTTCGCTCCCCAACATTTTTCGCTAATGAATTTATATCAGTTTATGGTAAGGATTTGAGGGTATAGGTTCGGTTTAAAAAATCACAGGAAAAATGTAATATATGTGCTAAAGGCAAAAATTTTCTAAAATAAGTTTACAATTTTGCAATATTTAATTTTCTTAGTAATGAATATTTAAAGAAACACATTTTATAAATTAATTTTTTTACTTTGATAAACTGAAACGAAATTTACAGGTTTTCTTTTAAAGTAAGGAAATATTTGTTGACTTAAAATAAAATACTTTTATACTTTAAAATTCAGTTATAAATCCGTTCATTGTCTTACATAAAAAAAATTAAGTTCCATCAATGACTTATGCAGTCCTTCATTTCTCTCCCCTAGGAACAATAAATCTAACCACAATTTGAAAAGTCACCCAGAGATCATTAAGGAAGTTCCATCGTTCTTTATTTTCCTCAGCTTCTCTAATTTTTTGCCACGGCTTTTATGCGGTCATCACTGGCTTAGCCAGCTGGAAGGTGTGAGTCATCTATGACAGGCGAATATTATCCTTTTGGCGGCGGGACGAGAACGAAAGTGATAAACGATGGAGAGGAAAAGTGAAAATGGAGCTGAGCCAGAGGAACAGGAATAGGAAGAGGAATGCCAAAGAGCCTGACACTTGGACGTGAGCACACAAATAACACTTAACACAATAACAAACAAACTTTTCGACTAATGACAGTCCAAGTAGCAAACAATTTATCGAATGCCAGAAAGGAGCAGCCAGCAGGGCGCACACATACACCCATTCGCACCGAGAGTTCCTTTTGCCAAGTCATTAATCTTGTTTCGCTCTGGTCGATATAAGGGACTCGGGGAGAAAGGGAAGTCAGCGGGAGTCCCAATACCCGATTCCCAGCCATGTCGTCGTTATCCTTTCAAGCGTGAACACATGCGATTACGTCTTGGTGTGTGTCCTTGTTGTTGCCAGTTTCCGCATTTTCCTGCGCCAGGCGGCTGCCATGATTAAGTGCCATTTTGAAAAGTACTAAAATCCTGTTGGTCATGGCCCTGGACCTTCTTCTGGCCCACCTTCTACCGCCCTCCGCCCCCCGCCAAACTGGCAATGTCAAAGTGTCAATGATATATGTTATACGCTCCGATAAGACGCCCTCTGCGCAGCCAGAAGGACCTGGGCGGCAGGATTCCCGGGAGGGTGGGGCTGGAGAAAACCCCGTGTTTCTGGGCGCCCAGCAAAATATTGCTCGTGAACAAAAGCCCGCCTGGTGAAATCAGTGCACGTTCACACAATAACATAATAGTTGGTCATATATTTTACCAATTTTCCACCTTCTCCCGCTGTTTTCATTTGGCACTCGTAAGTTTCCTTTAACTTTCGTTACTGTCTGATTTGTTCTGTTTTGCCATTGACTTGATCAAATTTTAGGAAATATTTTAAAAATATTTTAATTTCTTAGAATAAAAAATAAGGTAAATATTATCAAGATATTTACGAAGCAAAATCAGTAAGTCACCAAGTAAATGACTTCGAATTTATTTTAGCAACCAGTTTATTTCCGAATTCGTATAAGCTCAGGTGCTCTAAATGAATTGAGAGGCTAAAATTATAACTTCTGACTCACATTTGATTTATTTCAGTAATCTTTTTGATAAATTGATTTACAAATGTATACTTTTGTGTTCGAAAAGCGATTACCAAATAATTAAAGGACAATCACTGACTTTTTGAATTCCGGAAAGAACAAAACGATTTTGAAATGGAAACATTAATTACTTTTGAAAATATATGTGAATTAATTATTACAATATAAAATTACTGCTAGTTATTTTGAGGTTTAGTACCGGAATATACGTTCCATTTAACTATACCGACTGTCCGAAATGACAAGTGAATTTTACGAGTTCTTAAAAATATGTGCGTTACAAAACTTCGACTCGGTTTATTGGGAATACTTGTTTGGGACGTGTAAAATCCCCAATTCCGACAAGAGCCTTCTATCGGCCGTCGGTGCTGAGTTTTCGCCAGCTGTAAATGAATTCGGCAAAGGCGAAATCTCTCAAGTGGGTGCGAAATTGATCGTAAACAGCCTCTAGTGCTCGCCCTCTCCCGCAGTTCCAAGTACTTTCGATATGATCGAGAGATCTCCGACCGACAAGACTGATGATCGTATGCATTGGACCGTTGGACCATCTCGCAGCCGAAAAAAAAGAAAAGGAAAGAGTACAGCTCGAGTGAGAGAGAAACGTAACCGGAAAAAATCAAAGGCAAAACAATGATCAAAGCTGTCATTACAGATCGAGGGGCGGTCTTTGATCTTCGGCCGCAATGTGGTTCGGTTGGGGGATTTTATGTTTTGTTTTTTATTTGATTTTCACTTTGTTCTATCAATCAGCGCCTACTACTTTGCGACCGAGAGGCGAAATGGAGAAGGGTATAGGTTATACGTTCGTTATACGGATCGGTTCCGTTCGGTTCGGGTTATAAAATGATCTTGAGAACATCGGTATGCGTGTGTTTTCCTTGATTTTCACGTAATAAAAACACATTAGCAACAACAAGCAACACGTTAATTTCGTTTAAAAATAAAATAGACGAAATAATTGCCGTTGCATGGGCCTCCTCCCCACCGTCCTGTGCCTTCTAAATGGGAAAATCGCATTTGATGGATGACTATGGAGGAAGTCATCGCTTCTCGCGCCTGTTGAGCGTTGGCCAAGTTGTCGATTTGGTATTTCGAATTTTTGTGGATCACCAGAGTCAGCTGCTGTGTAATTTCGTGTATATACATTAAAGCATTTTGTGGATTTCCTGGAATTTATGCGGAATTTATCTTTCTTTCGAGCATTTCACGCGGTTAATTTGTTCGTTTGTGATTGATCTTTGATTTGGCGTTTCGCCGACGTCGGCATTCGATTAAAGGTGTAAACAGATGATGAAGTACAAGAAATTGTGATGAGATTGACGGATTGTGTTGAAAATTCTAAAACGACTTACTCATTTTAAGTAGGCGATCTTCTGCTTAATTTGTTGAATCTTTATATTTTTCCAAAATATTCCCAAATAGTTTGAAAAGATTTACAGCAGGGACCGTAATCATTATGAGTTTTATTTTAAAACTCACACAATAATCATTATTTTTGATCAAAAAAAATAAAACTCAAAAATAATCATTACTTTTGAGTTTTAAAATAAAAATCAAAAATAATCATTATTTCTGATCGGAAAAAATAAAAGTCAAAAATAATGATTATTGTTGATTTTTATTTTTTTCGCTCAGAAATAAAACTCACTTGGACGCCACGGCTTTTCTGTGCCGATTTTCGGCGTTTTTTTTGCATAGTCCCATGGAGCGAATGCAGACGTACCACCTCTGAAAAAAAAAACTTGAACTTGGCTTCTGCATCCCGGTAAATGGTATCATTCTTATAGTCAGTAAAGGGGATACTTCTAGCCTTTGTTAACGTTTATGTATTTAAACGAACAATATGTTTATGTATTTAACCATGGATTGCAGTCGAAATGCACTTGTCTTTCTCTCTCACTCTACAAGAACTAATTAACCAGTGAAGGCCGCGAGCTCGACAATACATACTGGAACAACATTTATCAAAGTGTCACCGCTTTTTGAAATCTCTAGAATCTCTTATTCTTAAGAACAGCTTATCCTCCTCTTCTTAAGATTTCGCGGCTTTTGCAGAACTAATTTAAATATCAAACAATGTATAGAAACGGGTTTTAGGTAAGTAGAAATTGGTTAACAAAGTCTGAAGTATTAGTTGTAGTTAAGAATTCGCGGTTTGTCTTTCATGGATGGGAAGTTGTGCTGATTACTTAATTCCTCAATAAAAACGTATCTGAAATCGATTTTTAAAGTACTAGTTGTTCTTAAGAATTCGCGGTTTGTCTTTCATGGATGGGAAGTTGTGCTGATTACTTAATTCCTGAATAAAAACGTATCTGAAATCGATTTTTAAAGTACTAGTTGTTCTTAAGAATTCGCGGTTTGTCTTTCTTGGATTGGAAGTTGTGCTGATTACTTAATTCCTGAATAAAAACGTATCTGAAATCGATTTTTAAAGTACTAGTTGTTCTTAAGAATTCGCGGTTTGTCTTTCTTGGGTGGAAAGTTGTGCTAATTGTTCCTGAATAAAAACGTATCTGAAATCGATTTTTTAAGAACCGCGAATTCTTAAGAACAACTAATACCTCAGACTTTGTCAACCAATTTCTACTTACCTAAAACCCGTTTCTATACATTGTTTGATATTTAAATTAGTTCTGCAAAAGCCGCGAAGAAGAGGATAAGCTGTTCTTAAGAATAAGAGATTCTAGAGATTTCAAAAAGCGGTGACACTTTGATAAATGTTGTTCCAGTATGTATTGTCGAGCTCGCGGCCTTCACTGGTTAATTAGTTCTTGTAGAGTGAGAGAGAAAGACAAGTGCATTTCGACTGCAATCCATGGTTAAATACATAAACATATTGTTCGTTTAAATACATAAACGTAAACAAAGGCTAGAAGTATCCCCTTTACTGACTATAAGAATGATACCATTTACCGGGATGCAGAAGCCAAGTTCAAGTTTTTTTTTTCAGAGGTGGTACGTCTGCATTCGCTCCATGGGACTATGCAAAAAAAACGCCGAAAATCGGCACAGAAAAGCCGTGGCGTCCAAGTGAGTTTTATTTCTGAGCGAAAAAAATAAAAATCAACAATAATCATTATTTTTGACTTTTATTTTTTCCGATCAGAAATAATGATTATTTTTGATTTTTATTTTAAAACTCAAAAATAATGATTATTTTTGAGGAATATTATAAAAATCCCAAAAATAAAAATCATCGCGGTAATGAATAGATTAATCAAAGAGGATCACTATGGTGTTTTCCTTTTTTGCGTATGTCGATCCTAAGTGCCTGATTTTTTGGTTCAAAAAATATATCAATAATCATTATTTACGGTCCCTGATTTACAGGCTTCCGACAGCATTTCACTAATTTCTATTTGTGTTCATTAACAAATCCAGCGTAAAGCCCACAAAAATGTCAACAGACAACGAGGCGAACCAAAACAGCTGCAAATCTTTTTCGAAAATTTCCAACAAATTTCCTAAACCACAAAAACGTTTTTCAGGGCCTTAACAAAGAAATTTATGGCATTTAAAAACCCCTTTATGTGTCTTCGTCAAACGCACTCGGGCTACAAATTTAGAAGCAGCTACGGATACCCAAGGCGAACAGAAGTTTTTCTAATAAAAATCACGTAAACTGTCGCCTTAATTTCAAACGAATCGAAACGTTTCGACCGAAGAAGCCCCCAAACAGCACTCGAAATAATTTCAACTTAGGCACGATTCTCTGCCCCTGAACCATAAATAATGGGAGTAGAAGATTCGGTCGCCACTCTCTATATTCTCGGAACCCCTTTTTTCGACAGGCGAAAGAAAGGGCTATCAATTTATTTTTGATGGCCGTCCCATCCACAAATCCTCTCGAAAGAAACCACAAAGAAATCACACACAATGAAATTTATGTAATGCCTTCGCAGAAGGCAGAACAGGGAATCTTGATTTTCCTCATCTTGATCTGGATTCCGGTGCTACCGAAGCGCACGGTTTTCCTCGTGTAACAAATTGTGAGTGCTTCTGTTGTTAACACGGTTAATAAATCAGAATTGTCCAAACAAAAAAAGGTGTCGAGGTGAAGATTTCCCTTAGAAGTCCGTGACCCGTCCCTTGCGCTCCCAGTCGCCATAGCGCGTGGGTTCTGGTCCCGCCTGTCCTCCGATTTCCCCCGTATGCGGATTGGTGCTATTGGGCCACGGCTCCAGGGGCTCCTTTTCGTGGGCCGGATGTGGTGCACACTCGGGCAGCAGAGGATCCAGCGGCGCCTCCGATCGCAGCTTTTCCCGGAACTCAAGATAGCGTTGGCTCGGTTTTCCTTCGGTCTTGGGTAGAACAACCTTCTGTCTATTGGCAGGTATTTCTTCTAATTCATCTGATTTGGGAGTTGATGCAATTTTGGATAGAGAACAACGTCCAAGGTGGGGCCGGCATTTGGTGATCAATGGTGTAGAAGCTCGAAGCATTTTGCGGTTTCAATTTGTAATACAATTCTATATAAACGGTTATAGTCTTGCTTTTGTTTAAAAATGTCTGACATCAGAATGTTTTTCAAAGGTTACTTAATGAGGTTAATCTAAGAATTGGAGGTGCAATTTTCTGATTTGAAAATCAATAGGACATTTTTTTTTTTATTATTTGTATTCTGAAGATGAATTACTTTATTAATTATCTTTCTCCCATTGTGGATATGAACTATTGCAATTCGAAAGTCTTTCCCTTCTCCCAATTAGTTAATTGTATCATTAAGTCATGAGCCGTCGAATGATCTTCTCCCAAAGGGTTAAAGCCTGTCTCATTTCGCATTTTATCCACTCCAGCCGACACTAGCAACATGCTGTCCAAACACAGTTTGACATGACTCCGGCTGACAGGCCAGATCAAATGTCTGTCTCCGTTAGGGAGTCGCAGTGCCTCAGTGCCTCAGAGTCTCAAAGTCTCAGCTCGAAGCCGTAGCAAAACGCTAACTGAGTGACAAGGCTGACGGAGTCTAATGACTTTCAAGCAGCTGCCGCTGCTCCGCTGCAACGGAGATAAACTTCCGGAAACGAGTAGCTGTCCAAGGCAGTTAGCCGGTCTTGCTGTCAAGTGAGTATGTGCACCCAAAAAAATAGGTACGAAAAGGTCTTGCAAATATTTTCCGTAAAATATTTAAATTAGAAAAAAAAATGGTTTAATTTCGGAAATAATGGAATCGTAAAAATATTTTAATTAAAGATTTTGAAAAATTATTTTAGTTCCTTAAAATTGCTTATTTATTTATTTTTAAGAAATATTTTTTGTTTTCTTTATTTTATTCTCTATAAAGTAATTTTAGTATACATAGTTATGAGTTACTGTATTTTTATACCATTAAATTTGAATTAATTATATTTTCTGTAAAAAAAAAATCAAAGGTGTGATGTATTCTTCAGTTGTTTAGTATGCAGCTATTAGGTTTATAACTGGAATTTATAAAGTGTCATACGAAATATATGTTGCCGATCTCATTTAGATGCGACTATTTTCTGAGTGTGTGACTTGAGTGTTCCCTCCCGTTACCGATCATTAACAATTAAAAGTGGGCAGGCAGCATCTGCATCTCCATCTCGATCTCCATCTCCATCTGGATCTGGATCTGCATCAGTCAGGCCGTCAGATTGGCGGGCTTGATCTGGGAGGCTTCATCTGGGATCAGAGCATGAAGCTCCGATCGTGTCAAGCCCGACATGAGTTGAAATCGCGCCGCAGACACCTCTCGCTGCCGCGGTGCAACTTCAAAGCGTTTTAAATATGGCTTGTGGTGGAATCGGGGAATAAGGGAATCATCATCATCTTCACATCCTCAATCCACAGCAGCAGCATTCTTTAGATCCCCCGATCTGTCGCCTGTCACTTGCATAACGTTCTCCGCAAATTTGTTCTGCAATCCAAACATCCCACTCGGAAATGCCGTGGCCTTTGGCAAAGAAAACATTAAAAGTTGCCGGCTCGCGGCTGTCAGGAGATTTGCCTTGCACTCGCTTGCATCACCGCGGTTGGTTTGCTCTGGTTTGCCCACCAACTTTCTCCCCTTCTCAGTCAGCGATTCTCAGATTCTCCAACTCTCAGATTCTCCATTCTCGATTCGCGATTCGCTTAATTCGCCTACCCCCTTCAAAGCCGCCATCTTCATCTGTCAGCTGGCACTGCGGGTTGTCTACGGTCGAATTGAAACTGCTGCCTCAACGTCGGCATGACAATAATCTCGCAAATCTGTTTAAATTAAGCGAGACAAATGTTTCTTTCTGCTTTCTGCCGGGGAATATGTGGCCAAGACAACCGCAGTGCCAGACAATCGGACCAGTTCGAGCTTACCCTTGGCTCAGCTCGTTATTGTCCTCGTCCTGAAGCGGATTTATCTCGGTTGGTCTGCGCAAGTTTTGCTTTATTACACATTGTTGCTAACAAGTAACGAGTAATCAAGTTATGGGGGAAATATGTTCACTATCCTCTACACAATGCACAAAGGGAAATCGATGGTTAAAAGGGGTATATAACATGATGGGTTGGTGAAAAAAAATATAATCATATTACTTGATTTATTAAAGCTTTTAGTGAAACGGTAGTTTAATTGTTAAGTATATTGAACTTAATTAATATTCTCATATATAATAGAAAATAAATAAAATTCGTTAAATAACTGAAATAAAAAATTATTCATTTTAATTTATAGCTTTTAATAAATTGTACTCGATTGACTCATTAATTTAAATTTATCCTCTTCATACTGCAATGGAACCTCATCAACTTTCGTTAAAAGCGAATCTGCATAACTCAGCATACAAAAGCTGCCAACATTTTTATATCTAAAACAAAGGAAAACAAAATTCACAATAATTAAATCGTATAAAAAATACGCGCATTAAAATACGAGAGATATCGACAGAAAAATGTTCGCTGTGTGTGCTGTCTTTGATCAGCCGTCAAGTGGTTTGATCGATTTCCACAATAATAAAAATCCACCGACAACTTGTCTATAATCAAAATCCCTCTGGGAATGCGGTTGGCTTTTGGCTGCTACCGCTGCTGTTTTTGTGGTAGGCATCCCGCATCCATCAATCACAATGAAAAGTTTTCCCCCACCGAACCGAACCGAACCAACCCGACTGATCCGAACTGATCTGATCCGATCTGGCCTGCCAGATCTGGCTGCGCCCACCCATAAATTTGTTTGATCCTTCCTAGCCGGATTTTACGGAAGAATCCAACATTTTCACACAGTAATAAAAATCTCAAACATGTTTGTAAAGTTGTTAGTGCCCCTGCTATACGGTGGCTGGCAGGCCTTTTCTCTCGTTTTCTGCCTTTTCGATTGTAGGCGGGAGTAGAACATATAAATTAACATTTTGACTGCCAACTGGCGCGGCAAATGATCAAAGACACACAGTGCCGTCATCGTTGCGTTGATCATCGTCATCAGCGAGAGGAGCAGCAACAGTGCGAACATCATTCCACGTTTACGATCCATCAACACGAGCCATCAAATTGTATACAAACAAACGCAGCAAAGATCAAAAGCCACGTTACCTACACACGAAAAATCTGTGCCTCATTTCGGTTGGTTTTTCTTGGTTGCTGCTCCCTCAAATTTATTCAAAATCTGGTGGCTGTGGTCTCTCCACTTGGCTGCAACTGGAGAACGAGCCAGTGCTCTTTTGCCCCGCTTGCATATTCATTTTTGAACACACTCACCTAATCATGTGCCGAATACAATTCCCGTTTCTCATCTTAATGGGCGAAATACATTCTCTCCTTCATTGCGTGGTATATCATCGTAATGATATTAATAAAGATGCCGCTGGTTCGACGGATGATGATCAGATGTGTCGGTGGGCAATGGTAATGGGTTTTATAGTACCAATTAATTTCAAAAGGCCGTAAAAAAAATATAAAATATTCACCTAAGCATTGTTAGGAAATTTGAGATTTCAAAACACTTGGCAGAAATTATGGGAATACGAAGAATAATAAAAATAATATCTACTAATTAAAACAGATTTGTGAACGATCAGAATTAATGTTCTAAAAAATATAACGTACATTTCAGGTTTTGTATTTTCGCTTAAATAACTAAAGAGTATGAATATACTATACTATATATGATGAATACTCCTTGGTATTACAGTTAACCCTCCTCAAAAAATGTCCACCATAGACCGAAAATCAAAGGCGGATAGTGAGTGTCATAACACCATTAGCCATATCAAATGTCATCAGATCGTCAGAAAGCTGTAAATTTATATGTTGCCATTTCCGGGGCAGCTTAGAATTTTCAGATTTAATGCCTGTGAGCGGCATGTCAAATTCAATTTTACCCCTAAGAGCCGAGACAACGATGTCAGGCCAGCCAGCCACCACCAGTTAGTCGGCTTGATATGGTCATATGCCAGCCTGCAAGCCTGGCAGTCTGGCAGCCGGGGAGAGCGACCCCAATAAAGTGCAATTAGCCAGATTTATGATTATCCCCTGTTATGCACAAATAATTTTTAGGCAATTTCATATACGCTCTGGATCGTAGCCGTACGACCGTAGCACGTACGCCCAAGTCCCCGGAACGAGAATTTATAACACCAAACGTAAACAACAAAGAAGACAAATCGCTTTATTCACGGCCGCCGCAGAAACCACCCCCTCCGACACACCCCTTTTGCCATTCCCCGGGGGTCTGAGAATTATGGAGGATGTGTATATGGATGTGTATATGCTATATGTCAAGGATGGGGCGTGAGGAAGTGGCCTGCCCATGGGCAGCCCCTTGTCCTCAAACCCGATGCGAATAAAATCGAATTGAAATCTGTTCGAAATTCGATACCGTTGTGTGGCTTTTACGCCAACATCGAGACAGGAGGTTGGTCTTATTATCGGTTCGATAATATCCATTCTCAGAAACACCCCCTGTCAGATCAATCAGTTTAACGAAGGTGTTGATAGTTCTGGGGAGTGCTTTCCTCAGAAGAAACGAATTAGAATACGAAGTTCTTAGTAATATAAAATTTTAAATATACATTTATAATGACAGATATTAAGCTATAGGTCTGTAAGTATTTGATCCAAATTCCTAATTAAATCAAACCCTTTGAAAGTAATTGATATTAATTTTTTGTTATCTAAAAATACTGGTAGTACCTTCCGCAAAGGGTTGGTCAACCCCGCTTAACCCTTGAACACCTCACCACGCTGGTCCACTCCAAAAAGTATGCCTCTTTTTGGTCGTTTGGCTTCCGGGTGATGATAAGTACTTTGGCGCAGTTGTTTTTGTTTGTACATGGTATTAATTTCGCGTAAAAGGGCCCAGAATTTTTTGTCCACCCAGCGGAAAACGGAAAAAGGCAACCCTCGAGCTGTCAATGTCACTGGGGTGGATAGATGGATGGATGGATGGATGGTCGGATGGATAAATGAGGGAATGATGGCCAGGGGGAGTTGGTAACACCGCCAAAGGGGCAAATGTCAGCGGGCGTGTGCTGTCAAATTTGACAAATGTTGACAAATGGCTGAAAAATAATATTTCTGAAGGCAAAAGGACCAGAAGTATTAATATTATTTGCCTTCATTAGTGGGCATGCAGCCCGAGGCGTCCATATCCGAATTGACAACCATTTGCACTTGTTTGTGGATAGAAGTTTACCTTTTTTTTGCAGGCCAGGCTCGTCGCTCATTGTTGTCCTGTCAAATCAATCATTGCGGGTCTGTCGACCAGTTTCTGCTTCAACATGGTTTTTGCACTCTTGGATTTTTGCGTGTCTGCCCCCTTTGTTATTGACATAAAGCCAACCCATAATTTTTCATTGCCTTGCACACGCATGACATTAATTTTGTTGACAGTTTTCTTTTATTTCACTCGGGTTTTGTACTTATTCTTTTCCCTTCGGCCTGTCAGCACGCATTTACATGTGTCAGACGAGGTTTCTCTGGTCGGGAGGGTGGAAACGTTTTGACCAGGGGATTTTGTCCAGGTTACGTGTTCAGATTTTGCGGTCTTGCAAAATTGTGAAATTTTTTGAAGGGCTTAAATTTTTGACATTTGTCATTTTCCATTTTTAGAAAAAAAAAACAATTCTTTTTAATCTTAAGTAAGGTTTTATTTTGATTTATTTATATTGATGCATTTCTCTCTTGTTTTGAATATATTTTTGTACAGTATAGTTCACTGCATTGCACTCAAGTCTTAGATATGTATAAGTCTGTTTTTATTCTCTCAGTTTTCTTAAAAAAAATAAAGATATACTGAGAAAAATCCACTTACTATTTAAGTATAATTTAACCATTTCTTGTTCTTATAAATTACAACCTTTATAAACAGGTTGCAGTTGCTCCACATTAATTATGTAGCCGACATGGGACATAATTTTGTTTCAAGATCGTTACAAAGCCAACTTGTTAAGCACAAAAACAACTCAGGTTCCATATCACACCGACGGACAGCAATCTAGAAGTTGGTGGCTTGGTAGCTCCAAAAAATCCCACCAAAATGACGGCATCCGACAGGCGACATGCATAATTTACAAGATTAACGATTCGAAAATTGATTTCAATGCCACTAAAAATGTCGAAAATAATCTCGGATACATAAAAAGTTTTAAGGTTTTATTGTGTGGAGCTGTTATTTATGAACAGGGTGTGTGTGGAAATGGGACACCATTTAAGTCATTTAAATTTTATAGTGAGATAATTTTACGGCCTTTCGACATCAGGTACTTAAGGGAATTCACGGGCAGTGTCTTATAGGGTTTCACCTTAATGACTCCACAACAAGCTTTAGTGGCGAGTCATTTGACTTTCCCCTCCTTTTATTTATTTCTTCGGCATCTAGTCTAATTTTTTACGACCCGTCTTCTGTAATTGTCGCATTCCGTCAGCTACCAGAATTGATTCGGCTTTCCAACGAGGCACTCAAGTTTTTGTTTCATTTTTAAGACATTTTTAGTGCAATTTTGTGGAAATAAAATGTATTCGTTATGACTTACCCCCCGAGACTAGAGAATAAAGCCAGAAAGCAGTTTCTCCTCTTCCGTTCGCCTCTGTCTGATTCGCTTTGATTTCGTTGCCTTTGCTGCCTTTGAGTGCCTTCTGTGTGCCTTCGCCACTGTGTGTGTCAAAGTTTATATTTTTATTTGTTTCGACAGTAAACTTGATGTGTTTATGACACATCTTGACAGTAAGTAGCTGCTGCTTCGGCTGCTTCTGCTGCCTGGCTACTGTCAGTCACTTGACCTTTTTTCATTCTTTTTTATTGGATTCGTCGTTGTACATCTCGGGCTAAGCGCCCACTTATGTATGCTCTGAACTCCGGCGGATCGGGGGAGAAACGGGGGCCACCTGAACGGGCACAAAGATATAACTTGTTTCCCGCATGATTGATAGTTGGATTGAAAGCGACTCAATTGGATTGCCGAGGGAAGGCTTCAATAGAAACAAAGGGCTCAAAGAAAGATATAAATGGATGTTGATGCTTTACAAAAGAGCGCTTGGATGTTTCATTAATGAATTTTTATACCCGTTACTCGTAGAGTAAAAGGGTATATTGTATTCGTGCAAAAGTATGTAACAGCTAGAAGGAAGCGTTTCCGACCCCATAAAGTATATATATTCTTGATCAGGATCACTAGCCGAGTCGATCTAGCCATGTCTGTCTGTCCGTCTGTCCGTCTGTCTGTCTGTCCGTATGAACGCTGAGATCTCGGAAACTATAAAAGCTAGAGGATTGGTATTTGGCATGAAGATTCTTGGAGCTCCTACGCAGCGCAAGTTTATTTCAAAAAGGTGCCACGCCCCCTCTAACGCCCACAATAGTTTATAAACGATTTTAAAAATTTAAATATTTCGGAAAAGTAAAAATGCAGTTTTGTTGTGTTTATCAATACCTATCGAAATGTAGAAGACATTTTTTAAATCGGACCATTCGTTAAAAAGTTATTGCTGATCAAAGTTCATATCTCCATCACCATCGCACTCCCTTTAGCCGAGTGACGGGTATTAGATAGACGGGACACCAACCCGACTAAAGCGTTCTCTCTTGTTTTTAGCTACACACAAAAAAAAAAACTATGTAAAATCAACGATTTAATAGTGAAAACTGCCCCAACCCATAAATAATAGAAAATGACCCAAAAAATAGTAGATTACCTAAAAAATAGTAGATGACCTACAAAATAGTATTTTACCCGAAAAATATTGTAGTTTTTTTAAATTTATTTTTTTAACTATTTTTATTTTTAATTTAACTTGTTATATTAATGTATATTGTTTGTTATTTATAGACACTTACATTTCACAGATACTTAAACTTACAAATCAGGTTTCTTGCCTCCGCTGGGAATCGAACCGGGGCCGCAATCGTCGGAGTCGAGCACTCTAACCAGTAGGCCACAGAAGAATGATTTTCGTAGAGGAAAATCTTTTGACTTGAAATCAACATTTAAAAAAAAAAAAAAAAAGGAAAAACATCATCTGCAAAAGCAGGATTTGAACTCACGACCCAGAGATTATGAGTCGGATACTCTAACCACCCTAAGTCCAGAAAAATAGTTGACCTACAATTTATAATTGTATTTTTAAAACAACAAAATACATGAAGGAAAAAAATAGTTTTGTTACGATATTAATTGTGGTGTCACTATTCGATGCCCCAAAAAATAAAACAACAAAATACACGCAAACAAATAAAATAGTTTTGCTACGATATTAATTAAGACGTTACTATTAATTTTCCAAATGAAGAAAACAACAAAATACATGAAAATTTCGTAAATAGGTTTTTCACTATTTTAATTGTTAAATACTATTCAATGAACAAAAAAATAAAACAGCAAAATACATGAAAAATTCAGAAAATAGTGAACTACTATTTTTCTATGTTAATTTTACATAGTTTTTTTTTTTTGTGTGTAGAACTAGTATTTCATTTATTTATCAGGTTTGAAAATTCTTTCATAAATTATAGCTCATTATAATGATAGATAATTATCTATCCATTTTTAATAGGCGTACCAAATATAAATGAATTATTTATAAAAAAATAAGAAATAATATTGAGACAAAATGCTAAACAAGGTAACTAATACAGTGCTGCTTATCATGAGATTAAGACAGAGAGAACAAATATTATGAACAAGTTTAAAAAATTGGAAACCGCAAAATTGGAAATACATCAAAAGTTGTCGAATCCAAAAAATAAAAAAAAACTAAAGAATAAATGACGCCCAATCAAAAGAACAAAAAAAAAATATTTTTCGAAACCGAAGTTTATAATACCCTTTTTAGGTTTGGCTATTCTCAATATCACTCAATCATTATTTTGAAAAAAAAATTGCTGACTTCGAGAGTTTATCAGGATTAAAATGTATTTTTAAGAATAATTGCTTACACAAGTTAATATCACAATAATCTGCGACAAAATTATAATACCCTCTGCAAGGGTAACCAAATCAGAAGGCGGCAAGCTAGAGAACAAACACGAAAGGAATGGAACCAACGGCATATTCAATAACGAGACATGTCAAAAAACCATCATAAACAGATGACATTTCCCATATTGAGTGGCGAAAGTAAAATTTAATAATACTCCGACATCGACGGCCAAGTCAAAGTTGTTGTTGTTGCTCGGGTGGCGTTATGCGGATCGTTAATAGGTGATGGTATGGTGGGAGGGGAAAGGGTGGGGGGTTCGGAGAACGGGAGACATGGAGACTTCTGCAAGGCGGCAACACGTCAACAACGAAAATTGACACGCCGACATAAACACTCGCACATGTTGTCGTGGCCCCAGGTTCTAGAGGAGGCACACGCCCCCCGATCCGCCACGCCTCCTTTGACTCTGTGGCACCCCTGCCGTGTGGAATGTATAGCAAAAATGTCAATATGTTGTTCGGGCTTGTCAGGCCTGTCATGTCATGCAGCAGTACCACCGAATCGTATCTCAGTTTCAGAGCACAGTGTCATCTGCTTATGATGGACAGTCGACAGCAGCACTTGGGCATATTTATTTAATGCTAAATCTATGGATGGTAAAATACTATGGTATACCTTAAGTTTTAGTGTGAGTTTCTAGTAACATTATTTTTAGAAGGAAGGAACTTTTTTAATAGAAAAAACATTTTTCCTTTCTGTTCTTTATTATTTGCAGAATATTTAAGAAGAAGCTTCTTAAAAATGTCAATCAATATTTTGAAAAAGATAATCGTAGTATTTTATTTCAATTCATTATAAATACTAGGTTTTTAATTTCAGTTTTTTATTTTTTACTCATTATTTTATGTACCCAAAAACAAATGGTTAAACTAAATTTTAGAGAACTCAACCGTTTGTCATTATATTTACATTTTTATTTTATGAAAAATTCAAAATGTCTCGGTTCGTTTGTCCACGTTATGCTGTACTCGGTCTCCACTCTCTAGGCAGCAAACACCGCTTGCATGAATGTTTGTGGCACATAATTGAAAGCTAGCTAAATTAATTTCAATGCAAAAGGCGCCAACCTCGAACCGGTTCGTTCCTCTCCACCCAGAGTGCCCCGCCCACCTTCTCCCCATCCGCCTTTTGCGGTGGCAACAACCGACTTTTCACACATGACTGGCTGCCTGGCTGCCTGGCTGACTGAATGACTTTGACTGGCAGCTCGTTAACCGAAGCTTCCACTTAGTTAACTGATAGTTAGCGTGGGCCAGTGCTAAACATTTGTTCACAATTCTGTAATTTACATACGCACGTAGGAGTGACCCCAGGTCAGCGAGCTCGCGACCCCACGCACATTTATGAATTTATGAATTATTGAGCGACGAAAAACGAAATACATAAAAGCTATATTGTTAAATACATGTTTTAACTTTTCCTTTCTTAATGAATTATCACCTTAATGATTTAAGACCTAGTTGGAAATACCTTCTAAATGTAATACATGTTAGGCGATCCTTAAACCCCGGTGGTTGTTCTTTAAATTAAAATAATCAGAGAGTGTGAAATACGATATAATGATTTGAATGGAAAATCAGACTATAAATTATAAATTTAAATGAAATAAATGGCTCTAGTATTGAAGGCTCAGCCCAAAAAATTCAGCTGGCTAATTATTTGAATTTAATTGAGTGAACAAACAAACCGGAAGAATCCCCAGGAGAATTTGAATTGAAAGTCTGTTTTTAAACTGCTTTCTCTCACATATCGATCTATTGATCTGGGCTCAGGGGTAATTGTTCCTATTCGAGTGAGCGGAAGTGTCGGTTCATTGTAGTGATTGTCATTGTCTTTCCGTTTCAAGGAATTGGAAATGGGCCCTGCCCTTAAGAGCTACCTAACTAAGGAACCACCCTACTGTACCCTACTTCGTGGTCATTTAACGCTCTGTCATAATTCGTTTCCTGTTTATTCAACTACTTAAGAGTGACAGAGACTTTTGTGTCAACTAATAAACCGAAAAACGATAGAGCCGTACCAAAATGAAATAAAAACGAGTCAGCAAATTTACGACCATCCTCAAAACGTGACCCTGTCCCAGGGGGTTGACCAATGTCGAAAGTACCCTATACCCCATACCCCATACCCCCGATGGAAAGTACACAAACGAGTATATCCTTATGTGTATCAGTGCCTTTAGTGCGGTACGTGTGAATAGCCTTAACGAGAGAATGTCTCCTGCCGTCTGTCGGTCGTAAAAAACAAAAGGTCCCTGCCTCCGTATCACCATATATATTCCATCAGGCTTCGCTGGGATCGTAAAAACTAACCACCCATGGCTAAGCCCCAACGCTTTTGCTAAATGTTCGATAATTTTTGGTCGCAATTGCAGTTTTATGACATTTCATGGATCATATGTGACTCTGGCCATAAATTGTTGCAAGCTTTCTCTGCAGTAGCAGTTATCTTCCATATTATGTCCTGTGTGGCCCATGTCCTGGGGCCCATCCTGGTCGTAAACTCCCCGATAGACGCCAGCCAACAAGCCAAGCCAGCTGTCGTTGACTGCTCTTAATAACTATTTCTATTACACTTGGCACTCGCATCACGAAGAAGAGAAGGGGCGCACTGCAGGCTCGTCGATCCCAGGAGCTTAAGGATTCCAAGTGCTGTGACGCAGAGACGCTGACATTAGGGGTTAAAAAATATTATGAATATATTAATTGAACAGCTTGTGTTTTTAATTTCCATAGTTTCAATATAACATTTGAAAATTTAGTGGTTCTGAGTAATAATACAAATATTATCTTTCTGATACGCCCCCCCTATAAGTAAGAACCACTTGGTGGTCGGTCATATGTTCTTTATTTTTAGCAAAGATAAAGCAATATAGGACCTATTTTATGGTTTCTTATAACATGTAAGCTTTTATATACGGCCTACATTTTGTTTGTTTTTTATTTTTCGTTCAGAAATAATACGAAATTGAATGGTGTACGTTTTTTTAGAGTTAAAAAAAATCATTTTCTCAAAAACATTGTACCTTATGTAAGTCCTTTATATATCCCATCAAAGACATTGAGAAAAGAAAAAAACTTATTGGTACACACATTGCTGACCGAAATACACAACACATCTGAACTGAATTCAAGTTTAAACTGGCGCTCATAATTCTTAACTAATTTAAAATAATTTATAACGGGCGTTTGTCACATAAATCAAGACGACTATAATCCTTTTGAACGGGGCGCTCGCACAAAGGAGCTCGACTCCATGTCACTTGAGGATTTATATCTTCCTTTTTGTATCTCTCAGCTGAGCCAGCGTAACATCGAACAGAAGCCCTCCAAGTCGGTTCCGAAGTTAAGCTCGCAGGCAGCGTTGGGGCGGCCTCGTTTGATGTGCAAACATTATTAAAAAGCCAATAAAACATTTAAAAACAGCTTGAAATTTTTCATTGTTGAGCTGCTGCCCCACTTGCCTTTCGCCCTTCTGTTTTTGTATTTTGCTTTTGGAAATTGAAAAGGAAAAAAAAGGAATGAACCCCAAAGACTTGAAGACTTATTAATGCGACAAGAACGATTCCGCGGCGCAGCATCGCCGACAATTTAATATCTTTTGAATCCCTTTGAGCTTATACCGAATACCGAATGCAGAGGCCGCGTTGCCCGCCGAGAACGGTAGCACACGAAAATGTCAACAATCAGGGAACAATCACATTTGGCCTGCTGTCAATGTGACAGCTACCAATATTTATTTTAAATCACCAACTCTTAAGAAAATGCACTGAGGGAAATTTTCGTTTGTAAACTTTATCTTTAAAAAATAGTTAAAAATTATATAAAAACGATTTTATTTTGATAGATTGCAGATTTTCTGTATTTAATAATGTTCTCTATTTTTTATGTTATATGTTAAATTTCTTATTTCATCATATATTATTAATTATTCCAAAAGTTTGGCTAACTAATACATTTTTTTTCTCTGTTAAGTTTATAAGCATTTTCTCTCAGTGTTGCGGGGGGTTTACCTGATTGGTCGGTCACCGGCACGGCGTTTATTTAGGCAGCTACTGTGTTTGTTTTTTGGCTTCCAATTTCGTTTGAATCCGCTGCTCAAGTCAGTCAGACAGTCAGTCAAAATGAAATACAAATATCTTTGACAGCTACTGTGTGTGGATCGTGACAGGGATTGAAAAGGTGGGTACGAAAGGGGGTGGGGGCTAAGGAAGAGCTCAGCCACACCGACTTTGAAGTCCGCCTGACTTGAGTTGAGCTGAGCTGAGTTGACTTGCTCATCATTCGTTTCATTTCGTCTTCTTCTCTTTTTGCTTTTGTCATGTCATGTCTCGGAACTCGGCTTGAATCTCAGCCTCAGCCTCAGCTTGGCTCTGCTCGGCTCAATTCAACCCAACTCCTGACTCAGCGCGCCTCATTTCCTTTTTGGTTATTTTAGACGATGTGTGACACACATTCCTGCTGCATAAAACGGCAATACTTCAAAGGATACTCTCTCGAACCGACTGTCTTTTTAAGCCAGGCGTGTGTCTGTGCGGCTTTGGTCAAACGAAACAACAAAGCCAAAACTAAAGGAAGCAGCCAAAAAGACAAGAGTCACCGAAGAAATGCTCCTATGCCAATTCACAATTTCAAAAAACAATGCACTGGCCTTGGGCGTTTTGTTGATGTTCTGAGAATCAAATGGTCGCCTAAGACAATATATTTTGTCATTCGCCTAATGATCTTTCATAGTTCTGGCTCGTAAAAGATTTACAGGGACAATATAGGAATATAATATAATAGCTTCTTAACAATGGATATGAGTATGGGAAAGTTTGGTGAGAAATAAAAGAAAATACTTTGAAATTAATATACCTATACATTTTATTTTCTTTTACATTTCTATATTAACAAGAGAGAACGCTATAGTCGGGTTGGTGTCCCGACTATCTAATACCCGTCACTCGGCTAAAGGGAGTGCGAGGGAGTTGGAGATATAAACTTTGATCAGCTATAACTTTTTAACGAATGGTCCGATTTAAAAAATTTCTTCTACATTTCGATAGGTATTGATAAGCACAACAAAACTGCATTTTTACTTTTCCGAAATATTTAAATTTTTAAAATCTTATATAAGCTATTGTGGGCGTTAGAGGGGGCGTGGCACCTTCTGGAAACAAACTTGCGCTGCGTAGGAACTCCAAGAATCTTCATGCCAAATATCAATTCTCTAGCTTTTATAGTTTCCGAGATCTCAGCGTTCATACAGACAGACAGACAGACAGACGGACAGACGGACATGGCTAGATCGACTCGGCTAGTGATCCTGATCAAGAATATATATACTTTATGGGGTCGGAAACGCTTCCTTCTAGCTGTTACATACTTTTGCACGAATACAATATACCCTTTTACTCTACGAGTAACGGGTATAAAAACTAAAAAAAAAACACTACAATTTATTTTTTGTTGCAAAACACACCTTACATTGTTGCCACATCGGCAAGCTATCCACTCCCAAAAATTAATATATATGTACATCATGTTTCTGGTATAGATGGGCAATCAAATATCACTCATATGCCATAATTCATTCAATTTAATGGGTAAATCCAAAGTGGAGAGAGAGGCAAAACAACGCTTCAAATGCAAATGCCCATAAAATTATACAATTACAAAATATTAAAACAAAGTTATGGTTAATAATTTTCGACGCGTATAAAGCAATAACAAAGCAAACTTTTATTTGTGTTTTATATGCAAAATATAAACAAAGACCCAAAACGAAAGTAACGAAATGAAACGCATGAGGAAAGGTAAATGGTGCCGACAAAGTGGTTGCTGTCTGATCATTTCATATATCAAAAGACCATAAAAAAGAAACGGGCTCGTTGCGGAAACAATTTCAAGGGGAATTTAGACCCTGCGATACTGTGTTGTTCAAATATGAATAATATTTCCACGAAAATAAAATTAGAAGTAAAATGAAACAATATTTTTTTTTTTAATTACTAAGAAAATATTTATCAATTTTACACGAATATAATTGTTTAAGAGCTTGAAACTTTTCACTTTAATCGCAGTAAAATTAAGATTTTTCTCATACGTTTTATGATACGAGCATAAATTTTAAATTATTTTACCTTCATTATTTTCATTAATTTTTGTAATTTGTTTTTAATTTTCTTTAATTTTTGATTCTATCGATAATATCGATAGTGACTACCATCGATAGCCAAAAACATCGATAGTGTCCAATATCGATGTTTTAACATCCCTAGTGAGGTAACAGAATATACTTAAGTTACCAAAAAGGAATACACCCCGGGATCAATGGATATCTCATTTATTTCTATGCACGCGGAAAGAGCTCGAATGAAACGAGACCCCCATAAAGAGTGCCAACGTTTTCATAGTGTTTTAAATAGTTTACGATTATTGCAGGGCATCGAAGCCAACCGACCAACGAGAAACTAATGCCAATGGGTTGTGATTAGTAAACTGTCTGCTGCTTTGAACTCGCCCGACACTTTTCGGCTTTTGTTTAGGGCCCCGAACCGAGGTTTTCCGATGCATTTTTAATTAGGGTCCGCAGACAGAAGTCTAAAGTGTTGATAATCATGGAATTTATCACCTGTGAACGGAGCCTTGTTACCGAGCAATCAATTAAAGGTGGCCTCTCTATCTCTGTCTCTTTTTCTCGACCATAAAATGAAAACATGTTTTTGGAAAGCTGGGACTTTTGAGCCAGACTAAAAGATTAAATTCGACAGCCACCGCCTCATCATCGTCGTAATCAACGTTTTGCGACGAGCTGTCATTTCGTGTCACGTCAATCACATCATTTCCACATCACAGGCTTTTCCCCAGCCCAAAATTGGTGGTTGTTATGGATTGCTTGGAGTGTACACATTTCGAAGTTATCGCTAATTGGAGTCCCACTTGAATAGTCTAACCGTCTAATTGTGTTTGAGCACGTGAATGAGAGCACTTCTGGTGGGAGCCACGTTTTTGAGGACTACTAAACATAAAAATACATTTATAAATTTAATAGCATTAAAAACATTGTTAAATAAACCTCAGTTATTTTTAAAACTTTGGTGACTTACACTCAAAATAAATCGATTCCCACCCCAATCCACGAAAACATCAATAGAATTTGGAGCAATTTGCGAAAAAGGAGAAATTGTCAAGTATCCTGCGAATGTTTCCTTGTAGCTTGGTTACCTTTTAGTAGATGAAAAAAAAAAAATGTTGAAATTAAATCCTTCCAGCATTGAAGTAAAGCAAAGAAATAAGAAGTAAAACGCATTTTTGCTTTTAAGCAATTTCCGCACTCACACACTCTTGAGGACACTCGAGAAGGGCTCAAAATGGGATTTTCTTTTCAATATTTTTTTCCTGTTGCCAACAACAAATGCAATCAAAAATCTGCAAGTGCCTGGCTGCAGCCCTTGAGTTAATGATATACACTCACTTCAAAAGGAGTGTGCGGTGGGGAATGATGGTGTGCACATATAGAATAGAAGGGGTTGCGGCATTATCTGGGCACTAAAGAGGGTTCCCAGTGCCCCTCACCCCGTTTTTATTTGGTTCGAGGCAACATTGTGTCAAGTTTAAAAATTGCAAAGAAAGCAAAGCCATTGAGTAGAGCCCATTCAGAATCCGCTGAAGAACCCGATCTGGGTTGCGCACCCCTTGACGGATAATGCAAACACTCGTGCACAGCTCACACGGGCTTTTTGATAAGGGTAAAATCGTAGCCGGATGGCTCGGTTTTTCAATGACTGACAACCTTTCTTCTCCGCTGAATTGCAACTGTGAAAACAATTAAACTCTAGACGTGAAAATATTTGCCCTCTCCATCTGCCTGCCCTATAGTGATGTAATAAATCCCTTAATGCCTCAGTTGACTGACTGAGCTGCTGGTCCGTAACCGAAGGCACTTCAAGTGTCAACCAATAGATACTTTGATGGTTAACAACCCTTGCGAAAGGCCTGATGATATCCTCACTTATCCGATAAAATCTGTTGGCTATTTAATTTGAATTAGATCGCGACGCGGGGGGACTTTGCTCTCCCGCTGTTCTATGTGAGAAGTTCCCATGATCAGCACCAAAATGTCACTTCCGAGTTGATCTCTGAACTTCCTAGAAATCTCCGCTGCTCGTGTGTCTTAGAATTGGCCAAGATCAATAAATTAGAAGGAACCTTGAGACCCTCAACCGTTTGTCAACAGCAAGGTAGACCAGCGGGGTTCCAAAGAAACCAAAGACGAGGGACAACTTCAAAGGACCGACTTCTTCGACAGGCTGAAAGAGAACCGAATCCGAATTCGCATCCATGTTCCCAGTTCATTCATATACACATTTCTACACACTGCTATTGGGTCAACAGAAATGTGTGCAAATATTTTCACTCACCCAAATTTCTTCATAATTTTTGCGGCACTTTTTTTCTCGACTTATTTTTTGCCTCCTCTGTGGGACATTGTGGCCAACAAAGGATAATGACCACTGTGCGTGCCCAAAGGCATATTAATGGGATTTCTCTGGCTGCCAGTGGCTTGTTCCAGGGAAATATAAACAAGTTAAATTTCATATTGAGGTGTAAAAGGTGTTTTTTCGGCTTTTGTCGAACAAACGAAAAGCGGTAGATATATTTGATGTTTTTATAACCAGGTGACTTTACAAAACGCTACATTGGTAGTGCTGCTCTGTTTTTAGGTATTCCTTTTTCCTGGATGTGTAACTTTGATAAAATAAATAAAATAAAATAATATAAATAAATTAAAATTCTGAAATTACCAGCTCTGAAGGAAAAGAACACCAAGTTTAGAACCAGAAAAAAAAATAGGAACTCCAAAAGTTTATTTCCGTATTTTCCGATATCCCGCCGAGTGCCAACTGCAGACCGCGAAGCGGAAGATAAGGCAAAATTGAGGGAATGGCAAGGAGCTGCAGCCAACTGACATTTGACTGTCAGATGCTGTTGGCTCTCATTCGTTAATGTCAGAGGCAAGAGTTAATCTCGCGTGCATTTCAAAACAGCGCAGACAGTCGGGGGCGGAGGTGAAGTGGAGTGGATTGGGCAAGGAAGGCGGCCAAAAGCTGGGAAGTCAAGGTACCAACTGGTCTTCGGGTTGGACTGTAATCAAGGTTGGGTTTTTGCACTGCACCCCCTACGCACTCCTGCCTTCATTTCTGACGGGGAACAGGAGCAACAGCAGGAACAATTGGTAAGGATAATAAATTCTTCAATATTAAAATAAATTGCTAAACATCGTTTTACCTATCATAAATGATTTCGTTTTGACCCTTAGTAAAATAAGTGTTTTTTCGATTCATTTTTATTTGTTTAATTTATTTAAAAATAATAAAACAATTTGTATTTAAATGTTAAAAGCTACAAGGAAAAATGCAATTCGAAAATTTAAGTTTAGATTAATTTAATTAGTCAGATATACCAGTTTCTTTTCTCTGAGTGCATTGAAGAATGAGTGACTGACTGACGTACTGCCAACTGGCAAGCAAAAGCTGCAGCAGGACCATCGGCTGATGGATGGCTGAAAGGCAATGAGGAGAAGAGCGGTAGAGAGCTATGCCCAGATGGAAAAAGAGACGGAGATATCCCCAGAGAAAGAGACAGGAACATCCCGAGAGAAAGAGAAAGAACG
Source organism: Drosophila prostipennis (assembly GCA_037075205.1). Lineage (NCBI taxonomy): Eukaryota > Metazoa > Arthropoda > Insecta > Diptera > Drosophilidae > Drosophila > Drosophila prostipennis. The sequence continues at coordinate 1,047,555 of JBAMCJ010004533.1, read as the reverse complement.
AGGGAGATGGAACGCCTGCAGAAATGTATGAATGACATGGCAAGCATGTGCCCGCCCGGATGATGATTCGGAATCCCAGTTGGAATTGAGACTCGAAAATGGACCTGCTGCTCCTCCAGAATTTGCAGTGGTAATCGCATAATGGTCGAGGGGGTGGTTCGGGGAGGGGATTTGGGGATGTGCAGCGCGTGATAAGTTGGCCGGCTATCCAGTGTGGCCAACTGAACTGCAACTATCCGTCAGCAGCCTTTGCGTATGACTCGTATTTGCCTTCGGGCTGCAGTCTTCACTGCTACATGAATTATTAACAATGGCCTTTAATATTTACATAATCATATGTAGGTAAAATATACCTGGTACACGTATGCACTGGAATAAATTCGATTTTAATATGAAATATGATAAGTTTTGAATAAGAAATTATTCACTATTAAAATTTCAACTTTTATGACTTTTCTTTAATTATTTTGGTTCCATTTTAGTCCTATTCTATTTTGATTTTTGAATTGATAAAAGGTGAAAAATGACTTTCACAAGTCAAATAATTGTTCTTATGTCTTCCATGTTGGCCAAGTTTATTAAACGAAAATATGACAACAAACGTGTTGGCAAACGCAAACACAGAAGTTTAGCACGGGTCTGACTTTGGCACGACTTTGGATCGTTTGCATTGACTTTGGCCCCCTTTAGCCAACTCCTCCGAAAGGGGACTCCCGCATATAGACCATGATATAGTGGCAAAGTAATTTGAAATGAAAATTAATGACATGCAATCAATTTTCGTAGTCGTCGTTATTTGTTATTTTGATGACTTGCCCTGCGCACACACAAACTTGGCTTCGCTCTCACTCTGGCTCATTTGTCAAGGGCGAAACAATTGGGAGCATGAAAATGAAATATGTCTGCCATGCTGGAGAAGAGTAGCTCCAGTTCAGTGAGGACTGTTTGCTTTTAACCGCAATATGCTTAAGTTGCGGTTATTTATTGTCTGGCATTTATAGTGCGCAGGCAGAAGCAGTACTTTGCTACCCTGTTCTTAAATCTATACTACACAAGTTTATAGCATACTTATTAAATTCGCGACACTTATTTCTTCAAAATATATTTTCCAAACCAAGTACAACAAAATGTAACATTACCTTTAAAAAAACTCAGTGATTTCTTTAAATATATAAACTTACACTGTTTATTTTCGTTTTTGCATTTAATTAAAAAATCCTCTATTAAAAAAAATCCTTGAAGTACTAAATAAATAATAGCTTTACTTCACTTCTTTGTTTTTCTGAAAACTCAAATCAATTAAAATGTAAAAGGTTCCTAAAAGCTATTAAGGAAAACTTAAATCAATAAAAATATACAAAATTCCTAAAAGCAATAAAGGGTATTTATGCCAATGCCATTTTCAGTTTTGGACTTTAGATTTTCGTGTGTTAAGCTCTCCTGCGGGAGACTTCCTGTCTGATTCGTATCGACATATTTCGCCCGCATTTTGTATTCCGGCTGTCAACGCCAAAAGTTCAAGCTGATCAGCCCCTCTTTTTGGCCCCTCACCTCCTTCAATCATTGCCGCCCCCGCAGCGCCCAGCCCATCTCCTCTTTTTTGGGTAACTGACATGAGCTTACGTTTTTACCGTCATTCCCTCGCCATCACAAACCGGCTGATTGATGGGCGACAGCAAAAAAGTTGGCACTTGCTTTGCAGTGTGTTGTGCCCGAATATCCAGAACCACCCATCCACCCACCCAGCCAACAACCCATCGAAAAATCGAGCCAGAAAGGGGGGTCCAAAAACACTAACCAAAATAAGTCATCGCGTGCAGAGCTGCCATCAAGCCAAAGCCAAGATTGATTAGTTATTGAAAACACATCAGCTGGGAGAGTGGCGCAACTTGGAAAAACACAAATTCATACCCTGTAATTAATATATTTTCGATGGTATTAATGTAGGAAGTTTTATAATTTTTACAAAAATAAATTTTATTAATTTTTAAATTATTGTACAAACCAATCTGTCACAGTGCTTTCAAAATTTAAAAATAAATTCTAATTATTTTTAAATTATTGTACAAACCAATCTGTCACAGTGCTTTCAAAATTTAAAACTAAGCGTTTATTTGATAAAACAATCTATTGACATCCTGAAATTCTCCCGGTGTAATCACTTTGGGGCCTTTCCAAATAAGTCATAATGATTTTTGATCGATGCGCCCCAGTCCGAGGACGTCGGCGGATCATTAACAAAAATGAAACTACCCGAGGAAACCATCCTATATACCGCTCCGCACTCCCCCATCGATTGTGGAGCGCTCCCCGCTCGATTCCCTGGGCATAATCATTTTCAATAAATAATTTTTTCCTCCACCCGAACTTCCACTCTTTGTTGTTGGTGTTTTTCGCCGCTTTTTTTGTCGGTTGGCATAATGACAGCATGACAGGATAAATTACTGCCAAATGAATGAGGCAAAATATGTCTTAAGCGACACACTCGCACACAAACACACAGGCGGACAGGCAGACGGCCACGCCCACTTGGCGCTGCCAAAAGCCAAACATCAAAAATTGTTTTCCCTCTTTTTTGTTGTGTAATTTACCACCAAACGGGGATGGGTTGGATGGATGGTCGAGGGAATGGAGAGGAAGGCAACGCCCGCATGGGTAAAATTAATAGGCATAATAATTTTTTGACAGCACACCCAAGGATAACGCAGGCAACTCATCAGAGTCCTTTGCATGCGGTGGTAGTACATTTTTTCCTACCCCGGAGTGGGGGAATCCGTTGAGTGACAGGCAGGTTGATGATAAATGATGTCGCTGATGTTGGTCCGGGTTGTGCCCCGGCAACTTGCCTCTTGCCACGTCATGGAGGCAATCATTTGGGGTTCCCCCGCCCTGTATGTCCTCCTCCGAAAGTCCCCTGCCCCCCCTTTTCTCTGACAGAGACAGTCGTCGTCGTCGTCGCCTGATTACTTTGATGACGTTGCCACATATTTGTGCGCGCTCCTCCTTTTGCCTCCTGCCCAGAAATGAAATTCATAATATTTTGTGCACTCTCACTTTGGGCTTCAATCCGAACCGAAACTCGGGTACATCAGCTAAGGGACTTGATAAAATTATAATTCTAAATTGGAAAATAAAATTAAGCAAAATGTAGGATTAAAAATAAATTTAAACGGGAAAAAAACCAAATTATTGTGACGAAATTTTTAAAATTCTGAATGTTTTATTATTCAGTAAAATAAATAAGATACTTTAAATTAAATATATTCAAACTATTTTTATGAATTTAAGTTCCTTTTTGGTTCCTCTTGGTCTGAAGAATTCGCGATCTCATTATGTTGAAGAATGGATGAATGGCTTTATTGGTTAGAACTTTCAAAATTAATAACATGGTCATTACTGGTTCTTCTAGGTCTGAAGATTTTGGGATCTCCATAAGTTAAAAAATTGATGAATGGCTTTATTGGTTAGAACTTTCAAAATTGTTACTATGGTCATTAATGGTTTCTCTTGGTCTGAAGAATTCGCGATCTCATTATGTTGATTAAAAATAATAAAAAACCTGTTATTTTCGGTCCCCGTTTTTGAGGGTATTTGTCATGTCAGAGATCTTTTATATAATTTCCGGAAAAATATTTGCTTTGTTTCATTGTACCTTTTGAATACCTCAAAAATCCTTAAAAAAGATCGAGAGTTTTCACATTCCATTACAGTATACATACAAATCATTCTACCTAAAGTTTTAGACTTTTCCCGATCATTCTCTTCTGTTCTTTATTTTAGCTCGGCAAATAAAGTTGAATAATTAATTGATGAAATGTTTTGGTGCGTGTGTCGCTTTGACATTGAATAATTGCTTTCCATTTGGCCAAAAAACCACTCACGAGACCATCTCGCTCTCTTGCTGTTATCTATTCAGTATAAAAGCGTACGAGCCTAGAAAAACATAAAGACGGGAATCCATATGATAAGTGCCAAGTCATCAGGATCCAATCTATCAGAGGCGATGTGTCAATTTAAAGTGTGAGAAAATTGCCGGGAATGATGAATGATGATGACGGTTCGGATGGCAATGGTAAGAAAAAGTAATTAGTGCGCCTCAATGATGTGTGCACTCTGAATTTTGAGGTAATATTTATTTATGTTTTTCCATTTCTATACATAGGTTAAAAGTTTAATTTGTATTTTATTTTACTTTAATGGTAGCTTATTCGCACACTGAACTTAATCATTTGATTAAAACACTAATTTTATTGCTGTGGAAATAAACTGAAAATGTGGGCAAATACTCGCTCTGCCGAGTGGTATAATTAGGATTGTGCTAGTCAGCACTAAATGCACATAAAATGTGTTTTTAATTGCGAATTACCAAATGGTTTCATTTAATTTCGTTGTTGGCCAGAGAGAACTGCGAAACCATCGAATATTTGTTGATAATTGAGCGATTTTAAAGAAGGCAGGAATGTGGATTACGTATACGTACTATAGCAAGTGTAATTAACTAAACTCTCAATAAAAACCGAATAGAATCAACTGCAACTGCGGAATTGTTGGCCGTGGCATAGAAATTGAAATCAACACCCATACAATGGATTCTGAACCTGAAATGGCTCATAAATAAAACAATTGAGTTAGGCCATAAATCAAACACTTAATACAATAGTTTCCGCTTTTATTATTATGTGTTCGCTTTCAACTTCCCAACTACGCTGTGCACTCGCATAAAATAGCCATAAATTAAAATAACAGTAAAATAAACCACTGAGTGCGGAGTATTTGCAGGCAAAGGAGTGCTATATGGTATAGTAGTGCCCATAGAGCCGTATATGGTGGTGTGTGCGGGCCATTGTGAGGCGGCCTAAGCTCGCAAATTAGCATACAAACTGTCTGGCAGAAAATTCGCCATTGAAAGAGACCAGGTGAGTCGCACGATAATATTAATATGTACCTCACTTAATCATAAATGCCCGGCGACATGCGAGACCCCTTCGTTTTACCCCTACCCAACCCCCTGGAGTATGAAAAGCAATTGATGTATGGTAGGTACTTGTGCCGCCAACTGCCAACCAGTTATTTGTTGTTCCACTGGCGGGCTTTGTTATTTTTTCCGAAAGCTCAGCAGGCAGACATTTCAGAATTTCAGAATTGGGCGGCTCGGTTCCAACAAGTTGCATGTCGCTAACTAGTTAATAATAATGCTTTGGACAAAAAGTGGCAACCTGTGTGACGTGACGCATTGCATGACATGCAAGTGGCCATTCGGGCGGCGGGCTGTGGGCGGTGTGGGGTGGCCTTTTGCCACCCAAACGATACGATTCTTAGACCCAGATCGAGAACAAGACCGGGCCAAGCAACACCGAACCGAATCGAAACTAAGCCAAATTAGAAGCTTTTCATTTTTTGCCGGATAATTTATGACCGGCACTTTTCGAGTCAATTCAGCCAAGCGTTAATCGTCGTTTGACTCGTTTTGCCCGTAGGCCCAACAATGCGCTTTACTGAGAAAACACTGAACAGAAAAGTTCGGAATTTTACAAAATATGTCCTTAAAATTAAAGCCGTCAAAATTGTTTTAGGATTTTTATTGAATAATCCTTATAAATTTGCCATAAAAAAAGGTCGGATAAAAACAATTGTTTAAGGTAACATGACCATTTTATGATTAATAAATGTAATGTTACATTTAAATCCTTTCGAAATACTTGGAGAAACAAATTATCTTTATAAAATAAATATATAATATAAATATAAGGGTCTTAGGATAAAGTTTTTAAAATAGTTGTAGGATTTTTATTGAATAATCCTTAAAAATTTGCCATAAAACAAACGTCGGATAAAAACCATTGTTTTAAGTAACATGATCTAACCATTTAAGGATTAATAAATTTAATATTAAATGTAGATCCTTTCAAAATACTTGGAATAACAGATTATTTTTATAAAGAATGTGTAATACTTAATACAGATATTATATTCATAAATAATTATAAATGTCTTAGAATTAAATTTTTAAAAAGTTGTAGGATTTTCATTGAATAATCCTTATACAATTTAACATAAAAGAAAAGGTCGAATAAAAATATTTCATTCAAAGAAGTAGACCAGACTTTTATTATATTTTTGTTGCTCAGTGAAACAAGTCGACATCAGTCCAACTCCAGTCGCCCAACTCCAGTCCAGTGGAACTGGGACGGAGACTGGCACTTTGTCGCATTGTCGTCCACATGGGCCGTTTACTGTATACTGTGGACTGCCCACCCGTCCAAGTCGCCGGCTACTGTTCGTACTGTTATTATACCCGTTACTCGTAGAGTAAAAGGGTATATTGTATTCGTGCAAAAGTATGTAACAGGTAGAAGGAAGCGTTTCCGACCCTATAAAGTATATATATTCTTGATCAGGATCACTAGCCGAGTCGATCTAGCCATGTCTGTCTGTCCGTCTGTCCGTCTGTCCGTCTCTCCGTCTGTCCGTCTGTCCGTCCGTATGAACGCTGAGATCTCGGAAACTATAAAAGCTAGGAGATTGACATTTTGCATGCAGATTCTAGGAGCTCCTACGCAGCGCAAGTTTATTTCAAAAAGGTGCCACGCCCCCTCTAACGCCCACAATAGCTAATAAACGATTTTAAAAATTTAAATATTTCGGAAAAGTAAAAATGCAGTTTTGTTGTGTTTATCAATACCTATCGAAATGTAGAAGAAATTTTTTAAATCGGACCATTCGTTTAAAACTTATGCCTGATCAAAGTTTTTATATCCCTTGCACTCCCTTTAGCTGAGTTACGTTTATTAGATAGTCGGGACACCAACCCGACTACAGAGTTTGCACTCCCTTTAGCTGAGTGACGGGTATTAGATAGTCGGGACACAAACCCGACTATAGCGTTCTCTCTTGTTATTATTGTAATTTGCTGGCTCAGACCCCACGTTGACAGCGTGTCATTTCGGATCGTTTTGTTTAGTCATAGTCACAGTGGGTCCCCTTTCTTGGGACTGCCCTGCACTTTGTTTCCTCGATTCGGTTAACTGGTTCGGTTGGGCTTTTTTTTATGAAAAATTGTTATATGGCATATTTCATAATTAATTGTGAAATTATACAGAGGCAAATGTATGCAAAAATGCTCGGACAAAGCCATAATTTTTATGTGGCTGGTTATTTGTCCCCCTTGAAATACCCTTTTAGAACATTTCGTAGTGGTAAAGTCCCTAAATTAATTTCAAGCACTTCAAGAATCCTTGATACTTTAATTTTCTGTACCGACAATCACTTCCAACTGGAACAACACGCACCGGTGCAGAAGCCAGGCCTTGGCTCATATCAAAGTCGGCTGTCCAAAGTTTGAACTCTTACAATTCATAGGAATTAATTGGTTTCCATGGAGGTGCCGGTGTCCGTGTTGCGGAAGGAACCACTTGCGGACAGGGAATGCTGATGCGATGACGACAGCGACAACTACATAAAAGTTTGTGAAAGGTGAAATCATGGCCGGGCAAGGCAATGCAAATCAGGAAGCTAGTTCAACGCCTGCTCGAAAGCCTGAAGGGCGAATCGTCACTCGGCAGTCGAAGGAACCGAGGTATAATATGTAGAAAACCCGAGGGCTGCGAACAACTCCCCCACGGAAAACCAACTGTCATTGCCTTGTAATGGAGGTTGATTTGGCGGCGGAGGCGGAGGTGGAGGTGACGTGTCAACTGTCAATTTGTATTTGATAAGCTGTCACTTGCGCTCTCCCCCCAAAGATTCGTACTGCCACACACAAATCACAACAAATAAACGGCAATTGACAGCGACAACCAAGCGAAGAAGAAGAAGCAATCGCGGTACAGTGAGCACTGAAAATGTGGGATGGAGTAAGAAAAATATATTTTAATAAAATAGAGATATAGATATGGAGATATGGGGTAATTGAATATAGGACTCCGAATTCCTTTATAGGTTATAATTTAAATTTTATAGATATTTTAACAAATTATAAAAACATTACATTTTTTTAAGGGGATTAAAATGTATTAGTTTAGTAATTATTATAAATTCCACTTACTTTCATCTCACTATATATTAAAAAGTCTTTGACTCGAGGTACACCTTTCCCCATTCAGACCTACGTAGGGGTCACACTCAGCAATTGAACTTTGTCATGGGAGGCGCATTTCTCCGTTCGACTGCTAAATGCTCGTGTCTGGAGAGTTTATTTGTCTTACTTATTTATGTTTATGTGCTCTTCTTAAGCGTTGCTAAATTAGGCGCACGTCCGTTCTGGGACGGGATGGAATTGGGAATGGGACTGGATTGGGGTGGTATATGGTGTATGCGATATGGGACCAAACACAACATCTCCCAAACAGCAGCTGTGCCTAATTTATTTCAGTGGACGTGCCCCCATTTTGCCCGTGGCTGCCGCCCATCGGCTCGAATCAAACCGAAACCCAGAACGAATCCCACAGTTTGAAGATTTATTTCATTCTGAAGAACATTAAAATTTTACAAATTGCTTTAATCAAATAAATTGCCGCGTTTATGGTGATAAATTGTGTTTGGGGCCAGCAAGTTTTTGATTCAAGATGCGTGAACACAACTTGGGAATTAGAGTAATGGAGGTGGAGAGAGTGAGTTAAATGCAGTGTGAAGAAATTAGTAAAGTGATATGTGGCTTTAAACGGGTTGTGAATTGAGATTGTGATTTCAAATTTGATAATTTTGCATCAGGTGTTCTTGTTAAAAATAAGACAATAGAATTTTTTTATTTTATTATGTATCATTAATTCTTAATCAGCTCAGCCCTTTTGCTGAGCCCAGACATATTAAATATAGTTTATGGTGGCTTCCAATTTATTTTCAACGCCAGCATACCTATTATAGTGTTTCCATCTTCACTTAAGTCCGCTTCCGATAACGATAACGATAAGTATCTTGCGTGTATATATAACGCTGTTCACCTAAGTGACTCTTTTGCATAATGAATGAATGGACGGGTGAGTAAAAGACGACGGCGCGCATGGAGAACAAGAAGAAACTTAATGACTTGACATCTGCAGACATGGCCACCATAATACTTTGTATGTAAATTTCGCCAATAAAGTAATTTCTTTTAATGAGCCGCGGGCTAGCCAGAAAGCAGCGAAAGAAATTGGGAATGGGGATGGGGAATGGGGAATGGGAGAGCCATTAAGTATCGCATAAAGTAACAAAATGAATTAGGCCCCGACAAGATGATGATGATGGCATGATGGTGGTGCTGGGCCCACGGCCCCTATCAACTCGGTAGTCCCGATGCGCGGAAGTAATTGAGTTAAATATGCACAAGATGACAGCATAAATTATGCGCCTCACAAAAAAAGAGTTAAATGTGGTCTTGTGGCAAACAAAAGGGTTGGAGCGAGAGGGTCGGTCGGCCGGCTGGTAAAAGACAATGACAAGAACCCCCAGTCCAAAGAAGACGAGATGGCAAACAAAGGGCAACAAATGAGGGAAACCTACTTATCAACGGCATGGGAACCGAAGACCGTACCATTGAGCACTCAAGATCTGAGCTGTGCCTTCGAAGGGGTTGCAAACTACGACCACCGACACTTGAAAAAGTGTGCATAACAAATTCGATAATGAACCATGAAATTTTCGCCAGATTGTAACCCTTTTTGCCATTGTCGGAAGTCCCTACCCCACATGTCACAGTTGAAATTTATTTTGCTGTCATAAATTTTGAAATAACAATTATTGCCATTTATAGCTGGCAAAGCGAATCCTTGGGATGGAATTCTATTTGCATAATAAACGCTTGTCCCAGAGGAAGACGTATTTCATCCTTGGCATTGTCATAATTTCTGGAAAAGGCTAAGTCTGAGGGATGACATCTGAAAGATTGAGGAAATGCTATTTTAAGCGGTTGGAATAATATGTCATTGTAATTCCCCTGCATGTTTCAGTTCTTTAAGGATGAGTATGAGATATTTTCTTTTATCTCAGCAACCATTTATTTTTTAAACAGATTTAGAGTTTTTGATATTTAAGATCACTTTAAAAATTTGAATTTATATTATTTTTAATTTAACCCGAGGATGATGATATTTTCACGTATGTTCTATGTCCTAAGTGAAGCGTACAAAATAAATCAACTGTGAAAATGGTTCGGTCGAGGTCATAAAGTAGAAATTTGTTCCACAATCTGCAGAAAAATATGTTGGAAATATGCAAATTTCCCTTAGTTTTCTTTACTCCACCTCCTCGTTATTTTCATCCGAAAAATTGTACGGCCAGTGAGTGTGTGAGAAAAGTTTCGAGATGAGAAATCTGTGTGTAGGTACGCCGAATGCCGAATGCTCGCCCGGCTTCCTCACCTCAGCCATTTTCCGTTTCCATTTAAATGTAAATTAATGGTCAGTTAAGCTGTCAGCCATGGAGTTTTGGGTCTCATTCAGTCTGTTCTGCGGCTCTAACGATTCGGGTGGATGACGGGATGATGGGAATGACCATCGCAGCACATCACAGATTTGTGGTGTTAATTTGCTGTGAAATGTTGACTGACCAGTGACCGGTGGACCAGTTTACCAGTTGATGCCATTTGCCTGTAATTAATTGTCTGTGTTTAATGTGGGTTAATTTTATTTATGGCCAGCTCGTTATTTACATTTACGCAACGGAAGGCGCTCAGATCTTCACACGGCCAGCAATTACAGAATAATATTTCGGATTTCATTCCCATTTTTCTCTTAGCTGCGTCTTTTCGTCCCAGAAGTCATCGTTGTTGTCAGGAATGGTTGCCTGCCCCAGACGTGGCAGCCCTGACAGGACACTTCTGACAGCCCAGAGACAGCAAGGACTAAGCTTCTGCTAATGTCAACAGCAAACAGTTCAAATTGTGCAAAACACAAAAGAAAACGAATAACAGTTTAGGTACTCTTTCCTATTTTTAAAAATAAAACTCTTATTAAATTTAGCAATTTTATTCAGTGTTAAAATAATATCTTAGCTAGAAAGTAATATAAATATAAAACACAAACATAATAATCTCTTCATAAATTCTTTTTTAGATGTTATAAGCCCAATTTTAACCGAAACAAAATATTATTTACTAAAAATATAGTTTTTGAACTTGTGTCTTTAGTGAAAGTAGAATCTAAATAATAAATAAATCATTACGAATAAAAAATCACACGTTAAATTAATTTGTCAGGAAAATTAGTAGAATATGGAATCAAAAAGGTTAAAAAAAAACATGCATTTAATGAAATGCCATCGCCAACTTTCTCAACTTACAAACCTCCTATCAGGCTGTATAACATCCCAGCTAATATAGGGCATTTCGAAATATAAAATTGCATTGCCAGTGGACTGGAGGGGGAGGACCAACAAAAGGGCTGGAAAACAAAAGCCAAACAATAAGCAACAGTGACAGTGGCACTGTTGTCTTCTGCTCCACGTTCCCTTCTGAATCTGACAGTTGTCAACTGCTGTTGGCTGCCGCCTTTTTCGTTACTTCGCTGTCATCCTCCGACCCTCTGCTGTTTTTGAAATTCTCCTTATTTCTTATAAATATTTTTTTTCGAGACTTTCGTAATGGCTCCGTGCACCGCATCGCTCCAGTTATGACATTCTACATCAGTCCGGAGCTCACCTACGTTGTGGAACTGGCCGGTATAAATCTAGTTCTAGTCCTCACCTACCTAGAATAAACTCGCAGCATTGTTGTCTTCGGCTGCGATCATAAATTTCCTTTTAACCAGTTTAGCAGTGGGGGAAAAAATATCATAAAATACGAAATGAAGTACGCTCGACATGCCTCGGACGCTGTAAAATTTATGTGACAATTTTGTCCAGAATAAATGACTGCAGACTGGCCAGAGAAGGATGCCCCATATGTGTATGTGCGCATTCAGGTTTGTGGGAGGGTAGCAAGCGGGTGTATTAATTAGGTGGAATATACAAAACAGCACCTCATTAAAATTATATATAAAGAAAATAGAGATACAATTTATGAACAAAATTTTAAAACGAAAAATAGAAAGCTGTGTCTTAGAAAAATATCAGATAAGTTAGTTCCAGTCTGTAAATCTCCTTTAAAATAATTTTGAAGGCAAAAAGATACAGGTACATTTTTGTGAAATATAAAAAATACAAATAATTATAATAACATATTTTTAAACATTTTATTTATGTTGATATTATTTTTTATAAGGTACCTAGAATTCTAAACTCTTTTCTATCCACTCTACTCTCTAACTTTCCTCCTTTCGCAGAAATTAGTTGGGTTAAAAGGCACGCACACACCGAGGAGGAGAACCAGTAAGAGGAAGGAAGAGCGATGCAAGTCCTGGCCAGCATTTGGCTCCGGCGATTGCCAGTCCGCAATGCCCACAAAGTGGGTGCCCACTAAAAACTAACCCACTGGCGATGGGTCGGAAAAAGAGTGGGGTGGCCATGGTGACCATGGGGGTTGTGGAGATTGCGGCTAGAGAATGATGGGTGGGGAGGAGAGGGTTCGGCACTTCAGCACTTGGGCTCTCCGTTCGCTTTTGTCTGTTGTCGGTCATGTTGCATAAATCTCATTTTGGGCTTTATTTACTCACAAAATGTTCACGTTTCGAGCCGGTCCGCCTTTCCACTTCCTGGGCAGCCACCTCTCGCCCTCTCTGTCCGGCAAATAAATTCATTTAGTGGCATTTAGTGGCCCCTTTCACCTTATTGTCCGTGGGCCATGGCCATCCGATCTCACCCCCGGAAGACCCGGGGTCCAGGATATTGCCAGTGTCCCATGTGTGTGTGCATTTTATGGCAGTCCCTGCGTTTTTGCGGCCAAACATGAAGTGAAAATTACACACAGACACATATGGCAAATGTAGCCCAATTGTTTTGCCCCACCCCTCCACTTTTCCCACCCACTTTTGTTGTGGCTGCTGGATTTGGCTTTAGTCGGCAGTTAATTTTCATATTTTCCAGCCGCACTCACATACCATACATACACATACCACCCACCGCACCCACTGTGCGGACATTTCGTCGTAAATAAATTTAACAATTTATTTAGATTGCAATGACAGGCGGATGCTATTAAAAGCGAAATTTATGGGGTCCTTTTGGCGCTCTTCAGCTGGGGGAAGATGGAAACGGAAGATGCACAAGTGAACTTTATGGTGTTGCATACACAGCAGTGGTTCCAAAACTAAAGGATCTATTAGGAACCTTAAGTACCTTTTTATAAATTTCTAGATATTTTTTAGTCCCATTTGTGACTTATTTATCATCTCAGATGGATAGAAATATAGACAACCATTTATGGGATACCCTCAGACTTCTGGAAACAGGAAATGCTATTTCAATAAATCAAAATCTTGCTGACAGCTGGAGATAAAAAATCTTTAGAACTGCACCAGAGTTCTAAATACAACCACTTGACCTAAGAATGTCATCAATTGGAAATTTGAACTTTTTTCCTGACAGATTTTCGTTCAAGTATGGCACTTGACTATATAGGGTCACCAAAACAGAACCATAGATCCATGTTATATACACAAAATTTGTTTTATTTTCGTTGCCGAGCAACATGTGCAGCAGGCAGAATAATTTCATGAATATATACCGGATTAAATTATTTATTGACAACGTTTAACTAACCCCAAAAGTGAAAACCGAAAGGAAGTTGGAAAAGGGTTAAACTATGCACTGGGAAAACCACTTTTGCCATCTTTGCCGAGCTGGTGGAGGGCAACCGTGCGTTAAACAAACTTCCTGCATAATCCCAGGCCCATGAATCTTGTCAACCACCACCACCCCCCTCCGATCGGAATAGAGGAAGTTAACCCCGGTTCGGTTTTGGATATGCTGCCTTTGTTTGCCTGAAATTGACTGATTACCCACAAAATTACCAACATTTATTTGTGCGTAATTTGAGACATTAATAAAAGTTCCTTTTCTGTTTGCCCTCGCCTTTGGGTTCGATGGTGTGGCGTTAGTTTGCCGGATGTTACCCCTTTTCATGCCGGCATCTGACAGTTGGCTTCTAATATTTCAAAATTTGTAACATTTGTTACACTCAAATGACATCAGCTAATTAGCCCAAGACAGCTACGAATTTGCTGATGTTAATTAGGTTTTATGACCTCTACGGGAGATCGGGTTCAGGTTCTGTGGGAATAACATAAAAAAGTTTTAAATGTATGATTGTATGGAATAAATTTGTTGTTCTTTTTATACATTTTTTTTAGAAAATAAATATGTTGAGAGAACAAAAAAGTTTCTGTTTACGTTTAAATTTCGTTTTCAATTAAAACATCATAACTGGCTAAACATAACTTTCTCGTTGCTTCCTGCCAATTGGCTGTAGTGCGTAATTTATGACCCGTCTGAGGCCAAGTGTTGACGGAAGTTGTGAGAACCATTCAATTTTCTTGGGGTCCTCATTGTTAGAAATTCGGGGAACTAATTGAGCGTGTCTCATGAGGTCTCGGCACTTGAAACCAGCGGAGACGAGCAACCAGACTTCGACTACCGAGAACTCAATTTACTTTTTCATTAAGGCGAGCGAGGATGGTGGATGGGATGGCTGCCAAGGATTGGAGAGCCCGAGGTGGAGGGCACTTGAGTGCAGCTCCAATTATGGGGAGAAACTGACGTCAGCTCGCCGCTCGACTCGACTCATAATGAAAACATTTAACCTGTCGTCGTCAGTGATTCAACATGAAAATCATTCCGCATCCCGGGCGAGGGGCTTCGGTTTTCCTCTGTCTATCCACTTTTTCAATTATTCGAGCGAGATGCGATGCCCAACGCCACGGATCCTTTCGAGGAAAAGGAAAAGGGGAAAAAAAGCGAAGCACTTGAGTGGGAATTGACAGAGAGGCAGGTTTCAAGTTGAGTGCATAATACACCTTTCCTTCTGCGCGGGCTCCTTGTTGTCATTAATGAGACGTCTTCTTCAGGCCCGGATGCCGATTCTGGGCCGGATCGGGCGTTCCTTTGGTCCGGGTGCACAGTCATTTCCACTTCAGCTTGTCAAAGACTATGGACAGGGCCCCTCGTCATCTTTTGTGGCAGGCCAAGGTACCAGGCCAGGTACCGCGACCTCAACTTCTATACTTCTCCATCTCTCCACCTCACCCCAGACCCCACACCCTTTTCTCGCAGTGTGTGTTTTGGACATTTCGGGCATTATGTCGCGCCTACTTTTTCCGCCTTGCGCCCTCCATTAAATGAGCGACGTCCGCGCCTTTCCTTTGATCTTACGCTTCGTTTCTAATTTGATTATAAACGCACTCTATCGCACAACAAAATAGTCGGGCATGTTCTCGGGCTCACACTCGAGCCCTCTGGTTCCTTTGATACCCTGTATTCAGGGTAAATGGTTGTTGTGTTTATCTAAAAAAACATAAAAAGGAATTTAGTGAACAGAAATATGATGTAATATATTTTGGTAATATCTAGTTTTTAAGACGGAATTGAACTATTAAATATAAAACCCGGGTTTTGTGGTGTCTATAGTAAATTTGTAATTAGTAAATATTCCATTCTGTTTTCCTAATTATGAATATTTGAAAAAATATTTAATAAAAATATTGTTTCGGGCTTATAACAAAATTTCCTTGTCTTAAATTAATTTATTAGTTTAAAAAAATGTTGCATCTAAAAATGTAGTCGACCTTTATCTGTTCAACTTATGTTACTGGTAAAAAATCAATATCGTTTTCACCCAAAATTCACATATGAGAGGTCTTATCTGCTTTTCAATCATCCTGAAACCTTTTAAAAATGCATATCTAGCTGATGGGTATCTTAAAGTGCTGATATCTAATTCAGGAATCTACCTTGTTCCCATTCTAAACGTCTTCATTTTCAGCTCGAATGCTCTCCGGCTGGGGCAGCACTTTCATTCCACTCACCCACTTGCAAACACACTCCAAGTCCATTCCACATCCACATCCACTGATGTTGATGCTGATGAGTGCGCGCCGCGGCTTACTCAATGACGCGTTGAAAGTGCCATAAAAAAGGACATGAAGACATCGCCGGGTCTTGGGTCTTGGAGGGCAGACAGGAACGGAGAAGTCAGGTCTGGGGGTTAGGTGCTGACAGCATTTTAAATGAAATGAAAACGAGATGCTTTCACTTTGGCCCGCCACCGAATGTCTCACTTGGGCAGCTTCTTCTCTCCTTTCTGCTTAGATTGCCAAAGTAAGCAGAAGTAATGTCAGCGACCTACATGAGTATCTTGATTTGGGGTGGAGAAAGAAAATCCCCTGAGTACGAAAAGGATTTTGTGTGATATTCCGTTCAAAAAACGATTACACAACGAGTGGGATTGCTTCAAAGCGATCTGCAAATGGAATGAGGTGAAACTATACTCGAATTGAATTTATTAGTATGTTTTGATACTCAACTTGAGCTTCAAAAGTGTTCTAGAAAGTTAACTTGAAAGTTATACCTGCAAGCTTTTAGTATCCTCGCAATATTATTTTGTATACTACATATAATGATTCATAAATTTCGGTTTATTTTGTTCAACTAAATATAAATTCCATTTATAAGCCACACATCAAAGAGACCGACCAGATACCGAGGGAAATAAAGGGTGATACGTTCGACGTTTTCCAACCACGTGACGATAAGCAGGCCCATCAATAAAGTAACACTAAAATCGGAGGGATGCGAGCGAAATGCGAATGAGTAGTTAACGCAAAGGAGGCGACTTAACGAACGCCATAACAGGTCCAACAAAATGCCCGACAGTCGTAAAGGACCCTTGTAAGAACAAACATGCCATGCATAGCTGATGAATCCTCCGAACGTGAACACAGATATACGGAAAAAGTGAGGCAAAAACCTCGCGCAATAAAAACTAAATTATATCCTTTTGAGGTTCAAGTGGCGGCGAAAAAAGAAGAACAAAACGCCGGCGAAGCAACATGTTGGCCAGACGAGAAGTCACACAAACCGACCAACCCGAAAGATCCGTCCGAAAAACCCAGATATATACTCACTGACAGACGTCGCCGACCCACGCACTATTTAATTTAGTACAAAATTATTATGCGCAACATTAGCACTCGTCTCGGTTTGCTTGGGTTCTTTGCCGTTCGGGGTTCGGGATTGGGTTCTTCATCGAGGTTGGGACTTTTGTCGAGTTCGGAGCGTGAGGTGCCTCAAATGAAGTGTGAATTTCGCTGTCAGCTCGTCATTCTCGACGGAGCAGGCCGAACAAACAAAAAGTGCCGACTTTGGTGTTTCTTCTTCTCCGGTTCTGAATTTATGTAAATACAGTCGCTTTTTAAATCAAGCGTTACGTGGAGCATCGCAATTATTTCGAAACTCTTAATAGCCAAGTCAATCGTCTGAATCCAAGAGGTGTACGAATAGGAACTTCAAGAAAAAGTATTACAATAAAATGGAAATATTATAAATTATTTTCATTTTTAAATAAATCTCTTTTCCATTTCAAATAGCTGCGTAATATCCCTTTTAATTACACTCCCTTATGGCACAGATGGATCATTAGTTAGGTTCTTTGTGATATGTACGGGTTTTCTAAAAATATTCACAACGTTCACCATTCCATATATCATAATCAAATAGAACGAATAAAGGGGGGAAAACATTTGCAAAGGCACACAGCACACAGCACCCAGCGAGCATCAGCAGAACAGCAAACAAAATATTTATGGCCAAACATAAAAATCTTTATGACCTTCCCGATTCAATCAGAGCAGAGTAGAGCAGGAGCAGGGCGAAAACAACAACTGAGCCAGGTCCCAATGCGGCAACAACGACTACAACGACTGGCGCTTCCTGGCGAACACAGGATATAGCCGTCCATAAGGTGTTTCCCCTGGCCAACTCGCCCATTCCCATTCCGGATCCCATCCCCCATGTGTGTTTGGCTTGATAAAGAGAACATAAATTATGGCCCTATATATCATGGGAAATCTATCGACAACGTTGAATTTTTATGGTCTCCAAAGGAACGGCGCAGTTTAACGAGCCGGCGAGAGTCTGGCCATGTTTATTGATTTACTCGCTAATTTTTCAGCTTTGGCAAGACGACGTCGGCGAGGAGTGCGGTCAATCAAGGACATCCGAGGACATGCCAGGATGGGATATGGGATAGGCAGGCCATTGTCCTTGATTTATGGTCCGTCATTCATTGCCAGCCACCAAAGTTGACACTTCTGCGTACATCCCGGAGTCTGTCCTGCCATTGTCATCCAGTCACTCCCCTCGATGTCGTCGTCGTCGTCGTCCTTCGGCGTCCCTCCCGTTGTGTGCATCCTGACATTTTGACAAATAATTTTATTGATGCTCTGTTCCTCGCCGTCTGTGTTTGGTTTTTAATTGTCGCTCAGCTGCGCTGGACGCACGTGATAATTGCTCATTTTATGACGCATTTATCAAAGTGCGTTTCGAGGTCGCCCTCGTCCTTGGCATTGGCATTCGGAATGTCCTTTGTTCGTGATGATTTTCTGCACCATGCTGCGTCTGACAGCCGGACTAGCATACTCCTCTCGATTCGGCTGACGATTCCTGTGCGCTGACTTACCTTCCCCTCCATTTCTCACTCAGATCCGACAGTCACGCGTCATTTATTTGGCCGTGACAGTTCCACTCCTTGATTGCCATTCTCCTTTTGCAGGAATTAGGGATATGCCAGCTAGTTTCTGTTTGTCTGGGCAAAAGAAACCAAGTCTCAGACAGCAGATGATGCTGAGATGCTAAAAGTTATTACAATTTTCGTTTTATAGATTTTAAAAACATATATTAAAAATTGTTTTTAAAACTTAAAAATTTCAATTGATTCCTTGGTAATTCTTTTTTATAAAATTTAAAAATATATATAATCTGAGAATCCCCGTTCGACAACCTATTTCGTTTGTATACAACCAATTCCAGTGATTTATTTTGCGGATTATACCTTTATCAATAACCGCCGTATATCACTGGAATAACTCCTCCCCCCGGACCCACCTCCGTTAGATCGGATGTTGTAGGCAATTAATACTTAATACCCAAAATGGCAATTAAAATTGATGCCATCAATTTATCATTTTAGAATCCTGCACGTGTCAAGTTGTAGGTATTTCCACTTTTTTTCTGTTGGTCCTTTGTCCTTTGTTCCGATATTTTTTAGAGGGGAGCATTGGGAACGATTAATTTGCTTTATTAATCCACCAAGCGATGCCACACAGGGGGTGTTGCAAACACAGCCCGCAGTTGGCAAAAAAGATCCCTTTTTTTGGTGCATTACCGTAAAATTTCAATGTCACCATTATTCTTTCTCCTTTTGGGCAACTATTACGAGATAAATTGTTGTCGATAAATTATCGACAGGCAGCAGGCGGGGCTCGGACTCGATTCAGCTCGGTAGTCACAGCGGGACACCCTCTGCATCCCCTTCACTGAGTTCGGGATATATTTTTTAGGGATCCGTCGCTGTGTGCCGCTGCCTGCTTAGTTCACTTTCATACGGTTCTATTGAATTTATTGCAGTTTGTTTTTCAATTTTTTAAATGGCATTTTTCGCCCTCCCCAGTTGGGAAGTGAGTTATTGTCTTGCTGCATGGCACGTAGACGCATTCAAATCGGAAGTAATTACGGTGAAACATAAGCGATATGAGGGGAAGAAATGGCTGGCATTGGATCTGGTTGATGAAGCGTAAAAAATATGCAAAATTAATACTTTTCCTCATATTTGTATATCATTCAAAACATAAAAATGAAAGGTTTTAGAAATATTAATATATTATGTTATATTTATTAATTTAAAATCAATTTTTAAAAATTTTAAATAAGTAAATGGTAATACAAAACCGAAATCTTCAATGTAATTATTTACTTGGTATTATAATTCATATATTCCTATCCCAAACAGTATAAAATATGTCTGGGCAGATAGCCGTTTTACGACTGGGGAAAAGGTTCTTCAGAGGGCGAAATAAAGCAATTATCGTGGTTCGGTTGGGGCTTCTTCTTCTTCTTCGTGCGTAAGTCAACTGAAAATCCGCAGACAGTTAAACGACTTTCCCTTACCAATGGCAACCACTTCACGGATATATATACCTTCATATTGCCGGAGATAATGTCAAATTTATTGCATTATTTTTCGCTCCTTTTGCTCGGCAGTTGTTGTGCATGCGTGCCCCCAACCACAGTGCCACAGGCGAGCCACCCACCACCCACCATTCTCGCACCACCACCCAATTCCACCCACCTCCCACTGTTGTGCATAAATCAAAAGGTAAATGGCTGCATTTTTATGACTGCGCCGCCATCGTCGTCGTTCATCGTCGTTCGCCTTTTGCGCTGCTTCGCTTTTATCACACAAACATTTCTGTGATAATAAATGCCATAAAAATGAAGAAATATGTGGTTAATTTTATGTGCTGCCTCCGCCGGCCCCCTCGTTTGTTGTTTTTGTGGCTTCCAGTTTACTTCCTTTTTATATTCCTCATATAAATTTTTTCGCGGCTACAAATTTCTCCCACTACATCTGAATATCTCTCTGCGCTTTTCTTTACGACTTCTGCGGGGATATCTAGGGTATTCGAGTACTGAAATCCTTATAAAGTCCTTATATAAAGTAAAATATATTTAGATCTAAAAAATCCGGAAGAAACTCCTAAATTACTTGTAGTTTTTATTAAGTATAAATATATTTTTTTATTTTATTTAGTTTAAACTCTATAGAGTTTTTTAAATAGTTCCAAGTTCCCACTCTTTTAATTTATTATGTAATTTAACCATAAAAAGGCTAAAATATTTTTTATTCGTATTAACCTCGCTAAGACTTCTCTTTACATAAAATTAAGCTATCAACGCTAAAACGCTCCAGGGTGAGCATTAGTCTGAAAGCAAATCGCTTTAGTCACGGTATCAAGGTGTTCCGCACTTCCGCCTGGCAATTCCTTTGGCTTCGTGTAATTTATAATATTTTTGTATTATTTATATGACACCCCCAGCCACCGGTTTCGAGGTTGCCTTCGGCCCACTCCCGCAATTTGCTAGTAAATAATTCACATACAGGAGCAGCGAATTTATGACGCTGACAAAGTGGCCATAAAAAATAACAAATAATAAAGGAAAATGCTGGGGAACGTGTGCGTAAACTCCCTAACCCTGTAGCACTGTACCAGAATATACATATTTGTATATATACATTATTTTGGCAACACTTTGCGCACTTTTTTCGCTTTGTTGCTGCGCTCTGCACGCAAAACCGCAAATTATGTCTAAGCTGGATCGTAAAGTATCGCAGCACGCTCTTACCTAATAAATCCATCATTTTCGCCGAAGGTCGGTAGAGTTTCCTCTACCTGTTTTAGACACCTCGCAGGTATTTGCTGCCGGGTTTTGCCTTAGGAATTCCCATCGAGAAATGTCTAAATACTCTAAATCAGGATTAAAACTGTCGCTTCTTGGTCTCGGCTTATCGTCCATATTTACACAGATTTTAATTTACTTGCAGGGGCTTTGAAGGGTCTTAACACTCAGCCCGGTGATTAGGTAACATTTCCTAAGGGGAAGATTTCCAAAAATCCCCTATAGGCTTGATGTAAGCATCTTAATACTTCGTTTTGGTAAGAACAATAGATTTCGCTAGGATTGTTAAGGTATATTTAATATCCATTAGGTTACGGGACCCAATATTCATGAAAAAGATTTAGTTTAAGTGATCCTGGTGATTAGTAAAATAAAATATTCTTAACAAAAAATGTTTCAAATTTTAGCAAATTACTTTAAAAATGAATAACGATATGAATTACCATTTTAATGGATGTGAAACGCAGCTGGTATATGACTTATAATTAATATGGAAATAATTACACGTTATTCAGCCTCGTTTCGCAATAAACCAGGCTCAATGAAATAATTGGCCTTAAAACAAGCAACCCGCTAAATAATTTATAACGTTCGTGCGAAATTCAAATAAATAAGTGAGGCAAGTGCTAACTGCAAAATTCAATCCAATTGCAGAGCGATTAAGAATGCAGCGAAGTTAACCAAACCATTAAACTATTACCAACTCGGAGTGCAACACACCACAACACAACACACATTCGTTTGTTTGATATGTGCAGATTAATTACAAGCACACACCGGGGAAAGAGGAAAAATTGCTTGGAAAAACTTTTCGACGCGACAACAAAACAACGATTTCCACTTAAACAGCGAAACAGGAGCCACAAAAAAAGCAGAGGGAAAACCAACCGCAGAAGTTAATCGAAAAACGCTAAACAAAGGCCACAACAGCAGCTGTGTGTGTGTGGGGTGGGGGGTGGAGGGAAGGAGAGAGAAAGAGTGGTAAAGCGGGAGAGCGACAAACAAATTAATTTTTATATGACATTAAAACGAGCGAAGCGAGGCGATGGAAATGGTTGAAGAGTGTGTTTAAGTGTTGAGTGGTTTGCTTTTCCGAGCAACAAATCTCGGTGCGAAGACAATGAGGCCTCTGCCGCGTCTCTGCCGCCGCGCTGCTGCTGTTGACAGCCCCATCAAGAAAAAGTTCCCCCCAAGAGAGGCAGAGAGCGGGAGAGTGAGCGTGACATATGTGCCAAGATAAAATTAATGTGCCCCCAAAGCGACAGCAACAAGAAAGCCCCTGAGCGGCGCTCTCCGCGCTCAACTGTTGCTCTCTCAACGAGTGTTGCCGTGTTGCAGCCAAAGATTACAAGTACCATATGATTACACAGCCGTCACGTTGGCCACAACATGATAGAACTATACAAGGTGATCTCGTCGCGAGAGCTGCCCTCTTTTGAGGACGTTATTTGTGCCAGTCTCTATCTACCTATCTCATTCTATCGCTTAAGAGAGACAGAGAGGTAAACATATTTAACGTTCTCAGCAGAGCTGACGAGACCACCTTGTATAGTTCCATCATGGGCCACAAGTCTTTGCCCTGCTGCAGAGAGCCAGAGAGTGAGAGAGCTCGAGAGCGGGAGCGGAAAACCTGTCTTGGCTTCCATTGCAAAGCGCATGCGATTGTGATTGGGCAAAAAGTACGCCATATTTGAAAATTATACGCAGTGCATCCCGCTCGCACACAGCAGGCGGCGCTCCTCTAACGCCTGCAGCAAACGAGAGTGTGCAGCGCTGCTCGCCGGAGAGCGAGAGAGCGGAGAGAGCGCTCTCGCAAACGAGCGCTTCGCTGCGAGGGCAGCTACACTCGCCGCCGCGTTCGTTGGATTCAATTCGAATTTTGACTTCGCAGCGTTCAGACGTGTTCGGAAAAACCTGAAAGCCATTCGAGTGACACAAGATAAACCCAAAACAAAATCAAACATAGCCCAGTCAACTGCGGTGTCTCCGATCAAAAGTGTTTCGTTTCGAGTGAAAAGTGAAATCAGAGCCAAAACCCAAAACGCTTGGCCAGCAACAAAAAGTGCTAGAACAGAGTTTGATTCTCTGCTCAAAACTAAAAGTGTCGAGTCGCCGATTTTATTTGGATTAACCTACGTTTGCCGTCGCATTTCTGTGGATTAACCTCATCGACGAGAAGCAAAGCTACACATTTGTAGCCTTGTCTCGCAACTTCAGTGGATTACCCTTGCAAAAACACACTAAGCAACTAAAATGGTTGTCTTGGAAGGAGGCGGCGGCGTTGTTACCATCGGTAACAACCAGTACCTTCAACCGGATTATCTGGCCCCATTGCCAACAACGGTTAGTATTGACAAAAAATCAGGAAATCAAAAAATAATAGATATTTTTGGGAAAGAAAAAAGTATTTCAAAAGATAAAAGTCTTAAAATATTGCAAACTAAAAAGTCTTAAATTTTTTCAAAGTAAATTAATATTTGAATTAAATCAATAACTTAAATCTTTATTTTTTTGAAGACAATTTTTGATAAAATAGAAAAATGTTAAACTTACATTTACAGACTACAGTTTAAAATTTCAAAAATTCAATCAAAAATTGTCTTAATGGTAGTCACATGTAAAAGTCTTTAAAATTTATTTCAAACGCTCAAAAAATCAAAAATAAATAATCCGAAGAAATTCTAGTTTAATAAAAAAAAATTGGAAAGACTAAATAAGAGTATAGCAAATATGTTTAATATAAAAATGAAGTGAAAACCAAAAAACTAAATCAACATCTATCTTTTCATATCTTTCACCACAGATGGACGCCAAAAAGAGTCCCTTGGCTCTGCTCGCACAGACCTGCTCCCAGATTGGAGCGGATTCGTCGGCGGTTAAGCCTCTGCTGGCGATGGACAAGAACAAGACAAAGCCCGGAGCCTGCTCCTCGTCGTCGAACTCGTCGAGTTCCTCGAGCAGTGCTGAGATCTCGGCTGCCAAATCGCCATCCGGCCAGGCCAAATCGCCCAAGTCCAGTACCCCGATCAGCTCCACCGCAACCAGCAACAGTCTGGGAAATACCAGCACCGGCGAAATCAAACTGGCCTTCAAGCCCTACGAGACCAACGTGCTGAGCCACCAGAACCAGAACTCCTTCAAGAGCAGCTCCTCGCTGGAGTCGGAGCCCATGCGTCCCAGCTCCAAGAACTCCTCGTCCGCCCAGGAGCGAGTACCGTCGCGCAGCAAGTCGAATGCCACGCCCACAGACAAGGCGGAGATATCAGTGCACGACTCATCGTCCAGCCGGAAGACAGTCTCCCCGTCGGGATCCTCGCAGCGCGGCGCCAGTCCCATCGTGCGCTCCGGCATGGAGGTGCTGAACAACGCCAACGGCACCGCCCAGCATCCCAAGGAGATGAGCAGCATGGCCGCGGCGGCGGCGGCAGCAGCGGCGGCTTACAAGGCCGCCGGACCCTATGGCCTGAACCCCCTGTCCGCCCTCTGCTGTCCGCCCGGCATGGAGCAGCACGCGAATCCCGCCTTCCGGCCACCGTTCGCCGGAGGATTCTCACACCATCACGCCGCCATGCTGGCGGTGGCAGCCAACGGCGTTTACCAGGGCGGAGCTCCCGGAGGAGGACCGGCCGGACAGCCCAACCCTTACATAAGCTACCAGCGCATCAAGACCCCGGCCGGCGGAGAGGCCATAGTGCCCGTCTGCAAGGATCCCTACTGCCAGGGATGTCCCTACTCGGCGCACACGCAACAGATGCTGATGGGCGCCCCCTGTCCCGCCGGCTGCACCCAGTGCGAGCACCAGAAGTACGGCTTGGCCATGGCCAGTGCCGCCGGTCTGCCCCCAGCTCATCCGTACTCCCAGGCAGCCGCTGCGGCGGCGGCCAATGCGGCAGCAGCCCGTTCAGCGCCCTACGTCTGCAGTTGGGTGGTGGGCGATGCCTACTGCGGCAAGCGCTTCCAGACCTCCGACGAGCTCTTCTCCCACCTGCGCACCCACACCGGCAATCTCTCGGATCCGGCGGCCGCCGCGGCTGCCTTGGCCCAGTCCCAGGCTCAATCCCTGCTGGGCACCCTATTCCCGCCATCGGCTCTAAGGGCTGGCTACCCAACGCCCCCACTGAGTCCCATGTCCGCGGCTGCGGCAGCGGCGAGGTACCATCCCTACGCCAAGCCACCACCGGGCGCCATGGGCGGAGGACCCTCTCCCTTCGGCGCCGCTGGAGCCTTCAACCCGGCCGCGGCGGCTGCGGCAGCTGCTCTGGGACCCTACTACTCGCCATATGCCATGTACGGCCAGCGCATGGGAGCAGCTCATCAGTGAAGTGACTTTCACGAAAGTTAGACACCAAAAAAAATGGATAAAACTGAAGAAAAACAACCAGAGATATAGGACGAGAGGGTTAGCCCCCATTTCCAAGACCCTGTTTGAGATAATTTCATAGAAAACAAAACAAAAAAACACACAAACACGATTGCAAAGGCTGACACATCTCTGGCTTTTGCGCTATTCTGTGATACTAAACTGTAGTTTAAAGAGCGCTAGTTACACTTAAGTTTCGCAAACGGAAAATATTCAACCACCTTAAAAAAAACAGTAGCAGTCGCAAAAATAGCAGGATCACCTCTTCTTTCACCCTAAATGTCTACAGTAATCGAATCGTTAGGTAAAAAGTGCAGCAAACAGGAAGTTCACTCACTCTTATTTGTTCTCAAAGTTCAACCAAAGTTTTTTAAGTCTTAGCCAGAACACATTCTACAACTTCCAATTTTGTTAACGACGAACCCATTGCTGAGATGTTCAAACATTGTTTTAGTTTTAGTTCGCTTTAAGTTCTATTAACTATTATTACGATTATCTACAAGCATACAACAAAACCAACAATTGAAATAATGTTCTTTAAGTCAACTTATATGTAAAGTAAGCATAATGAATATTTGTAATACCAACCAATCAGAGAAAAAAAAAGAAAATGACAAAAAAAAAACAAAATAAATACGGAAAATAAAAATGAATATTTCATATAAATATGTACTGTGTGTAAATTCTATAAATATAAAATTAGATTTGCTATTTACTCCTTGATGTACGCAAAAGCCACAACACGATCTACACAAGAAGCCACGGAATATCAAACAAAAGTACTTTAAACTACATGCAAACACATTCGTATAAAACTGAGAAATATACAAGAAAAAACCATTTTTAAAAATATAAATCAAAACTCTTTTCTTTCGAAGCAAACTCTTTTACAGCTGGAAACAGTTTCATGGGGCCATATTGAATGCTTCGGCTATCAAAATCGCCTGGTTTGGCTTACTCACTTAAGGGTCATAAATATGGTTGATAATACCCTGCTCGGTTTTCAATTATATTTACATAAGCTTGAGTGGCAAATTCCGCAAACCTTATCGTGGACTAGAAAAACTTTTGAGGAATTTTTGTTCTGGGAATCGAGCTATTTATATCCAGGCATAGTAAATATTAATTTTTATGGAAAAATAAAGGACAAATTTTACACTTTTCAGGATATGAGGTAACCAAATAAATAATTGAAATCATTTTAATTTTATAAAATGTTTTCTTTATTTTCTATATCTACACATTTGAATTTCCAATGATTATTACAATTTATTTGCATTCCCTTTTGCATTTTAAGCGCATTCATTTTGTATGCAGCAATTCGAATTCAGCCTAAAAAATCAAATCAAAATCGAATTTGAAATTCATGAGGGGTGGAGGAGGGAAAGGCTTGATTGGGCAAGCCTTAATAAAACAGTCGCCAGCAACAGCCATAAAACACCCAAGCTGAAAATTAAAAATCAATAAAAATCACATTTGTACAAACAATGTATATAACCAAAATCAATTGCCATTCAATGAGCAACTCAAATAAGCAATGCATATATGTATGTATGTACGTACAATAAAAATTTGCTGACAAAGCCAAATGACAAACATTATTCACAAACAATATGCTTTAGAAATATCAAAATCTCAGACCAACCAGACAACTCAAACTCAAGCGACAATCAGCAACAGCAACAATCAAAATCAATGGCGATATTTCGAGTGTATCTCATAAATAAATTAATTGTGACAATATTCAATTTATTTGATTTGAAATTATCGCATTCAGCTGTCAAACGCTCAACGACAGCGTTTTTTCAATTGTTTCAATTTCCAGCTGATTCTTTCAATGTCTGTTTTTCATTCCCCCTTCGACCCACTTGAATATTGTTTCTGATTTGTTTCTGATTTGATTTTGATTCGATGCGAACACAAAAATCGCTTGGCCCCAATACGAATGTGGGAATATGTTTTTCCGCAGGGGTGGGGCGGCAAGGGGGTAGACTTATCAATACTCAGCAATCAGTGTTGGCAAATGAAGTGCCGAAGTGCGAGTTGTTGATTTCAGATTGCCGAGGGATTTGTGTTTTGTGAAGCAGTTTTTATCGCATATCAAGAAAAATTATACAAACCCCAAAAGTATTGGCTTCGGTCATTATTTTAAAAAACCGAATAAATTGCAAAAAGAATTTATTAATTTTATGAGATAAGGAATTTAATAAGAAATATATTGTACATTACCAGTCTGTATAAATAAGAAGTCTGGATACCAAGACAAAATCAGTCCATTAATTAAATTATTATAAATTGTAATACATACATTTTTTCCGATTTGGACTCATACCTTAAAAGTCATTTGGAAAGTAAAATTCATATCTTATAAGTTGCGCCCTCTTTGAGTTTGGTAGATAAATAATAATTTTTGATTCTGTTGAAAACTACGTCAGTAAAACGCTTTGATTGTCTGACTCGGTGTTTCTGTCGTTCCAAATTGAATTTATTTACATGCATCATATTTCTTTGTTTTGCCATGCTGTCCATGTTGGACAATTTGTTTAGGATGTCAACACTCGCCCGGCGCCTCCAAACAGCAGCAGCAAAAACAAAAGCAACATCAAAAGCGGCCACAGCAGCAGAAAACCAAAACCAAAAACCGAATCTACAACAGACTCGGCCACTTTTGGTTAAAAATAGTATGGCTCTGATTGTGGAGCAAGGGGAGGGAGAGGGGTTTTGGACTCCAAATGGTTTCTCTTTCGTCTTCGCTCCAAGAGATCTTGCGACGCACTCAAGTTGCCGGTTTGGCGGCCTCCATTCAACTGGCTCGTTGGTCTAGGGGTATGATTTCCGCTTAGGGTGCGGGAGGTCCCGGGTTCAAATCCCGGACGAGCCCAAGTCAAAGAAATTTTTTTTTTTTTTTTATCTTATTTTGTGCATTTGTTAGTCCATTATGGCGTTAGTCCCCGAAATAAAGTTTTATCTTTGTATTATTCAGTAGAATTCTCATTTATCGGTCACGCTTTTCAAAATAATTTATAACAAGTAACATACAAAAATACTTTCATTTTTTAAATGAGGATCAAGGATTAATTACAAAGGATAATTTTATTGTGCAGGTTGATAAATAATTCACAGTCATTCCGTATTCTATCGATTTATTGCAGCACTTAGGACCAGCCATGCAAGCTATCAGAAGTTGAGTCATAATTATTAATACTCTGCAATAATCGGGCTATTTAAAGTCATAAATATAAATATATATGGCAAAGCTTATACTGTGGCAAAATTTTTATGGCATCTTGTGACTTTGGGGCTGGCCCCTGTCTAAATTTATGGCCACGTGAAAATTAAGTCTAATCAGAGGTTGTGATTTGTTTTCAGAGGTTGAAAAGTGGCTTTCTACTTTTCAGTTGCTTATAAAATTTTGGAAAAAAAATCTGTGTTACAAAAAAAAATTTTCTATTGTCACATTTTGTTTAAATTAAATGAAAGTCATATACTTAATAGAATATAATTCATTAATTAAAAATATTTGATTTATCTTATACCCAAGTGTATTTCGAGGTTCGACTAAAAAGATTAAAATCTTGATTTTATCTTTAACTTGTGATTTTGGTCGGCTCTTTATTTATTGGCACCTTAGAAGTAACAAGTTGTCGTATGGTTATTGCCATAAAGTCGTATAACCGATTGTATTGCCCGAGACGTACGTATATAGAGATGTTTAAGATTAAGCGACGTGAAAATTTACAATCAAAATAAAGAAATGGAAAATTATAGGAATGTTATTAAATATATACAAATTATTTTTGCTTCTCTCTAAGATTAATTAAATAATTTTTATTGGACTTTACTAGTTTTCAGATTAATCAGTATATTTTCCTTCATTTCCGCTAAATCGAGCAATCGCTCATAAATAATATATAAATAGTAGACTGAGATTGCAGGAGGATTATTTGTGGCCCTATACAATGCGGACAGCTGTTCAGTGCTGTGATTTCGCCCGGCAGATTGATATAGTATTGCACTGGCAGGTTAAGATTTGGTGATATATTTAATGATTTATGAAGTGTCGTTCGAGATTAGCCAGTGAACAGGTCCTTGAGGTTAGTGCTCGCGAACTTTGCCATTATGAATGCTGATTATAACCGTACTCATTCATGGTTATTTATTTTTCTTTGTATTTTTTTTAATTGTATGTTTCAACTGGGAATATTGAGATTATTGTATAATTATAGAAAGTAATCTACTCAACTCTTAGCATTAATTTAAGTTAACTCTCAAGTTAAAGATCACTAAGAAGGATCCAAAAATAGGAACTTGTTGCCACATTCCATCCATAAAGAGTTCGGGGACTTGTTCTAATAGGTGGCGAGACCCGCTCGCATGTCGGCCATAAATTAAACAACAACAGCAGCTGACTGATGTCAGTGTTGTCGTCGCAGCTAATTAACAGTTTTGTTATAAATTACACCGAAAGTCATTACAATTTTTCGTATTCTCCTATTCTCAGCTCGAGTTGCCGGCCTCTTGGGGCGGCACACCCATTTGGGGCGTCAATCATGCGTAAAGTGACACAGATGTGACATCCAGCGGGGGCCCACTGTTCGTAAGTGACTAGCGGATACATTTGTATCTTTAAGTCTGTGTGCCCACTGTCAACTGTCAACTCCTTAATAATTTTCCGTAGTCTTGTTTCGGATTTTTCTTTTTTTTTTGTGTTTTTTCTGTGAATTTCACGCCCCCGCTGCGAGTCGGTCCATAGTATCCCTCCTCTCCGAATATCCCATGCTGTGTTGTGACATTGTTGCTGCTGTTAGCCTGCTTTGTTTTAATATTTATGGCTTCCTCGTGTCATTTTCATAATGTTGCGTTTGACACTTTCCCTCTGGGCTCCACAAACAAAACTCACACATCCCCTTCACATTCCATATTATCTTACATTATATGGGCGGTTGCCTGGGATCGCCCATCTTTTTCATTTTGCATCTCTCTTCTTTCTTTTTGTGATTTTGTGTAAAATGTTTTTGAAAATGACATTTGTAGCTGACACAACGACAACTGTCAACGGGCACTCGGTAGGCATTTATTTCGGATTTGTTTGGGGTGGGGCAAACAAGACGACATGGTAAAGTGGCGGATATGGTATGGAAATTGTCCAGATATTGGGCCTAGAAATTGATATACAATTTCAATTCAATTATATTTAATATTTCTTTGTAAATAAAAACATTGCCGTATGTATTTTGAGTTCCATAGCCAACCTTTTTTATTTAAAGCCTTTTAAGATACTACAAAGAACGCAAAGCCATAAATTACAGCCGGGAAACAGGGAATAAAATATGATAGGAGAATGAAAAAATAAAATATACGTCCACTGGTATCTATAAACAAATAAATGTAATGAAAAAAATATATTAAATCGCGTTGAGAATTTATGGCCCTGCAAGGCCTTCCAACTGAAGCCGCGGCATAAATTCTTCAGCTGTGATTATTATTGCACCCGGCTAGCCACCCAGAGGAATACCTGAACCCGGCTGAGACCGGCGGAAACAACTGGAAAGCGACAAAAACGAAATACCTTGAGCCAAGCCGATTTTGCTGTGGCACTCACTTCAAAGGCCAACCGCCGACGCGATGTTTTTGTATTTTTCGGGGGAGCTTGGCGCTAATATATTATTGATAGATATATCAGTGATATATGCGACTCTGGTCAGTGGCGGGCTTTGCTTGCGTTACGTTAGACTGTAAATTACCCACGGCGAGGAAATACCGTCTGTCCGGAAGGGTTTGTTCGCTTGACGTGGGCTGCTTTAGTGAAATCAGGTCACTGGCAGAAAACGTCAGCGTTAGCAGATAGCTGATATATCGAAAATGGTCGCTGACAAATCCGTTAATGAATTTCTACGATCTCTGTTTACCCGATGATTCGATTAAAATTATCGTTTTCTTTGTATTTAATAATTAATTATTAATGTCAAGTTGTCAGATTAAAGCTTATATGACGTGGGGATTGTCTTCATCTGGGTTCGACTAGGAAATACTGTGTAAAATATCAATAAGATTTTTTTTAACAAAATTATTGGGATAATATATTATAAGCCAGTTGACATTTGTAGAAAAAATGCTCTGCAATATTTTTTAAACCATCTACACACCCTTTAACACTCAGAAATAAGCTCTCTCAACAGGGCATAAATATTTCATCCACTGTCAAGATAACCGATAGGCTAAAGCCGGCTGTTAAGTGTGATATAGTCAGGAGTCAGAGTCAGAAGTTGCTAAATATGGGCTTGACCTGCTGCTGGCGATGCTTGTTGTGGCCGTTGTGGCTGTTGCTGCTGTCCGATGGCCATATTATTAAGCCAATTCAGCGGCAGCAGATAAATAAATAAAATTTGAAACATTGCCGCAACAATAAAAGGCGACAGTACACGATTTATTAAACGGAGCGGCTGCTGCTGCTGTTGGTTGCCGGATTGCCGGATTCCAAATGAAGAGGCAAAACACAACACCGGCGTACAGCAAAAGCAACAGCAACTGAAAAGCAAAAGCAAAAGCAGCAGCTGCCACCGTGCTGCTGCTCACATTACTCTTTTTGGCGTGGCCCAGGCTGGCAGGCAGACAGAGGGAAACCGACAGCAGATACAAAGATACAGATACATTCGCTATATAGAAAACACACAATACTTGAGGTTGAGGCCAAAATGACTAATGACCAGCGATTATCAAGCGATAAAAGGCAAAGAGAGCCAGCAGCAACAACAAAGATAATTTATTATTGTTTTAAACATTTGTGTTTTGCGTCCAAACGAGATACATTTGTCTCCTCTCCATGCCGTTTAGAAACCTTTTCGGCTTTTGTTCATTAGGGCGATGATAAAATAAAAATATATAATAAAAAAGAAAATACAGCCGAAGAAGGTTCGTCTAATAAACGAATATCCCATATATGCATTTATTTTATTCATTCTGTGGGGCGTATCTTTTTAGCATATGTTTTTGGGCGTGTTTGCGGCAACTTGTAATTAGCTGGCCCTTTATGGCCCGCTTTTTCTTCATCTTTTTTTTTTACTACCTTTTGAGTGTTAAACTTGTGTTGGCTACCAGAATTAGTGGCGGCAAGGGCAGAAGCTCCACAGAACAGACAACAATAATAAACTTGAAGATTCATGAAAGCGGCAAAAGGAAAATAAACAGTCAACGCGACGTAAATTTAAGACTTTCCGTATTTCATTTCTTTTGTTTCTGCGCTCCCCTAACCAACCTTTTTCAGACTACTAACAAGCCAAAACTATACATACAAAAAATAAACGAATTTATGTATATGCATAAGTAATCAACGAGCTACAAGAACCGAAGTTTTATTACTCTGTATTGCAATTTATTGAGGATTTATATGATTAATACATTTTAATTTAAAATAGTGGAAAAAGTTTATTTGTTATACATTAAAACAGTTTCAAAAAACATTGTGTGATGACCATAGAAGGGAGTAAGTTTTTAATTTGCCATTGCTTAGCATACCCCATCTATAGGGTAGCAACAAAGGGGTAAAATGATCTTAGCCCGATTGTTGCGGCGTTGGTTGCGTTGTAAATGTGAATTGGTCGAAATTAAAAATATATTTATGACTTAAGTGGCAATAAATTATGTTTCTTGTTAAAATTCTATTGTTTCAGCGACTGGCGGGCTGTAAAGTCTGCTGCTTCTGGCTTTCTTTTTCCCCCCTGAATTTATTTCTTTTTTTGTTTTTCTTAAATTATTCACTTGGTGGTGGCTACATAAATTTGCTCAGAACTGTGCGATTATGACATTATTTATGAGTCGCTAATGAAATAGTCTTCAGAATTTTGAATATTCTTGTTTTGGACGCGCTAAATATACTTTGGAAAAGTATTCATAGATTACAATTTTATTTAGCTGATAAGAAGATTAATTTGCTGAAAAACAAAATGACACAGATTTTATTTCTTCTTTCCGAGCTATTATTTCAAATAATTTATTTGTTGTCTTGTACTTTCTTGTTTTGTCTATTGGTGTCTGAGGTCATTTCGGGTGATTTGTTGTTTTTACACTTCAAGACATTTTTGTTTCGGTTTTTATGAGCCTATTAATATGAATATAATCTTTTATATAGAGTACATCAATACACACTTCAGCTTTATTATGGAAATCTAGAAAATAAAAACAGAAAATCAATTGTGTTATATTTAGAGTACTTTCCACTTCGTCAAAGCCATATGGTGAGATCTTGATCCCTAGACAACCAGTGCATCTGATTATTTAGTCACTTCCCGTTGGTATTTTCCGTTTTGGGTTCCAGGAATGAAATTGATTTCATAGAGCAATTAAAATGAAAATTTATGGCTCTAATGTGCCACATACTCAGAGAGTTCAAGAGCCGACTCGGCTGTCATCAGCTTATTATATTTTATAGAAGTTTACGAGCACTGCCGGATTAGAGTGATAATTTTTTCTATGGGCAATTAAAAATTTGTTTGACTAACGATTTGAGCGATTTTCAGTTTAGTTCTTATTTCTTGTTGACAGCACTTCGGAATCGGTTAAAAATAACTTGTGTTTTTTGACAATGTCATGATAAACAATAGACTGCAACGTCTGTGTTTTCTTTAATAACATCACTGGCATTAGGCTACTTAGCTTCCTAGGCAAAGATAATAAACAAAATTTGTGAGGAATTTGGAAAATAAAGCGACGCAGGAAAACAAGATAAAACTATCAGTCTCGTGATTGTCGTGCTTCCCCATGACAAGGTCTTTCGTTCTCGAATTAGAGAGGATCTGTCTAAATTTAGTAGTCATTCAGTTGGTTTGCTGCCTGTCATTTAGATAGCAGACATCTGAGAGACTCTGAAAGATTTTGTTGGATTTGTTAAGGCTGAAGCCAGATTTAAGCAGTAGGTGGGATTGCAGCATAATAAATCTCTAGTCACTTGTTGTTTACAGATCTTGGCCATTTTTATCACAATATTTAAGGGAGCAATAGTCCGTGTTTGCTTCTTAAACTCGGCCAAGAGTCCGAGCTGTGATATTATCTTATGTTAATACTTTTATTACGTGATTTATACATGTACTATTACAAGCTACTTAAATATAAATAACAAAGAGATTATTTACCATTTATTAAAACCTGTTTTTTATAAAGTACTATACGTTTTTCTAATTAAAAATATTTTAATTCATTTTTCCCAGTAGATTAAAACAAATTTAAGTACATTTCTTATTAAATATGATATCAATTACTATTGAAATTTTTTAAGCCGTATAATCCCCCATAATATTCATTACTGTTCAGGCTCTTTTAAATTTAAACCTCAAGTCGAAAGGTATCTTGAGAAAGCTTTATAGCTCTACCCAGCCCAAATCGTCGGTCAGTCAGAGCTGTCGGACATTATGGCCGCCCACCATTTGGCCAACCATCCTGGATCTGTCCGCCACTCTGCCACTCTGCCAGTGGCACTCTTCTCTTGGCCATTTAATCACAGTATTAACTCTTTGGCTGAGCCGCCTGTCACTCATGTTAACTCTGTTCGCTCGGTGGTGGTTGTGGGACAGACGTCGATGTTATAAACACTACTGTCTTCCAACTGTCAAGTCGGTCTAAGTTTTTGAGCGCAAAATAAAAGCCGACTTGACAGCTGAACGGTCGACCAACTCATGTTGATGATGATGATTATTATGTATTTTGTATTTTTGCCGGTTCTCGTTTTTACTACCCAATGACACTTACACTTGGAAAATAATATAGTTCGAAATCTTAATATTAATATTAACTTATTTCAGAATGTTAAAAAATATATTTATTAAAAAATAAAACCTTTAAAAAAATGTAATTTGCTACAGGCTAAGGTGACTTGAATTCTATATTTTTTATCGATCCAGAGCTTCATTTCTCTCAGTGTTTTGAGACTCGGTCGGTCTTGGACACAAATACAGACACACTCTGTCGCCCATGCACATTCGTTTAGGCTTTTAAACGCTTAGGTCGTCTTATGTTGGACTTAACGCGCTGCCCGATGCCAAAAGCCAACAGTTGGACAGCTGAAGACGCCTCAAAAACTCGATGGCGGCGGCGGCGGCGAAACTTGAAATGAATTTGGACGCGCTTCGGATAATGAAAACGAAACGAGGCGCGCGCGCTCCACAAAACGGACAGACCAAAAAACAAAAAAAAAACAGGGAGAGAAACCAAAAAAAGTCAAGTAAAATCCCAACCGACACAAAGAATAAAAACGTCAAAAGTGATTTTGCGCTTTGGTCAGCAGCAGCGACAGCGGCAAAGCGAAATCAAAAAGTGCCGCCGCCGTCAGCACCTCCCCCCTCCGCCGCCTAACCCCCTTTCTGCTCACTAAATGGCCAGTGTCCACTGTTAACTGTTTTGTACGAGCTGATGAGCTTTTGGGCGCTTGGGGATTCTGACATTTCATTTTTTGAGTTTGTCATTTTCTGGGAAGGGTTCTCTTTATTTTTGAACAATTTTAGTTATTCAGTAGTTACTGTTGAAAAAGAGAACTAAACTAGGATTTTAAGGTTACTACAACTTTAATTTTTTGTAAATATTGTATTGCAATTTTAAAAATCTAAATTTTCTTAAATTTTATTTTAACAATTTTTTGTATTTTAAACAATCAAATTTTTAAATTGTTTAACTTATTGGTAATAGGATTTTTTAATAAAATTCTATACATTATATGGCTTGTTGTGAATTCATTTAAATAATTAAAATCGTTCTGAAATTTAGCTTTAATTTGCCAAAAAAAAATGTATATATTCTTTTTTAAACCTCAAACTTAATCGATTAAAAGCGTAAACGAAGACGATAAATTATTGACCTCTCGTATCCATAAATAATCGATAATTGCACAAAAACAAAAATTTCACAGGTGCGAATTTTCAATTCGTTTCCCATGCAATGGATTCGGGTTAAGGCCCGTCACTCCCCACGCACTCACTAAACTCACGCAAAACTGCAGGCCTTTTCTTCGCCCTCTTCTCGCCAAATGCGAACCTATAAAAAAATTGTTTATAAATTATTGATTAAATGACAATGCGATGTCAGAATTTGATTTATGGCCTGGCAGAAAGACACGCAAGCGACTCGAACAGGGAGTGCGAGAGTGGGCACGACAGCACATTGAAAAATTATTAAGCAAACAATAAAAGATGGCCGACGTCCCCCGCCGAACGATTTATGACAGCTAATTATGTATGAGAAGGAGACCCAGGGCTCCAAGAAACGCTTGGCCCAAAGTTACACAAGAGCCGAAACCAAAAACGCAATGAAGATGGCGAAGGTGGGGTGGGTGGTTCGTAGGTCCCCTCCCTTTAATAGCCGTTTTTTCTTGTATTAATTTATCATCGGAAAACGGCGAAACAAAAGTGACATCGAGTCACTCATCAATCAAAAATTACGAAATGTCGAAAAGAAAGGCAAGGAAAACTTTGCAATAAATTTACGATGAAATGGATCCATCGTCTGCTAGGGTATTCGAGTTTCCTTGGGGTAACTTTCAATTAACGGACCTAACTTTGTTGACTTATCTTTAAAAAAAGAATATGCTAATTATTGGGTATTAAAAAGCCACTTCGAAAATCGAGCTGTTCACATTAGCTTTCGTGTTCGTGGCAACGGAATTCATTAAAGTAATCTTTCCCCTCCTCATTATGGAAATTTTTTCTCTGCACCTTGTGGCAATCTTATCACACCTAAGTAAGGGTCTTACCTCAAAGAACTCATTGAATTCAATGTGTTTTGGGGCTTACACACAAGATCAATGGTACTAATGGAACATTTCTAGTTTAAATGTTACTATACGAATTGAAAGTAAATCCCTTTTACATCCTTTAAGTACCCGAACCGATTGCAGTTCCTGTTATCAGGTTTTCGAAACTGTCTGATATAACAGAGTGACGTTATCTTAAATGGGGCTCTTTAGGCCTTTGGTACTTACCCGGCTAGGTACAAATAGCCTAACCTTACTTAACTTAAGTCTAGGTAGTCTTACCAGATGTAACATATTCCTATCTTTTATTACCTTCATTTGATATAAGTTTCAGTTTAAAGTAACATTTACTGGTCTTAAATAAAAAATGTAATATAATCTTAATATATATTCTTACCTAAGATAAACCCCACCCTGTTATTTACCAATATAATAATCAGCTCTTATGATTTATGGTTTGGGGAACAAACACCTCAACGGTCTGAAGTATCCGCCATATATAAAAAGTAAAGTAGATTTACAGCGGACATCATCTGTCACACTGGGCTGTTCGCGAGGTGTAAATACCGGGGATTATGCTGCTACGAATGCTACTGGGCTCTTGGCAAATACGAATCAGAGGCAGGCACTTTCGTAACCCTTTTTTTTCCTCATCTTCTGCTGGAACAACTGTGCTAATATTTGTCAAACATTCAACAACGCTATCCGGGCGGAATGTATTATATGATATGAGCAAGTTGGGTCGGCTTTATAGAATTGTTTATAATGCGTCTCCGTCCGGCCAGTGTTTATCAAGTGTAACACGCTGTGTCCCTATTTGTTTTCCAACACTCGGCGGATGGCTAAAGTTGATTACAAATCCCGCTTTATGGCAAACAATCCGAGCTGCGTTCCTCTTGACTCTTGACATACAATAACTGAAAGAGATTTACGGCCGTTGGGCCTCGCTCTATCTCGGTGTGTAGCCGTAATTTCCAGTTACCAGATTTCACTTTTTTTTGTGTATTTTATTTAATTTTTTCTTCTTTTTTTTGGCTTGTTTAAATAAATGGAAATAAATCTGCACGTCGGCCTGGTGGCGTGGAGTTGATTTACACCGTATAATGCGCATTTTTCCCGTGTTTAACAGACTTAATGTCTGTTTATAAGTCCGGTGCGAGCTCTCTGGGTTCGTTTGTGTTCTGCGTTCGGGTGTTGTGTTGTCGCGCTATTAAATATATTAAACAAACTGATTTATTGCATTTTGATAACCTCTCACTGGGTCGGGCCACTGCCTCCGCTGGCAGTCTCCGATTCATATTCATCGTCTAGGAGCTGTCGTCGCTCCTGAAACTGTGCAAAATGTCAAGCCGCACCAGATGAAGAAGAACGCGTTTTATAATTGCCTTATGAGATCTTTTTAGTACATATACGTACGTTTACAGACTTATAGGTTTTTATTACGGGAGAGTGTGCCTTTAATGATTTTGTTTACAAACGAATTGTGTTGTTTTTTTCATATTGACTGAGGCGCCAAAAATTAATGACGCCAATAAAAAAATTAAATTGATTCGGAAACTGATTGAAATGTATAAATATTCAATGAATATATTTTCAGCGTATTAATATTCATTTCTTGAAGCAAAAGCTCCAAATTAAATGGGACATATCGCTGTCAACCGTTTCTTTTTCTTTGTCCAAAGATTAGGCATTTTGGCATTTTTGTGTCAAAATATTTGCGCATTCAAATTCTGTGACTTGAGGAATGAGGTAGAGGATGACTTAAGCGATAAGTAAACCAAGCACTCGACATTTGACGCAATCTGCAAAGTTGGTTCACGTGTGACAAGGTTAATTTTATTCATAAACGAACTGATAATGCTAGAATCTAGTGTGTACTTATGGAATAGTATTCCTGATTGAAGTGACAGCTGGATTGATAGTCAAACAGTTGTCAGTGGGAGATAAAGCAGCACTTGTTGGCAGGAAAAAATGAATATGCAATAGAAAGTTAGATATTTTGAATAAATCTAAGGAAATTTCGAAAAAATATAATTAAAAAGTATTTTTTACTGCTGATTACGGGATATTCTTAATAATTCTAGGTTCATCTTAATTTATCGACTAAAACCCCTTTCTCGACCCATAAATGAAACAGTATGAAGTGGAGAAAGACATATGGACAGGGGCAGGAATGAAAGAGCAGCACATTCTGTTGGCTTTCAGTCATTAAGTCATTTACATATTTGCCAACAAAATGTCAGCCATAAAATATAAACTAAAGCAACTGTGTGAAGAGCAGAACCCGCACCAAGTCAGAGCCCGTTTCTCGGCAAAAGCAAAGGCAAAGGCAAAGGCAAAAAGCCGGGAAGATAAATGAAGGCGCAGCTGCTGCGGCTACATCAACGCTAATTGCTCTGTGCATCTTACAGATACTCGACGAGCTGAACAGCAACAACAACAGCCAAGATACAGATACACGGGGCGCGAAGACTTGACTTGGAGATATATACGAAATCATAATTCATATTTCTCGTTTTTTTTCGGGCTGTTGTCTTCGTGTCTTTGGCGGACTTGTGATCTGTGTGACAGGGACGGATGGCGGGCAGCGACAGCAAAAATGTCAAAATGCATTAACATTTAATTGAGGCTAATTTAAGGCGAAATATTTCGCCTGGCATATATGAAAATTTATGCGTCTCATTTCGGTCAGATCTTCGTCAGTTCTTTCGCTTTCATTCGCCTCTCCTGCACTTTTTTGTGATATTTTTTTTGGGTTTTCATTCTGCTTGCCTGTCTGTCGGAGCCGGATATGTTTGAGAAATGAGTGCATTTTGTAAAAATGTCACATTACATTTAATTTATGCACGCCAACGCTGAAAGCCACTTTGGTATCTGTATCTTTCGAGTGCCCTTTTGCACTGGAAGTGTGGCATGAAATTGTTTTGATGGCGATGATGATACCGCCTGTTTGTTTCCCATCTGAGAAATGGTTTTACATTCATGTGTAATGTGTTTTAAGGCGGACCAACCGCCTTTTATATAACATCATTTATTTTAAAAAATAATTATTTTGTTGACTGAAGAGTCTACCAAACAACAAATAGATAAATTCCATATAAATTTCGAATTCCGAATGGGAAATTAATACCAATCTCGGAACTCAAGCTATCAATCATTCAGTCGGCTGAAGAACGTCCTCAGCAAACTTCGCCCCGCCCAGTGACAAAATTTGACAGGCAAGTTGGCAGGAGGTCGTCTGCCGCCCCACTCGTCAGTAAGTGAATGTGGACTTGAGTCCGGACTTCGGACTGCGGACTTTGGACCACCAGCTGCCAGGATCGAGCTGCGGCTGTCAAGCTCTTTAAACCCAAAACGTTGTGGACGAATTGATTTTGCTCCTCTCAGCAGGACTCTGAGCCAACTGACACTGGCAGGCGGTCGTCCTTAAAGCGGTGATGGCAGAATGGCATTTTCTAGCTATAAAGTATATCTGGCTATTTTTCAAAAAAACTCTTTTTAAAATTATTATTTGGTTCCTGTAAAAAAATTCTGAAATACAATACAACACTTCTTATTTAAATTAAAAATGTATTTTGGGGATTTTAAATTAAGTTATATAAAATTAAATAATGTTTTGTAAGATAAACCACAATTCCTTCATATAAAGAAATATTAATATAAATTATCAAAATGGTTAAAAAAATGTTTAAAAGATTTCTTAATAATAGCTAAGATATTAAGCTATTTATAGCTATTTTAAAAATAAATATTAGCTTTTTTGCAATCTACAGTAAGCAGCACTGCCGGCGATGGCAGACAAAGCATCATCCACCTTGGACTTGTCACTGATATCAGCTGGATGTAGAACTGGAGCCAAAGAACTGGCAGAAGTGGCTACGCCCAGCAGCTAAACAAAGTTTGAATTGACTTTGTTAACTCGCCTGGTGGGCTCAAGTGGTGGATACGTAGATACTTAAGCTCGTGCATGCCTCCTCGACTCTATGAGGCATGCTGTGAAATCTGCAAATTGCCGTGTCATTATTTGTTAGCATCAAACCGAAACTCAGCCAGGATCCAGGATGATGTCGACGCCCCTTAACCCCAAGAAGCCCTCGCATACACAAACGCACACATTGTGCTCGGCGTCAAAAAGTGTAATTGGCAGTCCGCCCGACAGCGGA
Organism: Drosophila prostipennis; assembly: GCA_037075205.1. Lineage (NCBI taxonomy): Eukaryota > Metazoa > Arthropoda > Insecta > Diptera > Drosophilidae > Drosophila > Drosophila prostipennis. The sequence continues at coordinate 1,005,998 of JBAMCJ010004533.1, read as the reverse complement.
CAGTCGATTCCTGTGGATCGGATCGGTCCTGGAACTGTAGAGCTGTGCAACCGTAGAACTGTGGAATTGGGGTGTAACCCACTGTCGGCTTACACACTCAAGTCAAGCGACCAACCGAACTGAACCGACGAGCTGGAACCGGCAGACAGTTGGTAACTGTCAGTGGGCATGTTCGACTTGACAGCATAATATTACAAATCCCTGCCGAAAGCAGACAGTAACGATGACAGGACGGCCGGCCGGCAACGCAACGGGGCAAAAGGCAAAAAGGACAACCGCAGAGCAGAAACAGCCGGCAGAGAGGAGGCAGTAAAATATCCTCTATCCGATGGAAAAGGGCATATTTTATTCCTCCAGGTAAAATGTCAGACTAGGGGAAATCATTTTACCCCAAAATTGTTTGCGGTTAGCCGAAGAATGGCGAGCAATTGCCCTTTTGGGGGATGGCAAAGTGAGCTGGCCAGGAGGTCAGGGGTCTAAGCCCTGAATAAAATCACAAGTAAATTGGCCTGATTATATTCCTTGTGACGGTTCAATCAATCAAAAATTGATTTAGCATTGATGGCCGAGGGCAAAAAGGACTATAATTTTTAAACATTGAGGTATTTTGAAAAGCTAACCTAAAAATATATTTATATTTCAACTCGTTAAATTCCGTTTTAATTCCTCTGTATTACATTACAAAATATTGGTAAATTTAGAAAACATATAAAATATTTACTTGATTTTTTAAATGTATTTTAATTAATTCAAAATTCATACCTTCGGGCTACCAAACGAGCAGCGATTCAATTAACCGACTGATGGAGATTTACCTCATCGCCAACTTCCATTTCCCCAATACGCGGATGGTAATCAATTAACGTTGTGTAGGGGAAATCACATAAATTTGCGTAACATTAAACGGATCGCGTCGTCGGCTTGAAACGGACGCATTCGATATGGTCACATTTCACAAATTTTACGAGGAGCCTTTCAAGTTGATAGAAACATTTACGAGGCACTTTTGCCATGGCCTCCATGGTCTGTCCCTGTCTCTAGACTTGGTCTGGTTCGCTTGGTAGCAATTGGTAAACAAGTTTATGGCCAGTCTGCATCCAACTTCGACTTCAGCTCCATCTCCGCCGCACAGTTTCTCTCTTGATTCGCCGACATGGCTATAAATTTATTGCACTTCCTTTTGCATATAATTTTCAAATTAAGTGTTGCTTCATGTAAATTGATACATTTACTGAATGTATTTTCCTTGCTCTCGGCTGATAGTACCGACCACAACTAGTTGGCTGTCGAGCTTTTAAGATTTTCAGTGCTCTAGGTTGGGCCCATAAAACGCTGTTTTTCAATGATTAATGTGGTTCTTAGCATTTTCTATGGCTGAGATGTCGGGAAAGCGGAAAATTTAGCAGCAATAAATTGCTTAAATGGTAGGTGATCAAAGGTGGGTTTAAAAGATTTTATTTCAAATACAACATTAATTATATTTCACGCTCATACAAACAGGATTACGTATTATTTTTAAATGCTTGCTATGTGTTAAATAAATGTATTTGTTTAAGAATATATCTACTTTTTTTTTAAGATTTAAAAACGAAAACGGCATTTATTAACTTTTTTCGACACCCTGATATCTAAACCATAGTCCTTGGCGATTTTCCTCGACTATTTCTTGGCTCTTTGAGCTCTCCTCGGCAACTCCAGGACTCCGGCCTTCCTTTCATTCAGCTGACAGTCACTTCCTGTCAGCGCAGAGCCCCTCCGATCCCCCTTCGACCCGCCTCTGACGGCTCATTAGCATGTGTGCGTGGCTGGCCCTCCTGCTCCGTCCTCCGCTCTCTTGGCCTGCCATTAATTTCGCCAACTCTCCCTGTTGTTGCCGTCTCTATCTCTCCTTGGGGCATTTACAACTTGGCCAACTTGCAGTGTAACGCTTTGTATTGTTCACGCAAAATTTATTTCCGCTACGTCATGAACATCCTGCTGTCGTCGTTGTAGTTGTAGCTGTAGTTGTCCTCATCAACATCCTTGTTGTATTTGTTGTTAATTTACGTAATAAATACGCTTGAAAATGTTGCACGCACATGCAAAATGAATTACGTTGCTGGGGAGCAGCCACAGCAACAGCAACGGCAACAGCAACAGCAACAGCAACAGCAACAGCAACAGGAACAGCAGCAACATCAACTTAACTGTCACTTGTCACAGGGACGTTTCAGGGGCCTCCCTCTGGATGTCCTGGCAGTGCTGTCGTCTCTCACATGTCAACGGGCGTCGCTTTGCTTGGCATTTTTGTGATGTGAAATGAAGCAACGAGGTGACAGCAGCAGCAGCAACAGCAATAGCAGCAGCAACAGCAGCAGCAAAAGGGGAGTTACTGCTCCTTGCAGCGGCAGCATAAAATGAATTACTCGCGTGAACAACAAAAACTGTCAGAAGGCTGTCAGCTGTGGGGGCGACACGTGGGTGGGGCCCATGTCGCATTTGCAATCGCCCAGTGTTGCTCGCGTTGCTCGTGTTGCTGGTGTTGCTGGTGTGTGCGAGGTGTCAGCGCATCGCATTTGAAATCCTCGCACACTGAAAAACAGTTGACAGTCAGCAGTCAGAGCAGCGACAAAGTATTGCTCCCGACAGTCAACGCCAGCGGCAGCAGCAGCAGCAACAGCAACATCAGCGACCCAGCGGCAACATGTTGCCGTCGTTCGTGTCCATGGCCATGCATATGAAATGTGAGTGTGCGAAATCTTTTGTGGGTCCATGGCCCATGATTATCTTACCTCAAATTGCTTGTAGCAATCATGGAAAAAGCAACGTTGCGGTTGTCAAGCTCGTCGGGGTTCTTCCTTTTATTTTTTTTTTTTGGTTGCAGCAATTTTCATTTTCGCACTCCATTATAAAGTAATTTTTTTGCATTACTTATGCCTGTCAACGTCTGGCGCTTTTCGCCGCTTTCTTCTTCCTGTTTCCGTGGCAACGGCAACGCCCCACTGCCATGTGGGTATCCTTCTTGTTGGCAAAGATTAATATGTTGCCGCTGTGCCGCTTCCTGTGCTTACTCGCTCACTCGCTCAGTTTGCCAGCTTGCCGCTGTTTGAACGCTCGCATGTGTGACAGTTTGCAAATGTGATTGACAACTGACACTGGCATATAAATTCAAAGCTTTCGCACACACACTCATCCGTTGACAGTGTACCCGGAGTAGGAGCAGGAGCAGGAGCAGCAGCAACACCAAGACCAACAGCGACAGCAACAGCAACAACTGCCTCCTGCCTTGAAGGCATGACAAACTGACTGACTGAATGACGGACGTGCCGGGGGTCTGAACGGTCTCACTGACTGACTGTCTGGCTGACTGACTGATGGCCCGACTGCCTGTGCAGTTGGGTGTTGTCTCAACTCAACTCAGTTAGAGGACTGGGAAAGTAATCGCAATTCATCTTATTTCCCTCGCAGATTGCTCAGGAAGAGATTTAGGGATGTCTCTTGCACTCAGTTGTAAAAAGAAATCATCTATTTAGGAATAATAATGAAATGTTGACGGGCTGGGAATATGATGTACTTGAAAGATTATAATAATAATATCTAAGGACAAAATCATATCTGAAGTAGAAACCCCAATTAAAGAAATAATAAAGATATACCTTAATAATAATAAAAATCTTTATTTGTAGACTTTTAGTATTACAAATATGATTTTCATACTCAAAATTAAAGTACAGAGCCCTTTTAGATCATTAAATTTCGAAGAATTCGGATAGTATTGTACCAACATATATGAAGTAATCTCTCACACCGAATCAAAAGAAAGGTATTAAAAATACATCATCAAATACTTTCCCATTAATGGCAAGTGCACCTGACCACTATTTCGGAAGAGTTCAAACCATTCGCTTGTCCCACAGGTAAGTACGATCATTAGGGTGGCCCAAAAACTACGTCAAGTCATTTCCCCGAAGCACTGGGCTCCATCCATATTTTGTTAGTTGCTTCCCGGTTCTTTCAATTACCCAGCCATGGCCCATAGAAACTAATTCCAATTATCATGACAACTTCCGTTTCTCAGCTCAAATTACTGCGGCCTAATTGCTATTTAGGGCTCCTTTCGGAACCTCGAGCCGCGTAATGTCCAATTATTCAAACAAGAGACGGAGCCCATAAATGCTGACACAGCCGTCCGGCCGAGGTCTGATAATAAACTCATCAGACTCCGGTCGCCATCATCGCCGCGCAGCAGGTAGTTCCTTCATAAGGCGGGGGGAACTCATTTTGGAGGAGTACACAGGGAGAAACGAAAATAGGGTTTAGACTCACAAGCATATCAAAATAAAACTTAAATTACATCTAATGTTGCTTACTTTTTATTACTACATTTCTTTTCCCTTTTCTACACATAAATTTCTATCCGTGTACTAACGATGAGGCCTGAACCTGCCGCTCGTGCTGACGACAAATGTCTTCAGCGGAAGTGACACAACAAAAATCGCAGGCAACCGAAAGGGAAGAAAAAATGCTTGATTATAAATGCCCGATGCCGCGAAGAAAATAAAACTAATAAATTGATGTTGATCTGGCGATGCTGCTGGCTACTGGCCACCGTCTCGAAGCAAAACAAACGCGCCATGACAATGACAAAATCAAGCGGCAGGGCTGACAATGATGGAAGTGACAACGACAATGGGGCTGAATGACAGGAGGATGTGGATGTGATGGCACTGCAGAATGAGTGGGGCGTCGGCAGGGGGCGAGGGGTGTCTGGAGGGGGTCCGGAGGGGGTCCGGAGGTCGGGCAGTGGCAGCTGTTCGCTAACTCGACACTCTTGGCGTGACTTGTCAACGGGCATCATTCGGCTACCGTTGAGGTTGAGGTTGCCGGTGATGCTGGAGCGAAGAAGATCATCATTCACGACGATGATGATGCGGTCTGCGCCTTTTGTTTATCAAATTTCAATGAGACTGGTACGTCTGCAATGAAGTGATGGAGGTAGCATATCACTATGAACGATTTCTTTCTTCTCAGCTGGGATCGATGTCAATAGCTTCAATATGTTCTTGTATTTTATGTTTTCTCATTTATTTCTGAAACTCTAACTTTGATTTTCTATCTTCACAAACAGTTATTGTATATCTGTTCAAAAGTATTCCTTCAAAACGTCGATTATCCTAGAAACTTCCGTACAAATCGTGGGATCTATTAAAAATATTGGCTATCATTTTCAGAGAAAATTCTCATGATTTTATTTTTAAAGTTATTTTAATAAACTTTTTGAAAATTAGGAGCCCCATTTCAAAACATACCTTTGAAAAATTGATCGAAAGAACTAAATATTTATTTAATTAACTTAAATTTAATTTTTATTTTTTGTTCAAAAACATGATTTGATGTCTTTCGCACTTAACAAGGGTCCTCACTTTCATGTCCACATCACTCTTGATTTCTACACTTGCGGCCAGGCTTATTTGGTTTTTGCCAACCTGGCCGTAAAAAAAAGACGAGCAATTCTCCGTATATCCGTCAGTCAGTCAGTCAGTCGAGTCATCGATCCATCAGCCATTCAATCATTCACTCATTTCGACTGTTGTCACTCACTCACACTCGAGTGGAAGGAAGGAGCAGATGGGGCAGTGGCAGGGGCAGGGGCAGGAGAGAGCTGAGGCAACCACGTTGCACGATTCCGTGGTGCGCTTCAATGAAAACAAACTGATATTTGCCTGACACTTGAGATTGATTGTCATCCATCAAGGGAGCTGCTGCTGTCGTCTGGGTGAGTGATTGAATGGCAAGGATGCGCTGTTTGCATTTCGAATTTACATGCCTGCCCCGTCCTCGTTCCCATCTTGACTACCCACCACCTACCGCTCCTCCGAGAAGGGAGGGGCACCCTCCTCAGCATTTGGGCGTTGGCCTGAATTGATATTCAATTACCAGTCGAGTCTGGCGTTTTATTTTGCCAAGCCTGGAGGAGTAAATCCGAAGGCTGCGGCTTTCACACTCGGTCCTCAAGATGCTTGGCCAACGTCTCCATTACCTGGCGACCTGGCTAAAAGTGATGGTCCTCCTTGTTTGCTTTGGCATGTGTTGGCCGGCAGTCAGAACCGCAGAAAAGCTGCCAATTCCGATTGGCCTTCTCGAGAGTCATGTGGTCAGGCAGCAGCTGATAAGTTGCCATGTGATATCCAACTTAAACGGGAGATGCTTGAGTCGGTGAAAGGGATAAAATAATTGTTTGTTTTCTTATTTTCATTGTGAGCAAAGCCATCTAACCACTATATCAATTCACGCACTTGTAAGTGTCCCACACGCATTTTTTCAAATTGAATTTCTACACCGACTCAATTGGAATTTTAGATCAATTTGTTTTAATTAAAAAATTGTTTATATCGGCTATTCATTGAAAACGTTGTTCTACCATGTAATATCAATTTGTTGCAATTTATTTCCAATCAATAACAAACAGAAATTTCAATTATTCATCAAGGCATTTGAATGAATGTCGTACAAATAAATCTACATTGCTGTTGAGTATGTTTTACATACGAAAATTTTATTAGATCATATTTGATTGGAAATACTTCTACTCAACTTGCTAAGCACAGTGATTTTGAAATAAAATTTAATGAAATATTTTAACTAATGACCAACTGACAAAGATCATTAGGTTTTCAGTTCTCACCTTGTATCCATTTATTATTTTCACCTAAACAGAACACCCATCCTAAATCCAGTCGGTCCTTATCCACTGCCACATTCGAAGACTGAAGACAAATACAAATTTTTCATTTCTTCGGTTCGGTTTCCCCCTGAAACCGCCGGCCATTTTCGAATCGACCAAGTAGCGCATAAAGAAATTGAATTCATTAAACATTAGCTTCCTGACACGATCGTCGCCGAGCCTGCGCCGCCGGCAGAGACCTTAAAACATTTAGTGTCGCAATATGCAAATCCATAAATTTTCAGACCCAGACAGGCGGGGAATGGGCGATGAGGGGCTGCGGAGATGCAGAGATGGAGACCCAGTCCTCGGTTGTCGGAGACAAGACATACACACGCGATAAAGAAATTCGATTAGGCATCAATTTTAAATGAGACGCATTCCCCCTGCCCCTTCGCTTCTCTTCTCCACTCTTCGTGGCAGGCCGCCTGCTGTGGATGCCACGTAACCTGATATGGTGACACTCGTCCATGTCGTTCACGTCGTCGTCGCGGTTGCAATCTAATTTATGACTTAATTATCGGGCCATATTTAATGTGTCCAATAAACTAGTCTACAAAATTATACCAACACGTCGTTGTTTAGGCTTTGCCGCGATCTGCGGTGCACTGAGAACGACAATCGGATGGGATGACTTTAACTAAAAGAGACATACCGTTTAATAGTTTCCTTAGAAAATACGATTTCAATCTTGAAAACAGGTCGAAATAACAGTTATCCTCAGAAAGTGATATAGTAATGTTATGGTACTTTAAATATTTTTAAGAATACAGAACTAGTATATGAAGTACTCGTATTTATTTCAATTTATTTAAATAAACATATTTTAAAGTGTATTTAAATTTAAAAAAAAAATCTAGGTTAAATATTTATCTGAATGAGAAAGTCTTAGACAGATATTTTCAAGGTTTCAAGTCTGTTCATCTATAGTAATTGAAGTTTCGAATTTTTCTCAGTGCCGCGGACTTGGTTAGCCTTTGCTTAATGCGTAATCGGAGCGCGGGGAACTTGAATTTCAGCAACTCAACTCGCCAACTGTCCGTGGTGTGGCCTCCTTTAATTCTGCGGCCATCAATTTGCTTTTAAATGCAACAATTTGGTTGCCATTGCGGCGGCACCACCGACAGAGTCCGCACCACGTCATCGTCACCGCAGCAGCATGCAGCATTATTTTTTTTAAATACGTATTTTGTTTTTATTTTGGTAGTGTGGACGCTATGGTCGTTCGGGCTTGGCTTGCTGGTTCAGCAATAAAAATTTCGTGAAGTGGCAATAAAATTCCATTTAAAATGGCAGCGATTATGTCTCAACAGACCATTAAAGTCACTCAAATGACAACTACTACTTAGGCACTCACAGCCAACACACACCGCACCACTTTCAGCATCGCCTTGGACGGACGCACAGCAGCATTTATTTTGTATTTTTCTTCTTATTTCTTATATTTTCTGTAGCTTTTTTTCAGCTCCTTCTGTGTTGATCGCGGCTCGCAGATCGCGACATTTGATGACGGGCGCCGGACTTGGAAGTTGAACGTTGTCGCACAGTGGGGCACATTTTATTGCCTTGGGTGGTGGCTATCCACCGGTGATCCACTTGCGTGGGTGTCGCCATCAATAATGTGGTTTATCGGCAATCGGAAATGGCATTGGAAAGTTTAGTTCACCAAATTTGGGATCAATTTCAACTATGATACCTCAATCAAAATTAACATCTCAACGATGTTGTTTGGTTTATTTTTAGAAATAGCTGTGAATAAAAAAGGTCAAGTAATAAATAAATAGTCTTGACAGTTATATAAGTTTTCTATTTATATTTTCTAGTTTATACTGTATTTTACTGTATTTATTGCCCTTACATGAATTTATTCGTAATGACTTCCTGATTTGTGAGCAACCCCAAGTCTGTGTGTTCAAGCTCTTGAAATTCAATTACCTTTAGACCCCAGTCGCCTCATCAAGAGTTTAAAACTCCACCCAAATTGCATATTTTGTTCCCCCGTTTTTCTTGTGTGCTCAGCTGAAAAGTGGACGAAACTACCCCAGTGCGAATTTCCTGCTGACTTTGCCTTTTATTATTTGATGGTAGTCTCGTTGCCACCATCGCCGCGTCCTTGCGTCCTCAGTATGATACGCTCGTTTTAGCAAACGACTTTGGCTGCTTATGGCCCGACTTCCTGACCATTTTGGCCCTGTGCACTTTCTGGGCTTATGACATCTTCGTCGACACATGCATCGTTTAGATAAGTGAATTTTTTCCTCAACACGCAAAGGTTCTATAATTTAATTGTTTAGTCTTACTCACAGAATTTCCATGCCCCGTGCTCAGTAGAAACCCCTTGGTTACCATGTACCAGTGAAACCCAATACAGAAAGGATGTTTGCTCTTCCATCCGAAATTCAATGCCAAAATGTGACTTTCGAGTGGCTCGAAACAACAAAAAAAAGAGCGAGAAATACCAAACCCATCATCCTCCAGACCCCGACTCCAGTTGATCCTCATTAGTGGTCACATGTCAGCCTGACGCGCATTTGCTGTATAATTTTGTCATTCATCATTTTTCGCCCATTTCATTTTGTGCTACATGCCGAAGGACTCGTATTTCACGCTCATCCCTCCAATCCTCACTCAGTCCCTCTTCCCCCGCCGAGTGGTGTCATCTTTTTCAGCGTCGGATGACATGTGACAACAATGTGGAACCGTTGTCATTGTCGCTGGTTGCTGTTTTGCTGTTTTGCTGTGACACCTCCCCCGAATTCCCCTCCAGAAATTTCCGGGGCCAGTGGCTCGCTGCTCAGCTAGGTGTGATTTTCAACAAGTACGTTCATTTTTCTGCTTCGGTTTTCCCTTTTTCCTACGCATCTCTTCGACCGTGAGCCTGTGATATATTACCCACCCAAAAAACAAAAAACACGGCGCTCGAGTGAGTGATGAGTGACCCATTCGGCCACACTAATGAGGGGACCGAGTGCTGGTCAGCAACTGTCAGTCGGCATGAAAATGTATGACATTCGCGTAGGTGTGTGGCTGATTAGCCAGCGAAGTTGGATGGCGACAAAAATATTTATCATTGCGTCTTTTGAAGAAAAGCCTTGGCTAATGGATAATACCTCAGATATAATATACACATTAAAGCAGTGTCTCTAGAAAGATATTGGATCAGGAGGTTTATCATCTTCACGGACTTGTTTTTACGAACTCTCCTGTTTTATGCTGGGCATTTTGATGGACGAGTTCGTGGCCGGAAATTCTGCCCCAGGCCTACATGAAGCATCGGTGGTTCAGTGGTAGAATGCTCGCCTGCCACGCGGGCGGCCCGGGTTCGATTCCCGGCCGATGCAAATTACATTTTTTTTTAAATATATTTTTTTTCTCACTAGATCAATTTTCAGTGACATAAATAAAAAATAAAATTAAATAAATTAAAAAGTTTGTTTCCCAAGTAATTTGATTTACTTCTATATTTATTTAATAACATTAAATCAAAGATTAATATAGTATCTATCATATTATGATAATTCAACTTATCTCTCTGGTTTATTTTTAGCACAGCAAGAAGGCATGTTATGGCTGGGTATTCTGACGACCAATTTTATGAAGCATCGGTGGTTCAGTGGTAGAATGCTCGCCTGCCACGCGGGCGGCCCGGGTTCGATTCCCGGCCGATGCAAATTACATTTTTTTAAATATTAAAAAATTTTTTTTGCCCCATTAGATGAATTGGCGCATAAATTAATAATTAATCAGTTTAGCAAACTTTCGATTCATTTTGTTTAAATTTAGGGGGCATCTAACTTGGTAAGGAAAAGAGAATATTAAATTAACATCCAAAATAAAATAATATAAAAAATTCGTTTGCATCGGCCGGGAATCGAACCCGGGCCGCCCGCGTGGCAGGCGAGCATTCTACCACTGAACCACCGATGCTGTTGGGAAAACTTATATTTTCCAAGCAAAAATTTTCCTTTTCGCGGATAAATTGGCGAAGATCTCTGTTGAAGATTCACGATTGGTTAGAAAACCGGATTTCAAATGTAACCAGTCACACAAGACATCCCGAAACTGGTTTTTAAGTAACAACTTGGTAATATTTGTGGCAAATATCCAGTTGCAAATTGCTACAGAATAATGATGTTTATAAAATATTTTATATTACAAAAAAAAAAAGAAATTTATAAAAAGTTTATTTTGCATCGGCCGGGAATCGAACCCGGGCCGCCCGCGTGGCAGGCGAGCATTCTACCACTGAACCACCGATGCTTCATAAAATCTGCCGACTGAATACCCAGCCATAAGCTAATAGTCATCACTCCTACTTGCTGTTCTAAAAATAAACTAGAGAGCTAAGTCAAATTAACTTGAATTGTATTAAATAAATATAGAAGTCGACCAAAACTATTTTGAAAATCATTTTTGTATCTCTCTAAAATGAAACAAAACAGTTGGTATAAGTACCTAAGCTTGTTAAATATCATTTATCCAAGGGAAGGAATACAAAAATATACAATTTCACTTCCCAGAAAACATTCCTCATCTAAACTTGAAAGACGAGTACCACTGACAACCGTCTATTAACTTCTGTGAACTCAAACATCCATCTAAGAGCCTATTAGCAACCAGAGCTCAACTATTCATGAACGCAAACAAACAAACCTCTCAGGATGCGCCGGCATCAAGAGCCCATAATTAAGGTAACCTGAGCTAATTTTCCGAGCACACCGCACCGCGACAGGACAGACAACAATTGTCGCCAGATTTTCAACCGTTCCTGCCAAACAACCCTTCCAGGCAGGATGTCCATCATCTGACAAGCCCAGCCCAACCCAACCGAACCCTTTGTGTCCCTGGCCCCGTTGACAAGCGTTGAAAAATATCAAATTTCATGCAATTTCATTGTGAAGTGGTGGCAGGAGTTGCGAAGAGCAAAACCAAAAGAAAGCCAACCAGCGCTGAAATAGAATCGTAAACATTTCGACTAAGTTATACCACTTAAGTAATTAAACACATCTTAAAACTAATGGAAGAACCAAATTAAGAGGATCGATCTTGAAACCAAAAATGATATTTCACTACTTGTTTCTATATTTAGTAAATTCTCTAGTTATTCATCAGTCTTTGAATTTTCTAGTAATAATATTTTTCATATATTGTAATATATTTCACCCCTTCAAACAGATGTTTGAGTGGTACATTCCCCTTTTCCTGCTGATTACAGGGTACAATAAAACGCGATGTGGCGCGGGAATTGAGGGAAATATGACGATGGTTTTTGAGTGACAGCAGCGCGGCAACACCTAATTCAATTTAACAATTCATTTATCATAATCAGGCATCAAGCCGTTGTCACTCACAATTACGATCAAGCCGTAGTGAAGGCGCAGAAAAAAGGCCAACAAAAGGACGCCAGGAATCTTCCCCTCAATCTTTTCGTTGCCGGTCTCCTTCGGTGTCGCCTGATTGCCCCGCGCTACTCGTCTTACTCTTCCTCATCCTCATTGTCCTTTTGGTCGTCAGTCCTCAGCCTTCCTGTCTCCGTCGCTTCCTGCCAGCCTGCCTGGGATTCGCTATCTGTCACATGGCTGCCAGCGGTGCAACGCAGCACGAAGTCCAACCAGTCGGCGGCGAAACAGCCAACAACTCATTGTCAGTTAAATGTTGAGAGCTACTCACATTTTAAATGAGACAACAGCGAAACAGCTGCGAAGCCCAAACGGCTGGCAGGAGCCTGGAGAAAATCGAGAAAATCCATATCAGTCGAAACCGTTGCAGATATGCCGCATAAATTATGGAATAATATTTTCCAAATAAATCTAATAAAAATGTAATTAAATATAATATTACAAAGAAATTAAATTACCATTCTAGTATTAATAAGTTTTATTTCGGATGGTTGTTTAAATTTATTTAGTCATTTATTTATTTTATTAGCATTATTTATTTTTTACAAAAGGAAATTGTATTTTTTAAGTCTTAAATCTATTAATTTATATTTTCAAAAATTCGACAAATATAAATATAATTTCAGATCCAAAATAATCTGATAACGGTTTAATTAACTATATTATAAGAAATTAATTAAATTAGCATTTATAATATTAATAAGTCTTAATGCTTGATTGATTAAATTTTTCTAAATAAATAATTTTAAATATTATTTATTTTTCACAAAAGAAAATTGTATTTTTAAAGTCTTAAATATGTTAATTAATATATTTTAAAAATTCGAAAAATATAAATATATTTTTATAACTTTCTGTGGCAAATTTGGGTTACTAGGAGATTTTGGTCCGAAATGTCCTCGCTTATTCGGTGTACGTAAGCCAACACATGTGCATATTACACATTTCGTGTTGCATTTCTCTTTGCTCAACTGCCACTTCCACTGGCCATTAATTTAACGGCCAGCAGCAGTGACAGGGGTGGCACCCAAGCGGCCCCTTGTGTTACGTTGCAGCGTTACGTTACGTTAGTATCCCCTTTTCGCCGACCCTGCCCTGTCTCTGTGTGGCACTATCTGTTTGGGTCGTAGTCGCAGCACCCCCAACCCCCCTTCGAGCCCTTTTCGAGCTGTCAGCCAACAATGCTTTCACTGTCAGAAACAGCAGAGTTGTTGCTGCTGCTGTGCAATTTGTTATACGTTGCAATTGTTGTTGCTGCCGCCGCTGTGGATTTTTATAACAATTTCTACCATATTTCCACTCCACCCCAGTCCGAGGAGGGGCCCATAAGGATGGTCACATGTCAACAACAACGATGCATTCTGACAGCCCAATGACATTTTCTACATTTTCGTAAATTGCTTCGATTTGTTTGGGAGCCCTTGTTGTTGCTGCCATCGCGGGTGGGTTATATGACCGAAAGCAAAATGGGTCCCCACTGCGTTGTGCAATGACATCCACGTGCACATATTTATTTATATAGATTTTTTATCGGCTGCACATTTTCGTAAACGCGGATGAAGAGCTTTGTGAACCTTTAAGTTCGTCTTTGGGCACCACTGATATTGGGGGCAATCTTCATAAATTTTATTATTCTTTTTCACATTTTTCCCAAAACTCTTTCATCACTTTTAATATTAACGACTTCCTCCCCATTTATGTTTTTATTATAGCCATAAATTCTCATTAAATGTAGATATTTTGTACATTTACTTACACAGTTCTCTTTCATGTTAATTCGATTTGATGGCTTTTTTTGAATATGTATTTTTATAAATTTCAGCTGGCTTCTATAATGATCTACACGCGCCCACCACATTAACCCCATTGCAAGCGTTTGTTTTGGCTATAAAATATGAGCCAACACGGCACTTAATTCTCAACGAAGCATTCTTTGCAACAGCCCCTTGCACTGAAATTAAGGCTGTCAAAAGTATGCTGAATGCATTCTATGAATAAACACATTTTAGTTCCTTAGAAAGCTGAAATACACTGAATATTGTAGATTTTTAATCTTTTGTTACTGCCGATTGTCTACGTTCATTATAACTTAATTAATACCAATCTTTCTCAGTGCACATGTGCAACAATGTTGCCTGCAATTGTGTTTAGCAATAGCCTTTGAGGTTGTGAGCTTGTGCCAAATTGAATGGATCATAAAGCAAAGACACAATAAACGCAGCACGCGCGATTAGCAGAATAACTCTTGGATGACCGAGAGTACAGTCACAGTACTCGTACCTTGCGAAAAGTTCTATTTAATAATAATATTTATGCATGGCCAGGCCGTCAGACTAATTGACTCATAAATTAGCCAAAGGACGTGGACCCCCTAATCCTCCGACGTTTTCGCTTTTATAAAATCTTGACAAATTCACCCGCATGTCTGTGACACTTGGACATCAAGCACGGGGTCTGAGAAATCATGATGGGAACTGCGACAGACAGTGACACAAAGTGCATTTGACAAATGACATTTCACAGACTGCCAGACACACACAGTCCCGGGGGTTGATATTCAAGGGAGGGCGGTGGCAGAGGAGGGGAAGGCCCACATTCTGGGGGCCCATCAAAATCAAAGTGTTTTTAAGTGAATTAGTTTCCTCTGATTTTTTCCTTTAAGTGCCCTTTTCTGGGGTAGCTTGATTAGAGGGAGGAATTGGGCTTAAAATAATTAAATTTATGGTATCTTTTTATATTCCCTAAACGGTGAGTAGATCTTTATGCTACACATAAGAAAACTTAAAAGATTGTAAATATATTTGAAAACGAATTCTAGGCTAACCTTGGTTTATAAGGCATTTGATATTCGTTGATTATATTTTTTTGTTCCCCCCAAAAATACATTCTTAATACATTTCTTATTTTTATAAAGTTTTCGGTTTTTTTCATTCTTTTATAAGCTTTTCGTCGTTCAGCGATTCGCATTGCCATCATCGTCGTCCTCTTCGCCCAAAAGAAGATCTCAATTTCCACTTCAATTTGTCTGCTGTCACTGGTAATTGAGTTCAATTTACAATAATATGCTCCGACGTCCGTGCGGCTGAGCGCCAGCTGGGAGGCAGGGACATCCAACCAGATGAGGCGGGCGGTGTGGCAAGTGTACGAATGTCTTGCGATTGCAATTTGTACCCGCTGACTCCGGACTCCCGACTCCACAATACATACTCCCCGACCCCTGGGATTCTGGAGTCACTGCGGCATCTCTTTGGGGGTCAGTGGCGGTGGTCAGGGGGTTCAACGGTTTCCAATCGAGGGGGCGTGACAGCCAGAGGGGTGGAATAGAAATTGTAATTGATGCCTTGGATATTGATGGCACTTAGTGGATTTGAAGAGGTTTGCATTACAAGAACTATTATTATTAATGTATGCTTTTCTGACCTCCAATCATATTTGCCCTTGTCCTTAAAAACATATTATGGCAAAGACTGCTTAAATTAAATCAAAAAATGGTATTATACGAGTATGACAATTTAAATTGATATTTACACTACTCTTTACCATTTTGTTTAATTTTTCGTTTAATTGCAATTGTGGTTATTTGCCAGCCAATCCCGTTAAGAAAGGTTAAGTTTAGGGCAATTACAACGTTACGTTTCCTGGACACCAAATAATAAACCCTTTGTTATCCCCTAGTCGTTGCCCACTTCACCGAGTGGGTAAAATTTTTGCAAACTTTTCAAATGAAGCCAAAGAAAACTGCGAAGACCTTGGCGGGGGACTGGGAAAAGGGGGCTGCTAAGCTGGTTTCGGGTTCATGCATAGAGCATAATAAATCTTTTTAACGAAAACAATAAATCGCATTTCACGCATACTCTAACACGGGCCCAAACACACAGATACCAAGGGGAGCCAAAAATAATAATGGCAAGACCTAGAAACGGCTGGGAAAAGAGAAGCCAAAGGAGCCCGGCTAAGAGCAGCGAAGGTAAACCCTTTAGCCCGAAGAAAATTGTAGAATTTATGCATTGGGTGGAGGAATTCTCGCCGAGAGACAACGAAAACCCATGGGCCAAGTAATTTCTCAGCGTGAGGCAGTCAGCGAGTTTCCTCTTTAGAAAAAAAAACACTTAGCGCAATTTTTATACTCTGAAAGAGGGTATTTTTCACTTTTCGAAAGCTTTAAATGTAAGGATATTAAAAATTAACATATAATCTTTATTATATTTTCTAACTAAAAAATATTTTTTGATGATTTTTTTTTATTTCATATGTAAGTTTTATAGGGCAGACAATATAATTATAATTTTTTTTGTTTCGATTATAATTTTTTTTTGCAATTATGCAAATAACAGTAAAGTAATATTTTTTTATATCTATAGATACCATATATGTTTACATTTTAACTTAATATTTTATTTATTAACATATTTTTGTAAAAGCAATATAATAAATAGAGAAAATATTTATCGGAAAGATACACGGTATTCCAAAAGAGTGACTCCTGTCATTTAGGGTTTTTACCTATCCAAGTGCGGCAGTTAGCCAGTGTAAGTGTGATTACACCTACTTGAAGTCATATATCTTTCACTTTGCGCTTTCAACAGTTTGTGACGTCGTCTCCGTCTACACATTTATCCTCCACTCCACTCGAGGGGGCGGTTAACAAAAGCTCTTTGATATACCGCCAGCAACCCGACGCGACTCGACTTTCGAGACATGCTACCAACACTTGAGCCCTTTATATATACCATACCATACCCTCGCCTCATTTGCTGCTGCCTCTGCCCGAAAAGCTCAGAAGTGGGCATGTCAGCGAAAATCACCGTAAATTTTCCGCATTGTTTAAAATTTATTACACTTTCAGATTTGCCAACGAACCGCACCGAACGTGGAGCGCAAGATGCCTGACTGGGGGTGTTGGTGTGGTTGATGAGGAAGTCGTTCGGGGCACGCCCTTTGTTTGCCGGGGTTTCGCCGGGGCCGCCTGCTATCTCTGACATGTTGCTGTCTAATAAGTGTAACCAGTAATTTTCTTATCACTTAACCTGACTCATGTACCTACCAACTCCCACCCTACAACAAAATAGGACCTTCGTTAACTGTTTTAATTTGAATATTTATTTTCGGTGAACGTATATTTATCAATTTCCAGAACGCTCAAAACTTTTTATTTATAAGTTTAAAAATCCTCGTAAAATTCGTAAGTAGTTTTACATTTTTGCTGAAAAAATGATTAGTTAATCACTTTTAATAGATCATTTAAAAGTAATTTTATGTCTTATCAGCATTTAATATAAAAATAATCGTTTGTAAGCTGTGTTTATGATAATAAGGGACCTTAATTACTAAATAAATGTATTCTCTTCACTTATTTGGATAACTATTACCTTTGTTTTCCGCAGTCTACTCATTCAGCTTCATTTCAAATGAGCTACGGTTATAAATATATACAATCAGTTATGATCATTATGATCCTCTGTGTTATTATGGAAGTAAGCAGAATTTAGATTGAAATAAATTTAAGAAAAAAGTAACCAAATGCACAACGTGTTTCTGTCAATTTATTATTCATTTTTGGTGTAGATCACCTCACATGTGGAGTTTACCAACGTCAAATGCAGTTCATCCGACGTTAATTTCGTTAATTATGAGGTCTGCCGCTTAAAATCTGTGAACAGGACCTACAAATATGTTTCTGTAAAATCGAGACTTTATAAGCTACCTATTACCAATGCCACAGTTCGTATATAAACCATTTACAAAAAAAAAAGGTTTTCAATAGAAACTTGTGCTTCCAGATCAACATTTCACTGTTCAAGCGACTCAATGGCTATAAACCATTCCTCTACAATGTTTCTGTGGATGCTTGTAGATTTTTGCAGATTCAGAAATCCAACCCTGTCGTGAAATATCTTTTTAATTTGTTCCTCACTCACTCAAACGTAAAAAATCCAACTTGTCCTTTCAGTGTAAGTATGAACACAAGAACCTTTTTATGTCATATCTAAAAATCTTTTTCTAGCTTCCTTATGTTACTGTGGATAAGCTTACTACTAACTTTCTGAATAATCAGTTTTCGAAGGTCTTGCCCGTTCCTGAAGGCGATTACCTGTTTGTATTCAAATGGTTCTCCGATAACATTTATCGTTCATCGGTTAACGTTTATTCAACAATTTCTTGAATTAATAAACTTTTGTATTATAAATTTAAACATTTATTTTTATTTTTAGGTATGTATACTAGAGTTTTGCATTTTCGATAAAATAAAGTTTAACTTTTAATAGAGCACTTAAAAGTAATTAGAAGTCTTATCCGCATAAATTATCAAAAAACTGTTGTCCACTGAGTGTATGAGTGTAATTAATCCCTTCAACTATTTTTACACTATTATGAAGTCTATGGATACACCATACTCGTACATGTTTTCCGCAGTCTACTGATTCACGGTCGTTTAAAATGGTCTTCGGTTTTATACAATCAATAGTGCTCGCTGTTATCCTTTGTGCCATCACTGAAGTAAGCGGAATTCATTTTTGTGATAACATTCAAACACAACATGATTTATGAAATTTAAAAATGTAACTCTATGTTTTAGGTCGCCTCTAAAGTGGAGTTCACCAATATCAAATGCACTTCCCATGACCTCGAGTTTATTGCTTTTGAGGAATGCTTTTTAAAATCGGTGAATAGGACCTACAAATATGCCACTGTAAAATCGAGGATGTTCAAGTTACCCATTACCAATGCCACAGTTCGTATACAGACCATTTTTTAGATGTGTATGTTTTTATTAAACACTATTAATTTTAGATCAACATGGCACTGTTCAAGCGATTAAATGGCTATAAGCCATTTCTCTACAATGTTTCTGTGGATGCCTGCAGATTTTTAAAGACGCAAAAATCGAACCCTGTCGTCAGATATCTTCTCGATTTGTTTTTAAGTCACTCAAATATAAAAAATGAAACTTGTCCTTATAATGTGAGTCCGCTCAGATTTGCCGAAATAAGCTAATATCTAAAATACTATCTTTAGCAGCCTTATATTAATGTGGAAAGACTTACTACCAGCTTCCTGAATAACAAACTGACAAAAGTTCTGCCGTTTCCTGAAGGCGACTACCTTCTTGAAACCAAGTGGATTACTGATAACATTCACCGATCTTCCGTGAACGTATATGTTACGCTTAACTCTTAGGTTTATAGATAAATAAATAGAAAATATATCTGTGTGCACCAAATACTGATTTTAAATGAATAAACGAGACTTATTTGCAATTTGAAATGGTTCAATTTAATATAAGTTTCTTAATTACACTTAAAAAATATATTTTACGAAGCTTTTTTACAACTTCCTGGATGTGCGAATATTTATAACATCATAGACCCATTCTAAGTTATAAAGTTACATAATGGAAACATAAATATTTAACTAAATACTAATTCCGTAATGTTATCCCAAAAGCCGGCATAGTATAATTTATGCATAATTTTCGGCAGTCCACCTGATCACATTTAATAGACCATTTAAAGTAATTTAAATTCGTATCAGCATTCATTATAAAAAAACATCTGTGCACTAAGTGTAATATAGTAAAGTGCTTTAATTACTAAATATAAATTTTTTTTGTAATTACTTTGGTGTAGTTTTGGGTCGATCAATATTAACTATGATTTCCACAGTCTACTCTTGTTTAAAATGGGCTTCGGTTATATACAATCTATGCTGATAGTTGTGATCCTTTTTATCATCACAGAAGTAAGCGGAATTAGTTTATACATTTTAATCACATTTAAAAGAAAGGAAAAGGATTTTAAAATGTATCGTTACCCTGTGTTTTAGGTCGCCTCTAAAGTGGAGTTCACCAATATCAAATGCATTTCCCATGGCCTTGAATTTCTTTACTTTGAGGATTGCTATTTAAAATCGGTGAATAGGACCTACAAATATGCTACTGTAAAGACTAGAATGTTAAAGTTACCCATTACCAATGCCACAGTTTGTATATAGACCATTTTGAAAACGTATATATTTTCATCAAAAACATTTTATTTAAGATCAACGTGGCACTGTTTAAGCGATTAAATGGCTATAAGCCATTTCTGTACAATGTTTCTGTGGATGCCTGCAAGTTTTTAAAGACGAAAAAATCTAGCCCTGTCGTCAAATATCTTTTTAATCTATTTCTTAGTCACTCAAATATAATAAATGCAACCTGTCCTTATAATGTGAGTCCGCAAAGATTTATCTTAATAAGCCAATATTAAAAATGTTTTCTTCAGCAGCCTTATATTAATGTGGAGCAGCTTACTACCAGCTTTGTAAATAATCAAGTGACAAAGGTTCTGTCGTTTCCTGAAGGAGACTACCTATTTGAATCCAAATGGTTAACATTCAACATCCTCAGAGCTTCCGTGAACGTCTATGTTACTATTAAGTCCTAAGTTGGTATTTTCAGTTTCCAAAAGAAATGTACTTAAATATCTGGTAAAACTTGGTCTTAAAATTAAATAAATATATCTTTTACTACACCATTTAACAAACCATTCTGCAAGATTATCTTGCTCTTCCTGGTCAGGCTAATAATTGTGCATTAATAATATTAATAACAATATAAACCCATTTTAAGTGATAAATTTACATAACGGAAACATAAATATTTAACTAAATACTAATGCCGTAATGTTATCCCAAAAGCCGGCAGAGTGGCAGAGTATAATTTATGCATAATTTTCGGCTAATCCATATTTCATGTCGGACAACTGCATTGGCTTGTGGACAAACTCTGCGCTATCAAAAACATCCTGTTTTTGCGGAAAGCCCATTTATAAAATATATAGAGCCACGGCTATGCGTGCCCAATAGATAGGGGTGAATAAAAAAGAACTAAGCCAGAACCAAACTCGAATTTCGAGTCTAAGCTCCGACTGCATCCGCTTGTAAATCATATTAAAATATTTATGCTGCCGCCCGGCGTTTCCCCCGATGTTGCATTATTTTTTGCCGTTTGCTTTTCACATTTTGTTGGGCCACCGATAAATTGTGAACAAATGACATTATGCACATGTGCTCCGGTATCTGTGTGTGTGCGGTTTATTTAGTGCATTTAGATAAAGCGAGCGAAAATGTCAACTTTTGCGACTATTTTTCGTGTTTGTAAGTTTGTCGGTACTCGGCTACTGCAACTGGCTGCAATTATCGTGCAACAAATCATGGCAACAGTGGTTATTGTTGCTGCCGCCGCCGTAGTTTATGGCATTAGTTGTGTTAATTTATGTCCCATTTATGAAATATTTACAAATTTTTCAGCTATTATTTCTGCAGCGCAGATTTCTCACACCCACTGCCCCCCCTTTTAGCCACTTTTTGCCTTATCGCCATGGCAGAAAAATAAAATATATTTTGTAAACCATTTTTCAGCTCAATTCAGTGGGGATCGGTTCGGTTCTGTTCGTTTCGGTTGGGTTATTTATGAGATTTTGGCTGCCCGCTCTCTATGACCTCCGCCGGATGTTTAGTAGCAATCACTTTTGTTGTTCGCCAGCGGAGGTTGGGACTTATAATATTTATTAAAATTATGCATACGATTTGGCGTTTAATTTATGTAATGACGGTTAAAGAGAGAGTCGGTTCCATTGAGTGGCTGGACAATGCATGTGTAATTAGTCCTAAAACCAGTGTCTGCATAATTAATATCAATTGGCTGAAATTTAAGCGATGACTAAATGGATAGAAGAGAATTACTATATTTTCAGGAAAGATATATGAAATATAAATATTTTAATATCTAATTGGTATTACTATCTTGTAATTGGAGTTCTATTATAGGATTTGATACATGATCTTATAAAGAACACAGGGTAGCTGGTGGTCGCCTCATATCTCTAGGCCTTCCGTGTCTAAAACTCCACTCGTTGTACAATCGATTTCTCATTATACAAAACACATTTCCCATTTATCTTCCATCGCAACTTATCAACCATTGACCGAGTCCAGACTTGGCAAGACCAGACCCAGTGTCACAACAATCTCCAATCGATTCCCAGCACAATTGCGCTTGATTAAGATGCTGATGGTGCCCCCTGGCCACCTCGCTGGCTCTCCCATTTGCTGGCTGTTGTGTAAATGTTTGTGTTATTGATTAATTACATTTACAACAATCAAAGTTCATTGAGTGATACCAATCAAAACAACGCCAGCGAACATTGGAGGCGATGCAGTGCGATGCAATGAATCTTCAAGTTGAAGTGGCGGGGCCAAATGGACATGGAGCGATCGGAATGAATGGCTGACTGAGTGACTGAATGACTGACTGAGTGAGTGACTGAAAGAGCGGAGAACATGTCTAATGTGGTGTTGCCCCTTGCTGGCTGATTGCTGCATGTTCGGCCTGTCGCTGCTTGTAAGGCATTTGTCTGTTTTGGGCTCCGCGTTGCTTTGATCTTATTTCTTTCTCCTATTTTTTCTTGTTTTTTCTCCTTTTTTTTTTTTTTGATCTTCACTCGCTTTGATTGATCAATTAAATTCATTTGTAAACAACTTCTTGCCGACGATGACGCGGCATAAAGAGTACAGATGTATTCCCCATCAGAGGAAGACGGCGTCCTCAAAGAGCGGCAAAAATTTATTTGGTTTTCTATTTTTACGCGGGAGTCGGTCGATCTGCGGGCCGCCGGTTAAAGCCACAACAAACGCATCCCGCTGATAATAATTACCAGATGATTTGGCCTATCCGGATAAATTGGTTTTGAGGTTGCAGCTTGTAACAGGAATTTTTAAATTTGATCGGTGCATTTTTAGATTATTATTTTATTATATTATTTTTCCTTGATGCTCACTGTAATTTCTGCCACTGTGCTGCTGGCCATGTACTGCAAGTTTATCGTACATTTTTATAGCTGTCAGTGCGTTGGCTGTCAAGTGTCAAAAACATTTGCAGCTTGCAACGCGCCAAATGCAAAATGCAAATGCACTTACGAACGTCTCTCGCCAAATGCCTGACAATGACAGGCCAACAGAAGAAAATACAGAGATATATATGTACGAGTATGTATCTGAAAAAGTGTACGACTTGGTCGACGGATTCGCATTGTTCGCCAGATATGTATTACACAAGTCACAGGCAGTCAGCATAACAGCAGTTGGGTTTTACAATAGTTCCTCGTGTTCGAGCAGGGGCACACACATGACTAACCCACCAACTGACGGACTGACTGACTAACTGACTAACCGAACGTATAGTAATGATGATAATGACGGTGCCGCGGGGTTGATGATGCTCTGACATTGCCTGACGCCTTGATTAAACTGTCATTTAACTTCATTTATTTTGACATAAAACTGACAAGAGACCCCCATTCTAAGTGGCAGCTTATTCAATTTTGCACACCCGTCAGCGAACAAAGAGTATTCAATGAAATAAAATTAAATAATATTTATTAGGTAGTCGCAGTCGTAGTCGCATGCGAATTCAATATGCAAACCCCGATGCGGTCATCGGAGATTGCATATTCCGATGGGTTACCCGATCGCAAATCAAAGTAACAAATCAATTCCACTCATCCGCAAGTCAAGCCAAGAGGAGGCAACTCATTTATGCTAAGTAACAAGTGATTAAAGTTCGTTTTGCGCCGATATAAAGCTGTCACTAAACATAAATTACAATATGTCAGTCTCGAGAACCTTTGACTTTTATTAATGTAAACATGAAAAGCAACACGCACGCCGAACCTCCGAACGAGCGCACAACAGCTACAACATGCTGACACTGAAAGCCGAGATAAGTTACCCAGGCGCACACACCGGGTCTTGAGACCCCGTCTCAACCCAGAGTTCCCAAGTCCCAGACCCAGTCCCAAACCCAAGGCCCCAACTCCCAGACCGAGCGGGCTCCACTTGGCAACCAACGCTGACAGGCAAAAGTTTTGTCCGAGCGTCGAGCTGTGTTTCTTATTAAAGAAACCGATGCGCAGCAGCGCAAAGAAGATGCAACACTTGAGTTGCTAGGAGTTGGATTATGGTATAACCGCCTACAGGCTTCACCTCTTTTGTTGCAATATTTAATTCCAAATTTACAAAATAAACCGAAGCTTATAAACAAAATAGTTCTAAAAGTAATAATTATTAGTTGGTGATATCAGAATTTTCTTTGATATTTTTTAAATTAATTAGTTAATGTTTTAAAAAATTAATGAAAATATTTCAAGACCTTACCACTTTTCAGAGATTTTTGTTATGAAAAATTATTGGTAAATTTTTTTTTTAAACCGGTTTATAACATCCCGTCAATTTAAATAAAAAATAACCTTTAATTTAATCTAAAAAACTTTTCTAAAAAATTAATAAATACACTAGAATAAATGAATAAGTTCCCAGGTTATACAAAAGACATAAAAAATGTATAATTTTTTTTTCCAGTTACATTGAAATAGTTTCAATATACAAATTTAAAAATTAGAAAACTTTAAAATACCCCGCTTCTCATTGCTTTTATGTTTAGAGGACAGGAATCTGCACTCCTATTATGACAATATTTTCCACATTTGCAGGTTTCACTGTACTAACCGCCCCTCCCTGCTCATTTCGCATTCATCCGGCTATATCTCCGTATGCCGTTCTGGGCTTTTGTGTGTTTGCGCTCACTTAGCGATCATATCATTTTGACATGCTCGTGTGTTTAAGCTGTCAAATTGCCTGCTGTCTACGGCTGCTGTCTGCGATAGCTGCTGGCTCCGTCTCCATCTCCGTCTCCATCTTGCTCTGGCGGAGTCTTAACTATCTTTTCGCTTTACATGGACTAGTCGCGCACTCCTCGGGGCCCCGGTTGTCTATTTGTATCTGGACAGGCACTTCGGCCGGCCTCATGCCTCCTTAAGTTGACGTGTTACGCTGTCAGCATGGAGAAAACCTCAATTTCAAACTGTCAGTTTATATGTCAGCTCCAACTGACAGTTCTCCATGTTGTCGCTGTCTCTCTCCCAACGATTCGTTTCGTTTCTGTTCGCTGGGTTACGTGGTTTGGCATGCGCCCGGCTTGGCTTTTCCACGGACTCGAACTCGGACTCGGGTACAGAAACAGATACAGATACAAAGCCAGCGACAGCGACAGATACTTAGATGGGCATTTGAATAATGCGCACACAAGTCTGGCTTACAAGAGGGGCTTGCCATGGGATACTTACTTGCTTAAGGCTGCTCATTTGGCCATGATCCTAACTCTATTCATGGTGCGCGCCTTCTTCAGGGGAAACAACTCAACTCGACTCATTCGGACTGCTGTCCGCAAGGTGAATGGGCAAGAGATACGGATGCGGAATCCGGTGATCGTTTCCCAACAGACGCTTGATTAAGTTTTTCAACTACAATTCTTGGAAACTTGCTATCTCTGTAAGTAACCCAGCAGTTGTACAGCCGATGCTACTGAACTGATTCTTATGTAAGCAGAATTTAGATAGCCATAAAATGTCCATTTAATATTTTGAAAAATATTAAAAAAGAAGGTTTGCATCGGCCGGGAATCGAACCCGGGCCGCCCGCGTGGCAGGCGAGCATTCTACCACTGAACCACCGATGCTTCATGGAGTTGACCGTCAGATTACCCAGCCATAAGCTTATAATCAGCGGGCCTACTTGCTGTTCTAAAAATAAACCGGAGAGATAAGTTGAATTAACTTCAATAGTAATTAAGAAATAAAAAAGTCAACAAAAACTATTTCGGAACACATTTCCGCATGTGTTCCAAAATGTAGTCAAATATGCTGGGCATTTTGATGGACGAGTTTGTGTAGCATCGTTGTCACTCAGTTATTGCCCGAAAATTCTGCCGCAGGCCTTCATGAAGCATCGGTGGTTCAGTGGTAGAATGCTCGCCTGCCACGCGGGCGGCCCGGGTTCGATTCCCGGCCGATGCAAATTTATTTTTATACCCTTGCCGAGGGTATTATGATTTCAGTCAGAAGTTTGCAACGCAGTGAAGGGAGACGTTTCCGACCCCAAAAAGTATATATATTCTGGATCAGCATCACTAGACGAGTCGATCTAGGCATGTTCGTCTGTCCGTCCGTCCGTTTCCACGCAAACTAGTCTCTCAGTTCTAAAGCTATCGGTCTGAAACTTTCCCAAAAGTCTTCTTTGTTTTGCAGGGAGTATATATGGCGGAACCAGCCTGATCTGACAACCATATGATATACCTCCCTAGGATGGATCGGAGAAAAATGAAAAGTATTATTTTTTAAATACTTCTGAATTTCGAATTTAATTTTATGAAAATCAGTAGACTATATCATATTACTGTCATAGAAACGATCGCAAAATTAATTAATTGTATCTCCTTCTTTCCTTCTACTCTTGGATGTGTATCATTTTAGTGTTATAGAATTTCAAATTATCGAACGACAATAGGAAGGATAAAACGTAATAATAATAATTTGTAATTTGTATATAATTTGAAATTTAAAAGGAATGATCTTCTTCTAAAGTAGAAATTATCTCTTTAGATAACAAAGGCAGAATTATAAATGGCTTATTTTAACTAAGCTATTGAATACTCTTTGTTTATATTGGGTACTTTTGACGCACCAAAACAAGAAGCATCGGTGGTTCAGTGGTAGAATGCTCGCCTGCCACGCGGGCGGCCCGGGTTCGATTCCCGGCCGATGCAAATTACATTTTTTATTTTTTAATTATTTTAAATTTTTTTTTTACCAGATCAATTTTTACTGACATTAGATAAAAAGTAATTAGTTACTAAATCGTTGGGTTAGTTAGGACTAAATTTAAGGACTGTTTTAGTTGGTAGGAAAAAAAATATATCAATTTAACATCAGGATTAAAATAATATAAAAAATTCGTTTGCATCGGCCGGGAATCGAACCCGGGCCGCCCGCGTGGCAGGCGAGCATTCTACCACTGAACCACCGATGCTGTTGGGAAAACTTGTATTTTCCTAGCAAAAATTTTACTTTTGGTGGAAAAATTGGCGAAGATCTCTGCAAAAGATTCACCTCTGGTTAGATAACCGGATTTCAAATGCAGCCGTCACTTGGAAGAGAGCTAAACGGGTTTTGGCAGAAAAACTGTACTAATATTTGAGAAAAAGCTTATAACAAAAATCATCATTAAACAAATAATTTAACATACTTAAAACAAAAATATATAAAAAATAAAATTATTTGCATCGGCCGGGAATCGAACCCGGGCCGCCCGCGTGGCAGGCGATCATTCTACCACTGAACCACCGATGCTTCTTGTTTCGGGGCGTCAGAACTTCCCAATATAAGCGACTAGTATTAAATGGCTTAATTACTATAAGCCATTTATAATTCTTCCCTTGTTATCTAAAAAGAGAATTGTCGGGTCACGCAGCCGCAGCAGCTAATTAACTTGTAAATCCGTACTCTTATATCAATTGCATCACGAAAGGCATCTCTCTCTATTTATGTCTCCCATTTGTTGTATGCTTGCATTTTTGGGCCCAGCATTCGGCTGGCTGGCTTGATCACGTCGGGGTCACCAATGTTGAACTAATAAGCTTTTTTATTAGTTAATGAAAACGAAAATAAGAAAACTGGGTTGGTTTATGCTTGTTAACAATTTATTATCGAAAGAGTAAGGCAGGCGAGACGAGAACGCGTTTTATGATCGAGATCAGAATTCATACTGAGTTTACGAAGGGCCAGCCAGCCGAATGCTGGGCCCAAAAATGCAAGCATACAACAAATGGGAGACATAAATAGAGAGAGATGCCTTTCGTGATGCAATTGATATAAGAGTACGGATTTACAAGTTAATTAGCTGCTGCGGCTGCGTGACCCGACATACTCCCCCCGTTGGAAGCCTGGGTTTCAACATCATCCTTAAGGGGCAGCAGACATAGCTTGTTCACTGCTCGCTTTGTCACTCCTGACGCTGTCTTCAGAACGGCAACTCGAGCAACGCCATCTCCACCGAGCAGCAGCTCAATCACTCTGGCGAGGGGCCACTTCATGGGAGGCAAGTTTTCGTCCTTGACCAGAACTAAGTCATCAACAACCAGGCCCGGTTTGGGGGTGCGCCACTTGGAGCGCTGCTGCAGAAGTGTTAGGTATTCATAGTTTCCAACGCAGTATCCCTCAGGCATGATCGCAGCTATTCTATGTTTACCACTATCATAGATAGTCACCCTGATCTCACCAACATAGAAAAGCTGCAGCATCTACGATCATGCCTGAGGGATACTGCGTTGGAAACTATTCGCTCGCTGGAAATTTCGGATGGCAACTACGCAATTGCTTTGGATTTACTGCAAAATAGATTTGATAATCGTCGTTTGGTTTTTCAGGCACACATTACTGAGATCCTGGGAATAAAGGCGGTGCAGAGTGGTTCCGTTTCGACACTTCGGGAGCTGTCGGATAAATTCAACGCTCATATCCGCGCTCTTAAGGGGCTGGGCACGACGGAACAAATCGCAGGATGCATCATCGTCCAAATCCTGTTCCAAAAATTGGATCCGGCAAGTCAGGCCAAGTGGGAAGAGCGTTTAGAGGACCCTGCCTTCGTCAACTTAATTCCTACTTGGGAGTCAATGGCATCATTTCTGGAGCAGCGGTGCAGGACGTTGGAGACGATGGATTTCGCCATGGCAAACTATGCGCCGGGCATTCAGGTGGGAAGTAACAGAATACCCAATACGCGTAGATCAGCATTTGTTGCCTCGAATTCGAACCCTTGGATCTGTATATTCTGTAATGATGCAGGTCACTCCATTTCTTATTGCCAGAATTTTAAAGCCCTGTCTCCTGCGAATAGGCTTCAAGAAGCAAAACGGCTCTGTCTTTGCATAAATTGTCTTAAGGTTGGTCATCAAGTTAGGCAGTGCAATTCCAGTAATTGTCGTGCATGCGGATCGAAGCATCACACCCTGCTTCACATGGGAAACTTAGCTTCCCTTTCTTTACAAGAAGGAGCACCGCTTCAAGAAGCAATTCCGTCTGCCTCACCATCTGCACTGCCTTTCACCTCGACTGCTCTCATTGCACAGGATTTTAGTAATGATATTGTGCTCTTAGCAACGGCAAGCGTATTAGTAAAAAACCGCTCCGGAGTTTTCGTTCCCTGTCGAGTTCTACTCGACTCTGGCTCCCAGCTGCATCTGATAACGTCCCGATTCGCAAGCCAGCTTCAAGTAAAGAAGATAAAATCTTTAGCATCTGTTACTGGAATAGGAGATTCCAGTTTTGTGACGGATGGTCATTCGGTTAATATTACGGTTCAGTCCCGAACTTCCGATTACTCAGCCAACATTACCGCGGTGATTGCTCCGAACATCACAGAGCGGCAGCCTAGCTTCAATGTCGACATCGGCAATTGGAAAATACCTAAAAATATTCAGTTAGCGGACCCCAGTTTTTATACTCCCCAGCGGGTGGACCTTTTAATCGGAGCCAGCCTCTTTTACGAGATGTTATGCGTTGGCCAAATTAAGCTTCCACATGGATTACCCCTACTTCAAAAGACTCGTCTGGGTTGGGTTGTTTCTGGAGGTTATGGCCTCTCCAATGGCTCGTCCTTATTGTCGTCTCAAGAGTTACCCCTCGCTGGCAGGGAGAATAGTTTCGATCGGTTAGATGATCTTCTTCGACGATTTTGGGAAGTGGAAAGCTGCGCCGAGCCAATCATACGCGCTACTAAGGAAGAATTGGATTGTGAAGCACATTTCGTAAGACACGTTGTTCGTTTGCCAGCTGGGGATTATTCTGTTCGTTTACCTGCCAAGCTCAATCTAGACCTCTTGGGAGAGTCCTACCAGCAAGCTTATCGAAGATTCTTGTCCCTAGAGAGAAAGCTAAATCGTCAGCCAGCCTTGAAGGCTCAATATGGAGCATTCATAAAGGAATACCTCGATCTAGGACATATGTCATCAGTGTCTGCCTCTGACAGCGGGTTGTGCCGATACTTCTTGCCTCATCATTGCGTCATAAAGGAAGATAGCTCCACCACAAAGCTCCGCGTAGTTTTTGATGGATCGGCGTCCAGCTCCTCAGGGTATTCTCTCAACGATGTTCTTATGGCAGGCCCTGTAATTCAGCATAAGCTGTTCCAGATTCTTCTTCGATTTCGTTCACACCCGGTAGCAATCACAGGAGACATCTGCAAAATGTACCGCTGTGTTAGGGTTCAGCCTGAGGACAGCTATTTGCAATGCATTTTGTGGAGGGATTCCCCCCAGGATCAATTGCGGGTGTTTAAGCTAGACACCGTTACCTATGGCACGAAGCCAGCATCATTTCTGGCTGTGCGAGCTATGCATCAGCTGTCAGCAGACGAGCATACAGAGTTTCCGCTTGGGGCTGAGGTCATTCGTCGCGATTTTTATGTGGATGATTTGATATCTGGAGCCAAATCCAAGGAAGAAGCAGTCATCATTATGGATCAAACATCAAAACTTCTAGCCAAGGGAAAATTTAAGCTTAGAAAGTGGTGCTCGAATGTGTCAGCTGTTTTGGAGGGAGTTGCAGACAAGGATAAGGAGTCTTATTTGAAGTTTGATGATGGAACTGATTTTGCAAAAACCCTAGGTCTCGCTTGGGATCCAGTTTCTGACCAATTACTGTTTTCCTTTTCGGTCTTACAGTCAGCATCAAGACCTTGCAGGCGATCTGTCCTGTCTGCAATAGCGCGATTTTACGATCCCCTCGGGTTGGTTGGACCTGTGATCACAAAATCGAAAATATTCCTTCAACAACTGTGCAAGGAGAAGTTATCTTGGGATGAAAGCCTCCCGGAGTCACAGAATACGGAATGGAGTGCTATATGCACGAGTTTTGGTCAAATTAAGCATGCGTCATTTCCTCGGCTGGTTCTTTCTCCAAACTCTGAGAGTGAGATTCATGGGTTTTGTGATGCCAGCATAGAAGCATATGGTGCCTGTGTCTACATCGTTTGCAACGGCCGATCTCAATTGCTTTGCTCAAAGTCAAGGGTAGCCCCCTTAAAAACACTCACTGTGCCCAAGCTGGAGCTTTGTGGGGCTGAACTCCTGTCTAGACTCATCGCGGAAGTTGCTGGGACTAAGGCATTTGAGGGAAAGTTATACTGCTGGAGCGACTCTGCTGTTGCGCTTTCATGGATCCGAGACGAGCCCTCCAGGTTCAACATTTTTGTAGCGAACCGAGTAGCTGCCATTCAAGAGCTAACTGAGTCAGTAGAGTGGCGATATGTTCCAACTTCTTTAAATCCAGCTGACATTCTTTCCCGAGGTGCTTTTCCTGCTGAGCTTAATGACTCTCCTTTGTGGGCGAATGGACCAAAATTCCTTTGTGGCTCCAAAGCTGACTGGCCGGACCCAATCATGGCTGAAAGACCAACGCTTGAGGTTCGCCGAAAGATTTTACTGATAAAATCTCCATACGAAGACATAGTGGCTAATTCAAAATTTGCCAATTCCTTCGCCGCCCTTCAAAGAGTTTTCGGATACGTCTACAAGTTTAGTAATCGCATCCGTCGCCCTACGCTCACGGTGTCTGATCTTCAAGGCGGTACTCGGCTGTTGCTTCGTCTGGTCCAGCGCTCACATTTATGGGACGACATCAAATCGTTGCAGTCAAAGGGATTGGTGCACCCATCCAGCTCTATCGCATCTCTTTCGCCATTCGTTGATCAATTTGGGATTCTTAGAGTGGACGGCCGGCTAAAGAATTCTTCGCTGGATTTTAATGGGCGCCATCCAATTATTTTACCACGGAGTCATTCGGTCACTGCTGCCATTATTACTCACTTTCACGAAAGCAATCTGCACACTGGACCACGGGCGCTACTCGGCATAATTCGATCCCAATATTGGCCTATTGGGGGGAGGAAGACGGTGATGAAGGCAGTAAACAAATGTATTAGATGCTATCGAATGAAGCCTCGACTAGTGGAGCATATAATGGCGGATCTTCCAAAGGAGCGACTCGATGGATCTCATGCATTCGAAGTCACTGGCATTGACTTTTGCGGACCATTTCTCTACAAGTCAGAAGTGCGAAGTAAGCCTCCAGTAAAATGCTACGTTTGTGTCTTCATTTGTTTCGCCACAAAAGCTATTCATTTGGAGTTGATTAAGGATCTCTCTACAGTGTCATTTCTACATGGCCTTAAACGATTTATATGCACTAGAAGAAAGCCACGGCAGATTTGGTCTGATAATGCAACAAACTTTGTCGGAGCTCGCAATGAATTGCTCGAACTAAGGCGCCTATTCCTCAGCAATGATCATCAGAAAGCTACATTGGACTTTTGCCTGGCGGAGGCCATTGATTGGTGTTTCATTCCTCCTAGGTCGCCTCACTTTGGCGGTCTTTGGGAAGCGGCTGTGAAGATCGCTAAGCATCATTTTTACCGCGCTGTTGGCACTGCTGTTTTAGCCTTTGAGGAGTTGCGGACCCTGGTGTGTCACATTTCGGCGGTTGTTAATTCTCGACCATTAGTCTCCATTTCAGAAAACCCCGCTGATCTGGATGTGTTAACCCCAGCACATTTTTTGAATGGTGGTCCGCCTTCATCTTTCGTCGAGCCAGATGTGACCAGTCTCAACTTCAATCGCTTGGATGGATGGCAACGCGTGGCCTACTTGCAGCAGATCTTTTGGTCCCGATGGAAGGAAGAATACCTAACACTTCTGCAGCAGCGCTCCAAGTGGCGCACCCCCAAACCGGGCCTGGTTGTTGATGACTTAGTTCTGGTCAAGGACGAAAACTTGCCTCCCATGAAGTGGCCCCTCGCCAGAGTGATTGAGCTGCTGCTCGGTGGAGATGGCGTTGCTCGAGTTGCCGTTCTGAAGACAGCGTCAGGAGTGACAAAGCGAGCAGTGAACAAGCTATGTCTGCTGCCCCTTAAGGATGATGTTGAAACCCAGGCTTCCAACGGGGGGAGTATGTCGGGTCACGCAGCCGCAGCAGCTAATTAACTTGTAAATCCGTACTCTTATATCAATTGCATCACGAAAGGCATCTCTCTCTATTTATGTCTCCCATTTGTTGTATGCTTGCATTTTTGGGCCCAGCATTCGGCTGGCTGGCCCTTCGTAAACTCAGTATGAATTCTGATCTCGATCATAAAACGCGTTCTCGTCTCGCCTGCCTTACTCTTTCGATAATAAATTGTTAACAAGCATAAACCAACCCAGTTTTCTTATTTTCGTTTTCATTAACTAATAAAAAAGCTTATTAGTTCAACAAGAATTTTATAATTTATAAAAAGAAAGTAAAAAAAAATTTGCATCGACCGGGAATCGAACCCGGATCACTCGCGTGGGAGGCGGGCATTCTACCATTGAACCATCGATGCCGTAGTAGGTTGTTAGGAAAAAGTGGAAACATGAAAAGCTGTTAGCATCATTAAAAGACAAGATTTAGTACCTTGAAGTACCTTCAAAGTAAGGACTTTTGCTCGTGCAAACGTTGAGTAAAATTTAACAAACAACTAATATATTAAAGAAAAAAATAAAACTTAATTTTACGAAAAGTGTCTTTACTTTCAAATAACGAATTCGACGCTCCAATTTCACCAAACTACTTAGTTCGCTCTCATTCACCTGAGAGACAAACCCTTTCTCGGGGAGGGACAGTTACCTGGCCGTGTTCCTAAGCGATAAATAAAGTTGTGAACATTGGCTCGATTTGTTTGTAGGTAGGTCCGCCGCTCGGCTCGGTATGTATGGCTTGGTATGGGTTGGTTTTTAGCAATCGCCATCCCCATCCCCCATGGCCTTATAACTGCCGCAATGCCTCCCCCTCCTATCCGCCGGCCCCATAAGCATACCCATACCACCACACCATACCATCCATCCTGATCCGAGCCTTGGCTTTGTCGGCCCTGTCGTTCGTTGCACTGCGTCGGACACAAAAGATTTACGATTATGGCGCGACTATTAAAAAGTTTCGCCTCTCGCACACCTCCGCCACCGCTGCCCCTCATCTCTCACTCGGGCTCAGGCTCAGGCCCACATCCAAAGTCAAAATATTGTGTAAAAAATAAAAAATAAAGCCAACAAACAGAAAACAGAGTGGGGCCTGGTTGCAGCCGGCTCTCTGGATCGATTAATTATGTGCGGAATTTGGTTTATTGAGTACGAACCGCCTTAAATTGTCTAAAAGACCCGGAGAGCTGTCAGGGCATGTTCATTCGTTTCGGGGGGCGATCGCAGATCGCAGATCGGAGAACCGAGAACGGGTTTCAACGGCTGACTACGCCTGTAATTTATGAGTTTAACTATAATTTTTAACATTTACGCTGCGCCTGCGTGCGCTTGCAATATGACAATTTTACTGCGCGACAAGGAGCTCACAGAAGGGAGCAGTATTCAGTCGGGAGTCGAGGAGTTGGCAGAGATCGGTGATCGGAGAGATCGGGATCGTGAACGGGGGGAACAGGTCATATTTGGACTCTACATGGACAGCTGGTCAATTGAGTTGGTCCCAATGTCGGCGTGTTGGCGGGGCAACCATTTTGTTGTTTTCGATTAGACTGTTAAGTTGTCAAGCTGAAATTGATTTGTAGCCACTGGCCGGTCGATTTTAAATTGCTCAAATTAATGTTACACAAGGTGTTGCTTTCGATGAGGTTACAGCCGCCCGGCCAACTCGGACAACTCGGCCAACTGGATGCTGATCGTAAATCGATCTGGCTAACCATGTGCCCGGCCTGCCAAGGGGTGTTATGACTGCTGTCAGATGCCGGATTAATCGCGGTTTTGTACGAGTGTCCAAGCCTTAATCGATACTGATTGGCGTGAACTATTTGCCAGCTAAATTGCAGCCTGTTTTTTCGGTTGCATTGGCCAACGTTTATGCGGTTTCCTCAAGTTAAAATATTTTAAAACAAATGTAAAATGTAATTGTAAACTGTTTTTTATAGAATTTTTGTTATTTCTTCGTAGAATTTAATACACCAGAAAATTTCTAAAGCCTTCTTAAATACACTAGAGAATGCTATTTTTGTTTAATTTTGATAAATACATTTTATTTAAAAAAATATAAATGCTTTGAAAATTAATGATTCACAAATGGCTGTCAAGTGGTTAGATTTATTTCCCAGGGCGATTCGAAAGGTCCTAGGGAGTCTGCACATAGCGAGCACTGCGATAGAGCTTCAGAGATGATGGCTTATTGACGGCATTAAAGAGCATACGACCTTGTATGCTCAGCACGCCGTTTATATAGTCAGCCGATAGTTTTTTGTTCATGGGGGAATTCTTATCTGGAGCCATGCCCTTTAGAGGAACCTTATCCGATTTCTTGGTCCCGAAGCCAAGAATAGAACTCTCAACAACCATTGCCAAAGCAAGTACCAACAGCAAAGTCCACAGCTTTAATTGCATTTCAAGAGCTAAGTATTTAAATTTTTTGAAGAACTGTGATATGGGTTATTTTTCTTTCTAAGCTTGATATGAGTGATTGACACATAACACTCGGCTGGATGTAATCGCTTCTGATCGGACCTGAACAAGTGGTTAATCGCTTTAACGAGCTCCACTCGACGGATTATCGAGTGTGATTTGAGCCCACTAAAAATCGCAATTAACTGTCATATTTATTTTTTGCGTGCCGGCTGGATTATCAAAATTTTCGTTGCGATTGCGAAATGCATGGGGACACCATCATGGCCGGACTGAGTAATCATTTTTCAAAATCCACTCCGATTAGGCGTTGTGCACACGTCGACTAATCCACTAACGTTTCCAGCTCACTGATCTGTGTGTATTGCATTGGGGCAGGAAAAAGGGGGTGGTGCGTGAGTAACTAACCAACTAACTAACTGACTGACAGACAGATTCGGTCTCCGTTCTCCGTATTCCGTCCTCCGGATCTGGCTTCAAAGGAGTGTGCGACGCCTTTGACGGCATCGGATTTGGATTTATTTGCCTGGCCCCGCCCCGCCCCGCCCCGTCACTCGATGCGGGGTTCCAAGTGGCGGGGGCCTGTGTGTGTGTCATGCACGACTATAATCTGACATTTAATTAATAATAAAGTTGACAGCTTGTTTTGAGTGACTGTGACAGTTTTAATTGAGATTTGTTCTCCAAATACCCTGCATGCTTCGCAGTGGAGCTTATGAGTTTCGGAGTGTGCAGATTTTGGCTAATGAATGAGTATAGAATTTCATTTGCAATTAATAATTTCATTTTAATGATAATACTTTAAGAGTATAATGAGATGTTCAGATCTAAAGATCAGATCAAAGAGAAAACCCTTTCGGTCAGTTTGAATAATGCAAGTTAATTGTTTTATTATTTGAGTATATATTTTAATTATTTTTGATGTAATATATTAATCAAATAAAAACACCTCTTAACGAGGTAAAAAACTAGTGACGATCGCACCTTGAACATACAAAAGTTCTGATATCAACATTTGTGACGAAAAATTATTACACTCGTTATTAAATAGACTTTCTAATATTTTCTCATTCGGCCCGCCCTAGCAAACTATTTCAGCCTTTTTCCCTTCACAGGCATTTTCTATTGCAGCGTGCCGAATGAGAAAATATTAGAAAGTCTATTTAATAACGAGTGTAATAATTTTTCGTCACAAATGTTGATATCAGAACTTTTGTATGTTCAAGGTGCGATCGTCACTAGTTTTTTACCTCGTTAAGAGGTGTTTTTATTTGATATCAGAAGTTTTTGTTTGTTTACATTGGGTATCAAAGGAGCTAATATATACATTTAAATTTAAATTGGTCAATCATAATTTGTAAGCCATTGTATTTAAACAAAAAAAGGCGTTTAAGTATTTCAAAATACCTTTTAAACGAGGCATAGCACATGTCTGTAGCTTCAGTAGTGTACAACTTACGAACTAAAGAAATTTAGCTATTTTTAGCTTTTTCCCGCTAAAGCAGCGGGTTTTTCCAAATGTCGTAAAACAAAAGTTTCCTATTTGGAATTCCTTAAAACAATTGAATTGATTCCATGACCCTAAAATACAGTTTGCATACGCACATACTAAATTCAATGCTTAGGCAGCGTTAGTTGTTCGAGCCGGCAAAAGTGGCTATTTTCGTATAAAAATAACTTTTAAACGTCACTTTTTACAGTAATGTGTTATATACCAAAATTTAGGGAATCTCAAGGGCTATACAGTTTAAAGTTGTAAGGAAAATCGTTAGAGCCGTTTTTGAGAAAATTAAAAAAAAGCTAAAAAGAAAGTTTAAAAAAAATTTCTTTTGTTCATATCTTTTTAACTATTACATTTACACAAATTGCAAATGAAGGGCATTTATGGCATTTAAAAATACCTTTCAAACGAGATGCAGCACAACTCTGTAGCTTTAGTAGTATAGAAGTTACGGCTTTCCGAATTTTAGCTATTTATAGCTGTTTTCCCGCTAAACTAGCGAGTTTTTCCAAAAGTGGTAGAACAAAAGTTTTTTATATCGATGTGATGAACGTCATATCAAATTTTCAAAACTTAAAAAACATGTTTTGGACAAACTGACAAACTGACAAACTGACAAACTGACAAACAGAATTAAATCAGTGGTGGCCAGCAGAAGCAGCACACATACAATGAAAGAACGCATTGCGTTTGTAGAGTGCGAGCATGCAAGAATTTGACTGTATGCGTGACGTTTTTCTGTTTGACAGCGTACGTGAGCGTCGAAACGCTAGCAGCGCAGCGGCAGAGAAATTGCCTATCCCGTGGGCCCTGCGCGCTGCCTCTGCTGGCCACCACTGAATTAAATTGTCATTTTGGGAAGAAGAAGAAAATCTTATTTTGGCTCTAACTTCTGAACGGAGCGTCGGATTTTGACAAATGACCCCTCATTCGACGGGTATTTTCAAAAGGAATACAACTAAAACATTGCGAGGGGGCATTTATCCCCACCGGCCCCAACAGCTCCAAATTTCGAAATTTTCACTTTTTCACTTTCACCGCTCTCTCTCTCAAGCCAATTGATTTTCTTAAAGTCTTGGTATGCAATCCTTTAAGTTTTTGCAATACCTTTCGATTGGTGTATTAATCATTACGATCGGACTATCACAGCAGATTTTCATTTCTTCGTGTATATATAGTAGTCGCCTTCGCACACTCTCCTGGTGCGCTTCGTCATATTAATAAAAATTTTGAAGTAAAATCTCTTTTAATTTTTAAAATTAAATTCGAAGTGTAAAAAACCAATCCTTTACCGCCTAATTATTTTTACAATTTATTTAACTATCAACCAGTTTTTCCATTTTTCTTTTTTAAGTTTTAAAGACATATAAATAGGGTATACCTTAAAAAAATACCAAATAGAGAACTAAACCTAGGAAATAATTTCCTTGCAGCGGACTAGTTGATGTTTTTCCCCCCAGTGATCTCACTCCCACTCGATCTTCATTTTCACTCACTTGTAGTTGGACATCGACAAATGACCATCGCTATCTGCCTTTGATCTTCAAGTGCCTCAATCTTGGCCCCTTCCCGAACCACTAATTGGGGTATTCGGGGTGTGCAGGGCATGGGCATTCGAGCGGACTTGATATCCGAAACAAGCGGTGAGAGTCGGTGAGTGAATGAGTGAATGAGCACCCACCAGCGTCAACGAGGTGCCACTCAGAAAAGTCCAAACCACTTAAGCGCCCTGGGGGCCAAGAAGGGGAAATTTCCAGCCGAAAAGTGGAAAAAAAATAAAGAAAACAAAAAAAACGCATAACGAAATGGTCTTTCGGCTTTTGTGAGTGTAGTCAGCTCGATTGAGAGGCGATTAGCGAACAAAACAGAAGTGGCATGTTTTGATGATGATCAGCCGGCACGTCGGATTGCCGGCAATCAAATCGAAATGGTCGGAATGGTGTGGGGGGTGGTCCCCGGGTTCGAGACCTCCGTAAGCTAGACACGCGTAAAAACGCTCCCCGAAATGACTTTTCAATTGAGTTGTTAAGCTGTCTGATGACGGTTGTCAAATTCCCCAGCCCCCCCTGCCCAGGGTCCCCACAATTCGCTATATGGCAAATGCCTGCGCGATAATTGAGTTTTATGATTGACACGACAACTTTGCTTTTTAAATTGACATAAATTTCAATATGTCGCATACAAAAGCGAGGGAAACAACCGCGAGTTAAGCGAACCGAAAGCGATCTATCGCCGTATTCCCCTCTCTCCGTCTGAATATTCTGTCTGTCCCGGCGATAAATTGTGCAATAAATTTCAATTACTGTTATTTCGCCCGGCAAAGCGCCCATAGAATCCGCACATTGGTGTCCCCAACCCAGCTCTCGACCAAAAACCCATATAAACTATTTAAGTGAACTGAAAAAAGACGGGAAAAAAAAGAATGTGGAAAAAGAAGGCGAAACAAGAAATATG
This sequence comes from Drosophila prostipennis, assembly GCA_037075205.1. Classification (NCBI taxonomy): domain Eukaryota; kingdom Metazoa; phylum Arthropoda; class Insecta; order Diptera; family Drosophilidae; genus Drosophila; species Drosophila prostipennis. The sequence continues at coordinate 966,600 of JBAMCJ010004533.1, read as the reverse complement.
CGACACACAAATTGTGATAAATTTTATGTTAAAGTGCATGAAATTATATGGCGACACATTTGGGCACTCATAAATTTTATTTAAACAATTTACAATTGTCATTCGAGAATTGCTTGTCGCAATTGTTGTTGTTGCTGCTGCTGTTGTTGTTGTATTTGCCTTTGCAGTCACCGCGACTGGACACCGACTTTGTTGTTGGGCTATAGTTTATTTTGTTGCTTTAATGCGGCTTTGGCCTGCGAATTATTTATGCTTTATTGTCAGTTGGAGGTTATTATATTGCCATATTGAAGCACGTTACCGCTATAAAAATATAAAAAAAGAGTGAATGATTTGCAAGCTTGAAGTGTCTGAAAAAAATAATGGTATTACGACTGTAAATGAAGGCTGGGTTCGGTTCAATGCAGTCGTTTATTGGATGCTTAAGGGGAGTTATTCGATACGGTCTTAAAAATAATGGCACTAATATTTGAAAAAATTTAATGATTTAATTTGAAAGCTATTTTTAATTTTTATAACTAAAAATACTGTAGTTTTAAAACAATATTAATTTTGATTACAGCTGGGTAACCCCAATGGTAGCTTGTACAGCTGGTTAGCCTTAACCATAATGTTTGGGGAAAATGGTTTAAATCCCCAATGTGCGCCAGTCATTTGCCCTCCTCTGGCACTCGTAATGTGCGTTTGATTTACCAGCTTAATTAACCCAGCGAGTTGCTCCGAAACATTTCCAGTTGAAAGGCAGCAGAAGCAGCCACAAGTCAATCAAGTGAGAACATCAAAGCAAATGTCGCCTGCACTTTGCACATCGTCGAGAAGATGAAGGCGAACCGCTGCGAAAGTTTTGTGCAACCCGAATTCCAGGGGACTTCGCTCAAAGTTCTCGCCCTCGTTCAGTCCAACTGACATGGCCAGACATTTGCCCACCACTCCAGTCCAATCCACTTCAGCGTCCCAGCATCCAAAATCCAGCATCCCAGCATCCAACATTCAACATCCAACCTCCAGTGACAACTTACTTTGGCATTTGGCTGTCAACATGCTGTCAGACATTTAAACAATAAATGACCAAACACTTTTCATTATGTTGCTCTTTGCGGTTTCGCCTGCAACAGACAGGAAAACCGACTTTGACTTTGGCCCGCAATTGGAATCCCAGTTTGAATCAGACTGCGTTTCAAAGTCCCCTTTGAAATTGACTGATTCGCACAAGGAATGTCGGCCATTCATACGAAAATACTTTTCGAATTGATGGTGATGTGGGTCAGCATGTGGGGCGGTCAGAGGTCAACGTTTTTACTGCTGTTACTGTCATAAAAACGTTGCCAACTCCTCCGCCAAGACCCAAAAAGTTATCCCCTCTCGCCCCGGCTGAATGTGCTTTTCGGTCGGCGATACAAATGCGAACCCATTTCAAAAATGTTGACACCCAACATAGGGCAATTAAATTCATTTTTCATTCATCTGTTACGTGTGTGTGCCCGGTTGTTTGTGCGCTGGACACAGTTGGCAGCCTTGTTGAAAGTAATTGACATATTGCGTTGCAAAATTTGAAAGGTTTTTCTCTTATAGGAAAACACACAGGCTGTGGCTGGAATTCTGTGGACTGGCATTTCGGTCGGCTGGCTAGAATCAGGAAATTCGGTAAACTGTCATCATGGAATGCTGAAACTGAAGAGCTCAAATCAAATTTTGTATTATAAGATCAAAGAGTTGTTGTAATTGCTTAAAATACTATTGGCTGCCAAATATTTAACAAATATTGGTTTTCTCAATTACTTAAGAAAAGGGTTGGTAAAAGATCGATAGCTCTATCGATACTATCGATGGTTTTAAAATTTAGGAAACATCGATGGTATCTAAATACATGTAACTTTTTACTATTTAGTTTTCCTTAGTTTTTTAAGACTAGTTAGTTTTAGTAGTTTACCTACTCAAATTTATAATATTATCGATAATATCGATAGGCAAAACTATCGATGCTTAAAAACATCTTGATGAGCTCTTTCGTTCTTCCTCAGCATCGCTTACTGAAAGCGCAATTATCTCCCATGAAATATCACTCACCGCACCCATTAATACCCACAATCGATTCCATATATCCAGTGCCACCGATTTATCGCCTCACCCCCACAATCTTCTTGTCACTTTCAGTGTCAGTTGGGCATTAAGTGCGTTTCGAGGCCATTAATGGACTCTAAACACGTTGTTGGAATTCTTCGCTTTGGGACAGCAGAAGAACATTCGAACAAATTGCCTCGCACACATTAGGGAGATTTCGAATGGCTTTCTCCTCGGTCCTTGGACACCGCTCCTTTCCATTTTCCATACCCACGCACTTTGCGCTTGGGCACTTTGGTCTCCTCCATCGGCGGGCCATAAATTTCGTTTTATTTATGAGCATTTAATTTTTGTAACATTAATTTAAACATAACTGCCAAAACATAAATTAGCTTCCGTTTCAACTAATTATGTCCGCTGCCGTCCCGTTCCGTCGCTCTTGCAACATCGCTCGTTTTTCGTGGCAATCGCTCAAGCATGAAAATTGTTGACTGCACAAAAGGCAACATCAGAAACACCCCCGCACAGTCGAAAACCGCATAAATTTAAATGTATGCCCCGGTCGGTTCCTCTCCCTCGTTTTCGTTTAGGGACTGTATGAGCGCCACGTTTTATCTTTCCCTTCGAGGGGAGTGGGATTGGGAATGGGGATTATGGGTCCATAGTCAGTTGGGGGCTGGAGTTCTTTAAGTGCCGTTACACATGCATCGGCACCGCCATCGCATGCATATAAATTTTGATCTGTTTTGCCGGCTGGCCTTTTGAACTGCCTCCAAATTAGTTGTTCATCCAGGCAATTAAACAAAATGGGCCCCAAACCAGGGCTGGATATAGTGTATAAGAATGTGTCCTTAAAAAAAACGATTTTAAATGTATTATTTAAAATAATGTGCTTTTGTGATGATCAATGCATGGTTTAATATCGAAACTATGTTATATATGATCTTCATTGATTTCTTATTATTTTTTATTTAGTTCTATATAAATATTAAATTGCGTTAAAAATTTATTATTTTAATTATTATTTCTGGTTTCCAATCCTTTAACAACTTAGCTCGCCGGCCCTGGAACCCGAAAACAAAAGCCAAATAAAGAAATACGGCCAGAGACACGGCACAAACATAATAATCATAAATATATCAGGCAGCTAACTTTCGGCTTGGCATAATAAAATCCAATTAAAAACCAAAGAAAGCAAATGTTTACGACCTGACACAGTCCAAGGGGCGAGGGACCGCCGAAGGGAGTCGGAGAAGCCGAAAAGGGCTGTCTTTCTGTCGACGAATGCATTGAGTTATGTTAATGGGAGGCACAAAATATGTCTGCACCCCCACAAAGAGTAGCCCATGTCGAATTAGAGAGTGTTTTTTTGGGGCAGCCATATTCTTTGGGCAGAAGAGGTCGAAATATTTCATAAAAGGGTTGAGGCAATAATATTCTTGATGATGTTGCCAAGGCTAAAGAACAAAGAGTATCTTTTGATACATCAGATTTTATACTTTATACTGGGATTTAAAAAAATTGAAAATAAGGAACAGAGTAAGGCGAAGTTAATAAAAGGCTTTTTAAATATTTTCGAGAAAAACAGCTGATAAATCTCATTTGCAGAGCATCCACAACGCGTTTACTTGGCGATCTGTGTATAATTTTTGGTAGACCACAGTTATATTCTCTCCACATTTAGACATAGACAAAACGGTAGTCAACAAGCACGGGCAGCAACAGCATCCATTCCCAACTTACACCACATAATTCACAGGAAATGACAAACAGCTGAGCTCCAGCCATCAGGGCACCCTCCTCTGGGGGCTGCAACCCCCCAAGTACCCTGCCCCCTGTCAAGTGTCAGCGTAAATCTTAAAATTCGCCGAGCAGAAAGTGTTGCCTTTGTGGAAATTGACTTGGCCAAAACCAGCAGCAGCAGCAGCAGAGGCAACAAAAACACCAACATCTGACCAGACTTGGACTGAAGTGGGTGTGACGAGGTGGGTCGAGATGGTGGTGCTTTGCACTTTATTATTTATGGCTGTCGGGTTGAGTACGAATTCATTTTATTTATGAAGCAAGTCAGCCAAGCGACCAGCCAAACAGCCGAAAAAGAAAGACAACCAAAAACGAATGGCTAACGGACAACTGTGGTCTTTGTGGCTTTCTGAGCTACTGAAAAACACAAACACCCATTTTTTCCTCTTTTTCAGATGTGAGATGGTTCCGTTTTATTTCACCCAGACAGTGGTTAATGTGGTTTAACGCCTATACCACTGTTTTCGTATCAATGTATTTTTTTTTTTGTTATTTTAAAGGTCTTCTTAATGTTGTCAGTTAACAATTCTCAAATTATAGGGCTGTTATGCATGCTGTTAAAAGTTTTTTAAAATTAAAAATAAGACTACTTTGTGGAATATTACCTTTTTTTCGGGAAAGCATCGACACCATCCATAGATTCAGATCATTATAAGGGCCACCATCGATAGTATCGATACTATCGAAAGTAACTTAAAATCCTAGAAAACTGAATGACACTTTAACAAAAAATAAAATACAAATTCTTTTTAATTTAAATGGAAACATGATGTTAGAGTTATTTGTTAGAATATTTAATAACCGAATATACAAATTTTACTACACATAAAATGCAACTAAAATCAATGTGATCATAATAAATAATATTTATTTATTTTGTAAATTAATTTTTTGTTGCCCGGTATTATCGATAGTGAACAATTTTACAAATTGTTTTACCAACCTTTATATTAAGCGTCTTCAAATTTAGATTTACTTACTATTCAGAAAGCAATCAAACATATTTTTGTTAACCAACCTAAGATCTTAAATTATTCCACTGTATTACAGTCAGGTCTCCCCAAAGAACGTAATGCCATCCACAGTTGGCAACACTTGCACTCTGACTGTACGAGACAATAAGGCCACCCTTTCCTTTAAGCTCCTCCCTCAATCCCCGACTTTGGCCACGTTCGTAGCAATTTTCGAGTCGGCTAATTAGCTTTGGGTGTATTGTTTATAAATTTATGACGCATGTTAAATGGGTTTAATTTATTTATGGCACTTTGACCGCCCTTACAAGAGTCCAAGTCCAAGACCAGGACCGAGTCGAGTGCTTAAGCTTTGGCCAATTGAATTTTCGTTTGTGAATTATGTTTATGAGCTGTTCTGGTTCTGGTTCGGTTCTGGCTGTGGCGTGATGACCGTCTCTGGGTGGGGGACATTGAGGCGATGTTCTACATATTTGTGCGGTTAATTAGAGCCGCCCCGTGGCGGGGGGGCGCCACCAGAATAACCGCCCGACAAGAGACCCAATTAAAACTTCAAGTTGTCAGCCATCCAGCTATCAGCACCACCATCCTCCCCCGCCGGGTCAAATGTCTCTATTATGCGGATCCAAAAAGAAGGCCAGAGGAAATCAACCCCGATTATGAAAATGGAAATACAAAATTCTGATGACTATCATTATGAGTTTGGTGATTATTTAAAAGACACAAAACTCTTTAATGTGCTTAAGGGATAAGAACGACTTAATTGAATGTTTTGGGAATCTACAGAACTTCGGGTATATTCGCTTTTAAGCTGGATTAGGAACTGTAAGCATTTGTAGAATTTTGAAATATATGGGGTATATTTTATTTAAATTTTGAAAGTTTAATCACTGATTCGGGAAATTGTACTATTCAACATGTACATTTTTAGATAATTGCACAGAAATTTTCTAATAAATAAACTATTTTTTAACAGCTATACCGCAGTCTTGAAAGCTACGGAGGCCATGAAAACATTTAAATAAATATTGGACTTTAAATTTTAAGACCAATAAATATTTATGTAATACGTATACTAGAAAATAAATATATAATTGAAAAATAAAACTAAATAGGTAAGTAAAAAATATTTCAATATATAAAATATATTTCTATATATTAAATATATTTCTATATATTAAATATTTTTTTATATATTAAATATAAATACATTATATTATTTATATTATTATATTATAGTAAGACATTAAAAATCAATCATTTAGTTTTCAAGTTAGGGTATATTTCCAACCGACCTCGAGTGTCTCTGGGGTTTCTCGCCACGAGAGACTCCTTCCGAAGAAATTCGGTTGTCACACCCAGGCGCCAGGGCCGAATGATCAATGGCCGCTAATTAGTGTGTCCTCCGCTTCGGAAACTTTACACATGCTCGCCGGATTGCTGGACACCCCCATCCTCCTGACCCGAGGGGTTTTCAGTTACAAGTGCTGATTACGGCTATGCCTTTCCCTTGTTTTGTTGCGCTGTGCTGCGTTTTTTCTTCTTTTGTTTTTCGGGTTTCCCGCTGCGGCCGCAGGTCATTTATTATGTTGCTGTTGTTGGGCGAGACTTGAATTTCAATCATGAGCTGTTGTTGCTGCCGCTGCCGCTGCTGCTGGGCCTTCGATTAGAAATTGCGATAATGTCCAATGGCGACAAAGTTTCCGAGGCGCCCAGAGAGCATGGAGCCCTGACTTTCCCCGACTTTCCCCGCCATATCCCATATCCCAGAACCCATATCCCCTATCCCAGTTCCCACATCCTCGCCCATGGGCGCCTGTCTGCAGTTTGTCAATGCGACGGCAGCCAGAGGGCTTATCTGCACTTGGCTGCCACTAAATTATGTTTTATCTGCATCTGTGGGTCATCGTGTTACTCCCATGCACACGACCATATAGACACCACACACAACATATATACTTATATCTCCGGCGCTGTTGTGGTCACTTTGATCGATGGGCCCGGAGCGCTAATGAGCAGCAATTAATAAAGCCATGGACTTTGTTGACCGCAACAATATTCCAGTGTATTTGTGCGGACATTCGGGAGAATAGAGACATCCGGGGGGTGACTTGTCGGTGTCCAGCTGATTAATGCCCCGCCACGATAATGAGGTTTTGACTTGGTCTCGGGCCTTGGCTCGGGAATATGTTTTAATGCCCGTTTGATTGATGCCCAAGGCGAGTGCAAAACCGCTTGAGGCACTGCCAAAAAGTAAGTTGGGGGCAGAATTTTACGGACAGCTGTATGACTCGAGGGCTGATGGGTTAAGTCTTGGGAATTAAGAAAGGGCTGGGCAACTTAATCATGGATTATTCTTCTTACTTAAAATTATTTATTCACTTCATATACGATCTTGTGCTTTGTCAATGATTATCTTAATAAATCATTACCTATTTGTAATTCAAGAATACAAATCTGTTTATTTTTGCCACATTTTCAAAATCGAAATTTTAAATTTATTCTCCAATTAATTAAGTTCCGAAAACTGGGCCTTCATAACCATATAAATAGTTTAACTATTAATACCCCAGCTCTAAAACATTAATCAATGTCAAATCAAATTACCAACTTAACACAAACTTTATGAAGTTGCCAAAAAAAAGTAGTTAAACTACCATCAAAGTCGTCTTCCCGCTTCTTCAATACGATCCAACCTTTCCATTCTATTTCCCCTTCACAGTTGCCCCTTTCTTTTCTTTTATTTATAAAACGCCCAAGGATAGGACAGCTGCAACGATTACCACGGAAAAAGGCGGATATAAATATATTTAAGTTATGTAAATGAAATGCGCTTTGCAATTGCTTTTTTGGCCCTCCCCTCCCGCTACACTGCGCAAAAATACATATTTTTTGGCGCAGTAGTTTTTGGAACGCGAAGCGCGTGCAAAAATAATTTATGGGGGCCATCAACAACCCTTAGAGCTGAAATGATAGATGGCGTGCCAGGCTGTCTGCCATCCAGCGAGAGTCGGACTAAAACTGAAACCGAAACCGAAACCGAGTCTGAGTCTGAGTTTGTGTCTTAGTCTGTAACTGAGAGTCAGAGCCAAAGTCGCAGGCAAGTTAACCCAAAACCCGAAATATGCTGCGGGCGCAATATTTCTCGCACTCACTGTCACCGAAGAATGGAATGAAAGTTGGGGAAAGACCCCCCCTTCGACTGGAGAGTGTCGAGCACTTTTCGAATTGAAATGTCGTTTTGGCTGGCGCTAGAATTTTTCATTGCCAATTGCTGCCAGAAGTGGCAAGACGGCGGGGGCAAAGACGGGCTTTCGCCAAGAGCTGCCATATTTCTCGAGGGCCCGGCACAAATGTCACATCAATCTTGTGTCCAGCGTTGCGTAAGAAGTAAAGAAAATATTCATTTTGCTTTTGGCCCCCCGAAAAAATGGAATCAAGTCTTCTCGCTGGCTGCTTGCGAAAATGATTAATGGCCTGGCATGTTGTGCGAATTTTAAATGCAAGACAGCGAGTGCAGAAAGGCCAATAGAGGGGCAGTTGGCCAAGTATTTTGATTGAATGAACTTGCCTAAGGCGTTCACATTTGAGTCTGTAAGTAATGGGGGCGAATAAAGTGGTACTACAGGGCGCATTCTTAATATATATAAAAACTAATTGAAATAAGTTTTATATTTCAAGTATATTATTTTTATATATATTTATTACGGGTCAGATAAGTTTGTAAACTGTATTAAATTAATTTAAATATTAATTAAATTATATGTTTTTTCTAGTATTTATTAATTAGTTATTTAATTATATTTAATTTCATAAGTTCAAATATAAAATTTAATTATAAGTAATAATATGGACTTTTGTCCAATAAAACTTAAAACGCACTTTACTTAAAATATCTGTTATTACTTTTTAACCAAATTTTAGCTAAGCTTGGACCGTTTCTCTTTTTAATTTTTTAAATTGCATTTTAACTTTATTCAACCTATTTATACTTTTTATTAAATTGATTAGAGCTCGTGCTAAAAATTGAAATTTAACGCGCTTAAATGCAATTAAACCGGAACCCTCGACATAATTTGCCAAGTAACGTTGCCACACAAGCTCGAGTTATCAAGTCATCAAGTAAGGTTGATGTGCCCCTTCCCACCCTAAAAAGCCACCACAGACCTGACTAGACTAGCCCCCCCTCTCAAAAGTCCTCCCTACTCCTCTGCTCACCTCTAACATGGCCACAACGTCATTTGCGCTGCTTAAAAGTTGATTCGAAAAGTTTTACACCACAACCGAGCGGGGAAAGTGGCGGAAAAGCTAGGGGGAAAGGTGGGGAAAATTGCGGGACAGGAAGTGAGAGAGGGAGAGGGTGAGATCCTTGAACATGCCGCCGTCGACGCCTTCGCTTTTGGTCCTGGCAAACACACACACACACATACACGCGCAATTAGGCATAATCACCTACACACACAATTAAGCAGACTCCCGCCAAAACAACGCACACATGCATCCTGGACCTGGCTATAACCTGCTTGCAACGCCAGCGTCGCCGTACAATTTCCGCAAGTCGTAAAAGTCGGTAATTTATACCTTTTGCCCCATATGCTACGGCATGGTAATTTGTTAAGTAGAGTTAAAATAATTGCTCGTATTTATAATTTACACATTTTGCCTTGGAAATTTATCGTCGCGCTGAAAGTGCGCTAGATACAGGCCCCAGAGGAGGATCCTGCACTCCGAAAAAGCACAACTGTAAAGTGATGGGGCGTGTGAAGGGGGTTGTAGAGGGGTTTTGGGCCAACTTGCCTCCGCAATTTTTCGGTGTATTTTCCACTTTTGCGCTGCGCTCAAATTTATGGCCACAAGTTGCCCCTGCTAAACTGAATGAATGAGTAAGTGAGCTCCTGCTCCTGGCGATGCTGCTGCTGCAGCTCCTCCCTCTGGCAAAGTTGAAAGTTTTAGCCGCTATTAATTTCCCGCACCACCCCATTTTCGAGGGGAAAAGCCGGGCTCTCGGGTTCGGGCAATCTCTCTGTGGGGAATATGAATTGCAGTTGAAGAGATTTACCGACCATTCGGGGTCTAGAACGAAAGAAAAACAATTTGATTTCATGTGATAAATGCTGCCTATGGAAAAATTTGGCATTCTTGTACTTTTCAAGTTAATCGTGTTAGTTCAAGGCTTAATTTAGAAACATTTTACTTTCGTTGTAGTATTTTTTACGGCTATTGCTTGTTTTATAGAATTATTCGATATTTTCTGGTATATTTTCCATTATTTCTTTTTTATTAATCAGTTCACTGCTCAATTTTGGAACATTTTATTTTCGGTGTTTTTTTGGAAATACCTTTTACAGCTATTGATTATTTTATGTAATTATTTGGTATTTTCTAGTATATTTTCGATTACTTCCTTTTTATTAATCTCGTTAATGTCTTTACCGTACAACCTTTAATTTCTATTTTAAATTTGGCTATATTTCCTATGTCTTAATAACTTTTTAATAGCTTCTTCTTTTACAGAAAACTGAAAATATGTCATAGTGTTTTCATATGGCCTTTCATTAATCAACTGCTAGAGGCCCAGAGGAAATAATAAGAGACAAAGTAACATTTTATATGAACCCATGCCTTGGTAACATTCATTTTCCCTCCAAATTACCAAGTAACTCTATTTTGCACGAAATTTCGAAAACCATAAAACATTGTGAACGATAAATTTCATTTTAATGGCTGGAGAATTGTTGGGGAATGGCTCGCTTCCCTCTCTTCCCGTCTCACTCGCACTCAGTTACTTTGTGTGCTGGAAACATTTTATAAAACATTTATTTGCTTGATTCCTAGCCTCATTTCCGCCAGACATTTCGCACCCGCTCTAAGGCCTCGCCCCAAAGCCCCGTTTTCACTCCTTTCCACCCGTTTACCCCTTACGATTTCTACCCCAATTCAGCAGAAAAGATATATATTTTGTCTGCACTGCGCGCACTCTTCCTTTTTGGGGGCCATAATGAGGCCATAAAAAGGGTTAAATAAAATGTGCAGCAATTGCTTTGCGAAAGCCAACGAGGTCTAGAGTATCCCCACCCCTTTCACCTTGTATCCCAGTGCCAACCATTAGGTTCCGACCACTGACAGCGAAAATTTGCCCGATTTTCGCGCCGTTGCTTAAGAATTATCGACGTCTTTTTTATTTGGTCGAGGAATGTCAGAAGGGGCGTTGAGGAAAAGCTAGAAAAGCGGTGGGGAAAAGTGTGCGGCGGGTGGGGGCAGAAATTACAGCTTGTAGCTACAAATTGCTTCCGTTGCAGGCACTTCGGGGCTCTTTAGCTGGGAGGAGGGCCGCCCAAAATAGACACATCAATGAAATTTATTAGTTTGCATGTGCAAGTGCAGCTGGCGGTGGTCGGGATTTTCCATTTTCCATTTCCCGCCGGACCGAGGTCTAATTCGCTTCCTCGACCCATCTCGTGAAATCCCCTGCCCCCCTGCCCCCTTGCCCTTCCCCGGAACGGATGTAAATTGCTGCTAATTTGCTTTGTACACTGAAATTAATGGAAACCGAAATGAATGCCAGCTTGGCGTTGTGCCGGTAAACATGATAAATGCATTCGGGGATTTAATTTATTCAGAGGTATATAAGTGATTCTTTGGTTCCTGGAATTTCTGTGACCTTGTATACAATAATAGCCTATATACATTACAGTAATTTTTGGAAAAATGTTGGGAGGATGGTGAAAAAATGTAATTCAGGTTCACACTACCGTATACCGTTTGCTGTCTAAAGTTTCCGTTACTAGTGTCAATGTGAAATAAGTAAAACATGAATATTTTATTGAATGTGGAAATTACATTTGCCGAATTCTTAGAATTTGTATAACGGTAAACGGTAGATTTAGACTAAGGTGAATGGGCGATAAATCTCTTTTAAATAAAATTCGGAAACGTTATACTGTTTAAGGGTTATAAAGTAAAATGTAAATGTAAAATTCTAAAACGAAATAGAAAATACTTGCTCAGGTTCCCTTTAATTTGGAGGAGTTTAATTCTCCAAGGGCTTTGATCTCGCCGAACTCCTTTCACACATTTATGGGTTTATGATGCGCCCCATATGCACGACAAATGCAGCGAAATGAAACTTGAATTTGGCTTCCCGATCCGCCCACCAATCCCCTACCCCTTCCCTTCCCTTTAGTTACCTTTGGCTGTCTCGCTTTTACGATGCCTCAAATGGTGTGATAATTAGGTGAACAGACGTCTGCCAACGTGTGTCGGTGCAACATCAAAGCGAACACTGCCACTCTCCCCACCTCCGCCCACATTCTTATGTAGGTGGGCGTGTGCGCTCGTCAGGTTTCCGCCCCTGTGAAATGTGAAATGTGCGATGACGAATTCCCAGAACTGTTTGTTATGTCAGTTTACAATTGCCGGGCATTCCGCGGAACTAGATTTCTAGATTTAACAATCCCAAGTCCCATGTTTGACTAGGCGTCGACATTTCGGATGTTTACAAGCTGATAGGTTGGTTATTTATTTTACCAACTGCTTTGGATATTTGCTTAGTTGGGATGCTAAAGATCACATGTAAATAGTTAACTTGGCAGATGAAATTGCTTATATTGTAACTAATTTTGAAGAATTTTTTCTTAGCAAAAATCGGTTAATAATGAACAATTATGTACTTAATTCACTTACCGACAATAAATACTTTGTTTTCGGTTTTATAGCTTATATGTGGCTATAACCCACTTCATATCGAGATTTCAGATTGTGATTTATGTACTGGACAATCAAGATCAACCCTATTAACCATAGTAACAACAGAGGTTAAAGCGTTCTGCAAACCTTGAAGCTGGCTGGCCAAATAATGCACATGAACAATGTGAACTGGACAGCCATATTTGGTGGGTCTTTCCACCTGCAAATAATGTTGCAGGTCAAAACGATTCAAGAAACAACTCGTTTGTTGCCCCTCGCTGATCCGTGGACACATGTTGCGGCATCGTTGTCCATCGTGAATATATCTATATATCGCGTATGCATATATCTATATGTATAATTCCCTCGCTTGAGCTGGTTGCATGCGGCCGCCTGTCGCTGATTAACATCGCCATCGTCATCGCCACTCGTGTCAGCTCCGCAGATAAGCCACTGCCCCAAAGTACGGCCCCCTCTTGATCAATTTTACCGATAAATATATTTATATATATACATATATGCGAACCGGCATCGATGCCACAAATCATTGCCAAACATGATTTCTTATTATGGCCAGCCAAGGTGTGGCTGGAATTCGTGTTTGCCTTCCAGTTTAGACTTGTTATTTCTGATTTAAGTGCTTGTAATTTTAATTATAATTAATTAGGTATTTATAAATGTGTACAGCTTGATTTATCCCACAGGAAGATAGTTGATAGCAGGTGAAATATTTGAAGGGGATACAATCCAACATGTTTAGAAATATGTATGAAAATTAATTAATATTTTGAATGGAAAGATTCATATCCCAGCTAATCAGATCCCCCCGAAGATGCATATTTCGCGCAAACAGATATATGACCATGCGCTTAAGTAAATATATCAATTTCGTTGATAATCCGAACGCGAAAGGTTCCTGCTGAGATCCCCGCCCCCTAAATATCTATACGTATTTCCCCTATCTCTGCCCACATGGAGTGGGCCTCCGCTCATTAGCTGCTGCATTCGGAGATGCTGAACAAGCCACTTAATTTAAATTTAAATGTTTACTTCTCGCTATGCGTGTGTGTTGTGTGGGGCCAAGTATTTTGTCTGCGTTGCTTTTAGTGTTTATACCCCTGCCCAACCCAAGTATCACTCCTTTACTACACTGCTATTAAATTAGGGGTTTTTCTATATGTTATTTAAATATCAATAAAATAAATAAAATATGTCTAATTAAATACAGTTTAAGTTAACACTGCAATTAAACTTGCGTTTGTGTTTTCAGAACATATTTTTGTTGCATACTTTTTGAATACCATTTTCACCATCATTTTTTAACCGGGTGCACCACGCATGGTTTTGTAATTAATTTTTCTAAAGCCAAAAAGATATTCTTTTGTAATAGAAGTTATTTAAAATAAAGCTAAATTTGTAAGTGTTAATTTTTTTTGTTGCATATGCCTTTCATTTTTTACCTAAGGGCATATTAATTTTTCTAAAGCCAAAAATATATTCTTTCGTAATAAAAATGTGACAATTATCTTATTAAAATATATAAATGGGCTCACTGTGATATTTGTTTTAATAGTAAAAATAATATAAATAATAATTTATTTTTAAATAATTGTCACACTACTTGTCTTACTATTTAGTTTTCTTATTTTTCCCAATTCACCTTTTCCAATTCTTGGGATAAGGTTTTTTTTTGTCAGTGCATCTTCCGCTCTGTGTCACGACAGGGCAAGATTTATTTTCGGTATTCCATGGGCGACTAAAATGCGCTGTCAGCGCAGCAGTTGCTGCCATACGTCGCCATCGCATGACTTGGGCTGTGGCTGTGGCTATATAGATACATTAGCCGATGGTGGTCCGGATCCGGACCAAGGGGACCCACAGAGCGATCGTTCCCGTTCCCCCTCATTGCACTTGACACCCGAAATTGATGCGCCACTGCGCCCAAGCCGGGCCACATTAATTAGGCAAAATATTGACATGCTGACGTGTGGTGTTGGCTATTGATTAACGCATCTCTCTGGGGTGTGGGTCGGGGTTTTATTGGATTATTTTTGGTGGGATTATGTGGGGATTGTTTTGGCTTAGTTCGGGGATCTTCACTTGTGCATTTTGTGTGTGTGTGTGTGGCTGCTGTGGCTGTTGGTTATCGAAAAGGTCTAGTGGCTGTGCTTCTTCTCCGGCAGGTGGCAGGCAATCGGAACGTCGGATGAGATAGTCGATGGATTCTTCTTGTTCTTGCTGCAGCCATGGAAGGGACGCAGGAGTCGTATGATCAACTGCATGAAGGCTCCCCAACGCGCATGACCTAGGATTGGAATAACGCTTGGGTGTAGGCTACATGGAACTGTCCTCTTGGCGGTACTTTTAATTCTTACCATAGTCCTGGGCATTGCCCTTCCACTTGTCATCTTCCGGGGTGAATACGACGCCCTCCTTATCCACAATCTCTGAACTGGTCACCACGTTCGAGTGCAGCGAAGAGGAAGCCTTGGCCCGAGGTATCCTAACCACCTGGGGACTGCGCTCCGGTACCAAGTAGGAGACCTCAACGATGCCCGAGTTTGTCCTTAATGGAGGACGCTCCTCCGATTTCATGCCGTTGGCACTGGCGAATCGGGCACAGCTCTCGGTGGTCTTCTTGAGCAGAAACCAGGACTGCTGCAGAACATTGCCCTCCTCGATGAGTTTCTCATAGCCATTCAGAATACGGCGCACATCTACGTTGATGAGCTCCTCGGGAACCTCGGGCAGATCGTCAAAGTCCTGGAATTTGAATTAGGGATATAGTTAATATGATTTCCAGGAACTGAAACCATAGAAGCCCACCTGCGAGGTCTTGCGCAGATCCTCGAATCGCTGGATCAGCTGCTTGATGTTCAGACTGCCCTTGGAACCCTTGGCGATCCCGGCACCCACGTCCGTCGAAGGTTTCGCCGCTGCACCTCCTTCCGGCGGATCGGTGGCCACTGGCTGGGCGTCCACCGCATCCATGCTGGAGGAGCTCATCCGGCTGAGCATCTTGGCCGTCTGCTCCATGAAGGTCGCCTGCCGATCGCGAAGCTCCTGCAGCCGCATCTTCAGCTCGTCGAGGTAGGCCAGCTGGCGGGGAGTGGGCTGCCTGGTTGCCATTGTCAATTTTGCCTTCCCAGTTTCAGATTCTCTCGAACATCTAAAGTGCTCCCAAACTGCAGTTTTGGGAATAGTTTTTTTTGGGCTATGGGTTTTTGTGTTGAGCTTGTCGGAACTATTGTGTCTTTATGGAGATGTCAATGGGTGAAAAGTATGATTGTAATGAGAGTGACTCTAAAGTCTCTGTTTACTACGACAAAAAAGATTTTTAAAACGCCAACTCTGGTTTATTTAATGGTTTTAAAAATATTTTGAATCCTTAAAAAAAAAATATCATAACGATCTGACCTGACACAATGTTTTGTACTTTTGAGCTTACAATTTGAAAGCCCAAGAAAGTATGCAATAAATTTCGAAACTAAAGTTAGGATCTTGTCTAAATTTTGTTATTTAAATTCTAAAATGTTTATACCTAAATCTACTTTCTTCAAAGTCCTGAAATGTTAATAATATTGGAAAATATTTATCAAGAATCTTAATTACTTAGTTTAGTTACTCAAAGGGTATCACCTGGTCGAGCAATTATATTTTACGGCTCCGCTTTGGACATGGCCTATTACTCGTTATTTTTATGAGCCCCAAATTGAGATATCGCCTGCAATTCTGTCTGGGCTAACTAAGTTGTAACTGCCCGCTGCCCCACGAAACCGATGCCGATGCCGATCCCTCCCCCGACTTTCATCCGCCTTCGGTTGAACAATGGGGCAATGGGGAGGGGGGGAGGGGGCAAGGACAGTGGGCGGAGGGGCCATTCCTGATACACCTATATATCTTCGGTTTAGCCTCTTGCCTGACTCGCCTTGCGATGCTGCGGGTGGGGTTGGGGTTAGTTTGGAATTTCACGGAGGAAAACGTGCCGCTGCCAACGGCTGACGCCTACAATGAGGAAAAAGGGGGCGTGTCGGCCACTCTGTGACTCCCAGACTGCTGTTGATTTCCCCCGGAGGTGGGCTTGGACCATCCCCCCCTACAATCTCTCGAATCCGGCGAGTGTGCAATTGTTGTTTTCATATTTTAATGCCTTTTTGAGTTGGTAGGCGTGCCACGACACGATTCTTCTTGCCGATAAGCTGTTATTTTTATGGGCCCCCGCCGAATCGGATCGACTTGAAGTGGAGTGGAGTCGGTGGTGCAGGGTGGTGCCGGGTGGTGCAGGGTGGTGCGCCGTGGTGTGCGGTGTGGGCTGGCTGCCGACTTAAAGAAGTTAAAATTATTACACCGCAATTGTCTTGATCGTTGATTTATGTGCGCTTTTGTTGGCGGCTCTCTTGGCTCACGGCTTTGGTTACTTCTTTTATTTTATTTTTGGTTTTTTGTCTTTTTCTTTTGAGCTTTTGAAGTTACCAGTTGGCCAACAGGCAAATTTGTGTGGCTGTTGATATTTATTGGCCGTGTTCCGGGCATTGGCATCAATTGTGTATGCAATATGGGAAGTTGATTATGCCTCTCATTAGCCACCGTATTTTTCCCTTGTGCACGAAGTGGCGACAATTCCATTCCCATGGACATGAAGTCGTCCTTTTTTTGGGATCACTAGCTCTGAGATACGATAGGTAAGAAATATGTATAGATATATTATCCACAAAACCTTAAGAAACAAGAGAGAACGCTATCGATGTTTTAACAACCCTACGAGTAACGGGTATAAAAACACATTTCCAATCCCGAAAAAAATGTTTTACCCAAATAAATGTTTATAGAAGGGTCATTCCACGTGAAACGTGACAGGCCAATTTGGGTCAAATCTCAGAATCAAGCGAAACTTTTTTTTTCGATAGATGATTGAAATATAAGGATCGGTTTCTTTTTTTTTTTAACTCTTACCGTTTATTTTTAAAAAATATTTATCTAATTATCTCCGATTTATGAGTGATGCAGCACTTGAGACTCGTTTGTGTTATTTTAATATTTGGGATGCCACTTTGTGGCACATATTAATATCTTTCAGAAAAATATTTTTAAAAATTTTTAAATTTAAAATTAAGTATTTTTTAAGAGAATTTAAAATTAGAAAACTTCTGTACGCCGGAATACACGCGGTTTCCGAATAAAAAAATTATCCCCATATTGCTTCATCAATTCTTCACAAAGTGGTAAAATAAAATTTTTGTAATCGCAAGACGTACTAGTAAAGACAGCGATTTTAGTTTAGCGACTTTGCATCAAGCAACAACAGCGCAACGTGTAAGAAGAGAACAGCAATACGAGCGCGGCAGAGCAGGAATAGTGCTTTCCCTTTCTTACACGTTGCGCTCTAATTGAGTTCTTGATTCGGCGGCACTACTTACTACCCAACGTTTTTCGGTGAATGTCTGGCCTGTGTCATAACAGACCGGGCAATCTCATCGCCTCCTCCCGACCAAGCCCAATCCAACCAAAACCCAAACCGAAGCCCAACCCAATTCGATCCAATCCGATCCGAGTCCCATTGTGCGACTCCAGCACGATTAAAGCCGACCGCATTCGTAGCCGCCTTCAATTGCCTGCAAACTTAATGATTTCATCTTTCATTGAATTCAAATTTGTTTCCCCATCGGGCCCCCACGATGTCCGAGTGCGATTTGCAGCTGTGCAGGGAGCACGATGTTCGGTCTTCAGTATCCACTATTCAGTTTTCAGTTTTCAGTTTGGGGCTGCTGAATGTGGGCGTGCCTCCATCATACGCCCCTGGAGTTATTGTCGTTGTTCTCTCCGCACTGTTGATAGCCACCGCCGCGGACCGAGCCTCGAAAAATAACGAATTTATTATTTATTTCACCTGACAGCCCGGGCAACAGACTCTATAAATTTCCCTAGCCACTCTACTCCGGCCCGGAATCATATTTATGGCCCCATCTGTATCTTTCTGACGATGCGCATATGAAAACGAAATTATTGATAAGGCTTGCATAGCACTACACGTACATATGCCCTTATTTTTCAGCTCTGATTGAAATACCGCTTTCGTCTGGCAATGCAACAGCTTCATTTGGACAACCAGGCAAAAGCAAAAAAAAAATAAAAAAAAAATCAAGAGAAACCGAAAGGTGGAAATCAGCTGCAGCAACAAAGTTTATTGGCAACACACAAGGAGGTAAGAATAATAAAACCTTAACCCAATATCCTGCTTATGGTCATAATTTTTATGCTGCTTCCAGCGAAGAAACCAAAAAAGTGCAGATCGACCGCCTGGGCTCAGCTTATTGCAGTTGGTCCAGGTCCAGGTCCCAGGTCCCTGGTTCCAGGTCCGGGGAACTTTCCCTCCAATCCCCAACGTGCCCCGTATTTCATTATGAATTGCTCTTAACGATGTTCCATTTTTCATGAGCGCATTCATAAACCTTTTTCTTATTTTCGACTTGAAGCGGATTGTTGTTTGCATCTCGCCGTTGCCATTGCCATTGCCGTTGGTAAAGAAGAAGGCGATTCTGTCTGTCTGGCGGTTTGGCTGCCCCCAGCACTCCTCCTCCGCTCCGGTTAGCAAGTGAATGAATAATTGCACCAAGGTGTTGTAAGGAGAGCTCTGCTTTTCGTGTCCTGCCTTTACAGTGGTGCGCAGGGATTGGTTTAATACAAAGATAGATATTAAGTTAAATGTTAGTAAACTGTGGTTATAAATATAACTTTTTTAAAACTTTTATTTAAGATAAAAAACGATTTCCATCATTCAATTCTTACAAATTGCTTTAAATATTTAAACATGAAATTTAAACATGAAATTTATTTTTGTCACATTTCTACCACGTTTGTTTTAAATATTTCTGTCATTTTTCTCTTCGTTAAACATAAAACATAATATTCGTATTATAATAATTTAAGTTTTGAATATAAAATGCTTAAAAATTGTTAAAATCAAGTATTTTGAAAAAATATATAACAATAATCCCCAGGTGACTCTCGACTCTAGAAAAATAGGTTTTAAACATTTGTATTTGTTTCTTTGTTTCAAAAATACTTGAAACTTTGACATTTTCAATTGCATCTATGATTGACAATTCGCTGAAAAATATTTTAACTAGCTTTGGTAAAAGTAATTTTTCAAATGCCAGTTGGAGGCCCCTAGGGAGACTTTAACCCCTTGCTATGCCCTCTGTTTCCGTTTCCTCCGTTTCTTTCCGTTTTGGCGAAAAGCAATTCCCTTTTACGATTCCGCGGCTCTATGACCAAGAGTCTTTGGCTCAGAAGTGCACGGAAAACAATTTTTATTTAAAATCGTAAACATAAGTAGTAAATAAGAAATATATTTAAGATTGTTTTCTCTAAGAATTTATTTCTTATATAAAAAAAAATTATATTTCCATTTTGTGACTATTCTAAAGATATTGCTGAAGGGATTTCCGAACCGATCTGAATTTTTCGCGGTGTCTGGAAGGGTTTCCTTGGACCGGATCGGCTCGGGCTGCTGTCAAAGGCGCAGCGGGCAGTCGTAAAATCGCGGCAAACACAATTGAAAAACGACCGGGCCGTGGGAAGTGAGAGGGGGATATATTGGTGAGTGAAGGAGTGCGGCGGCAAACACTCCACACTTGTCAGCAGCGGCCTTAGCCGATTGTGCCTGGTCCAGAACCCCCTTCCTAGTCTCCCCCTCGACGCCCCTGACTCACGCTTATGCCCACAAATCATAAATTGCCGCCTTAAAATTTATCTTCAATTTTCGAGACCCCATGTGGTGCTTAGCGAATGGTGTTTTGAAATTTATTGCTGCATTTGCAATAAATATTGTCAGTTGAGTCGGGCCAACAGAGGAAGCGAGACGGGGAGTGCGGGTGGCTGGTGGCTGTAGTGTGTTGGAGCGGGATGGCCATAATGGCGGCGTTTGCTTGCTTTTTGCATGATTGCCGCTGTAACGCCTCTGCCCAACGGCCCCCCTGCTAACCGCACGCCGCCCCTGGAAATCCTCCATTCAGTTGGTTCCTTCTCGTCGTCCCCTGGATTGTTTATTGTTTTCGTGCATATTAATGTACGCTGATTGCGGGCCATGGTTAGCGGCGAGAGGGGTCGTTCTGGGCCGCAGGGGAAATCCCCCCGCGTGGCAGTTAGCAGCTGCCGTGCTGTGTCCTTTCCCGCCAAAATCCCCTCCCCACACCACCCATGATTGTTAATTTACAGCGCGAGAAATTGATTGCCATTTTGTTAAGATAGTGTGTGCGAAAGAGCGGGGCTTTCACGATTTCAGGGGCGTTCGGGGGTGTAAAGTTCTCCGCTGGGGTGTGTCCTTCAATATTTGCCGGTTAATTGTGGTTCCTTTTGTACTAACATATTATTTATCGCCTGGGGCTTGGGAGTGGGGCTAATTGTGGTGGAGCTCTAATGAAATCATCAGGATGAAAAGATTTGACAGCTCAGATTTCAGATGGTTTTTCGGAAATAAATGAAAATTTAACGCTTTCCTAAATTTTTATATTTTTTGGGGAAGTCTATAAACTTTAAGTTAGTTAGTTTAAAATAGGAATTTATTTTAATCAATTTTAATATCTGGGGATTGCATTTTTTTTAAATTATAGAAAAATGGAAAGTAACATAAAAACACGCAGAAATGAAAATCAGCGATTTCAGAACCCTCTTTAAACCTTTTTCGATTTAAGCTGCCAACTGGCCACCAATCGCGATCCGTAAATCAGTGGGTCATATTTTCTGCACCATCGTTTACTGAGATCTTTTGGGTTCTTTTGCTCTGCACTTTCACTTAGCCCTCTGAGCACACAGTAAATGTAACTAAGCTCGGAGAGCTTCGACGAGTCGTTGGACGTCAGGCGGCATTGGCAGACCCATCAATCAATTGACAGAGGGCCCAGACATGGACACTCGAACCGTAAACCTCGTAAACCTCGTATCTCGGGCGCTGCCTATCGAGTCCGAAAGAATGGAATAACTTTCCCTCCCGCCCCGCACTTCCTGTCGCCACAATTTGTTTGCACTGCTGTCAAGCGACGATGACTCTCTCCATCTTCCTCTGACTCTTTCCCATTCGGCTGCCTTGTAAAAAACAAAGCGGGACTAAAGAAAAAAACACCGAGAAAAATCAGATGATTTTCCGATCCAAACTGGTGAGAGAACCTAATGTATTTTCTGTTTTGAAACTTGATCACATTTAATAAATTTGCTCTACAAATCATTCTGCAAATCTAACTAGATCACATCAATTAATGATGTTGGAACATCAGTATTGTAATCCTAAGACTTTCTGGAACACATTGAACAGAAATGGTCACTGAATCTATCTAGAAATGAAAATAAGTTGTTTGCAGTGCAGAAACCGGCAGGCCTTGCACAAAACCCATCGATTCGAGCATGTGACAGGCATCAGGCAGAGCTCATCAATCTCCTGTCGGTCCAAACAAAATATGCAATATGTTCACATTGCGGTAGGGAGAAACCTCAACACAACACGAAAGGCGAGCATCGATAACACGGGGTTTGCGAGGGAGCGGCAAAAGTGAGATATACAAACAAAAATTAGAACTCTACCGAATGCCGAACAGAACCCCTTCTTGTTACTGCGTCCTAACCGCATTCAGTAAATATTGTACGGGGCGAAAAAACAAAACCGAAAAAGGGAAAAATTAGAGAGTATGTGTTGACAGCAGTCATCAATCAAGTGACACAACTTTTGACATGTCAAATGAACGAGCGAGCGCATAAATTACAATGGCAGTCACCATTTATACGACTGCGACCCCGAAAGTTACAGAATCGCTGAGAAAGATAGTGACTGTGGGCCTCCAGTAGCCGACGAGTGGGTAAACATGCCGGCAATTGGAAAACCGATTTCATCAGGGGAATGGGATGTGCGGCGTGTTAAATGTCATTACACTTATCGATAAGATTGATAAGTGTAAACGGTTTTGCGTGTCGCTGCTTTTTCTGAGTCATGAGCTGCACAACAGAAGCGCGCCGCATT
Source organism: Drosophila prostipennis (assembly GCA_037075205.1). Taxonomy (NCBI): domain Eukaryota; kingdom Metazoa; phylum Arthropoda; class Insecta; order Diptera; family Drosophilidae; genus Drosophila; species Drosophila prostipennis. Next base: position 944,070 of record JBAMCJ010004533.1, on the reverse strand, counting down.
TAATCACTCCGCAACTGACTACCAGCCTGAGATACCCAGATACCAGATACACAAATACACAGATTCCCGTACACCTCACACCTCTACGTAAGCCATCAGTTACGGGCCAGACAATCTGTCAAACAGTCACGCTGACAGGCATTTCCACTTAAAACAATGCCAAACAGCAACAGCTGCGGAAAAACTCCTCATTTCACTCTCCACACTACGCTGTAATTTATCCGGATTCGAATTCGTATTCGGCTCTGGGATGTGGGAAAGTTGCTGAGCCGGCAAGAAATTCAAGATTGTGTTTATCAGTCAAAGAGTACTTAACTCGTTAGTTTCGAACTCGAGTGGATTGACTTTATTACCAAATATTTTCTTTAAATGCCTCCGATTGCCTAAGAGGATTGACAAAGGTAATTCCAGAAGATTTTTTTTGGAAAAAGTTAACATCATTTTAAAAATTACACAATATGATTATTTATCATGATCAGTGATCATTGATGATAGGATATGCAGATGCATGGTAACCAAATTGTGTATTTCTTATGGTACGTTAATGATGTTTTGATTCCAAAAATCTAAAAATTTATGAATTTTCGATTCTTGATAAAAAATGTAGAAAGAAATAAAATTGCATGAAAAATAAAACACAAAGTCAAAGATGAATGAAGAAATAATTAAACAAAATTTGAAATCTTGAAAAATGGTTAACCAACTCATATAAATTAAAAAAAAATTCCTTAAGGTGGAAAAAAAATGTATTGATGGTAAGCATTTGTTTATCCAATTTTTTAACACAGTTTATACGCACTTTAGAACAAACGGTTAGCACGGATAAACAACATTTTTACGGGGCGCCAAATCATAGGATTAAATGCATAATAAAGGCAAAAGTTGGCAACAGTTTGGAGTTGGTTTTTCACTTTTCGCCTTGCTTCCGCCGTGACAGATTTTACTTTTTGGCGGATCGTGTGTGTGTGTCGATGGGTGTGCGGTGTGTGCTGTGTGTGCGCCGCTGGCAGTGACAAATCCTTTAGCGTTATTTGCGCATGTCGACACTTTGACAGGCGCCGACACATGCGAGTCGCTCCACGTACGCAGTCGGCCAAAGCCCCTATCATATTTCTTGGGGTCTCAGTGGATTCTCTTTGTTGCCGTAGCTTCCTGTCTGCCCAGCTTGCGGCAAAGTTTTTAATAAATTTGCGTCGTTTTCGGTTGATTTTTTTTCTTCCTTCACGGTTTCGTCTGGCTTGCGGGTGAGCGAAATCCACCGAAAACATTTATTTCAATTTTCCCCTCATGTCGGACAGGCAGCGCAACATGAGAAAGGAAAATTGCTGCTGCCAGAGTACTTTACAAATTTGTTTCCGTCTCAAGCGCGGCGACAGGCGAGGAGCGTTGACAGCTGTCAGTGGAGCTGGCTCTTGAGCCAAAAAATATTGACAGTTATCGTACGTCACATGCAAATCAAGTCGGACGCGGTGCACTCGTGCGATATGTTTACCGTTGCCTCTGCACCAAATTGGAAAATGTTTGTCTTTTTGGCTCCACAAGTTGGTTTTGGCCTAGACAGAAACATACCTTTTACTACACTGCCAAAAATAGTACCATAAAAATAATGAAAATTTGAAGAAAAGATTTATCTGTCATCTTAAAAATTATCATATCATTTCAAATAAATTTTATAAGTTATAAGATTTGTAAAACGTTGATATTTATTTATCGGAAAATTATTATAAAAGTCCTTAATTAAATACAATTCTGAATTGAAGTAAATCAAAGATATTCAAGCGTATACCTAAAGAATCCACCACTACGAAGTACAAAAATAAAGATAAATTGGTGGAATGCTTGAAAAGCTCACTGTTTGCCAGAATGAAACGCAGCGAGACGAAACGAATTGAAATGAGAAAATCCTTTGCAATTAAGAACTGTCAACGGTCTTTTGTTCACACAACATTCTTGGAATTGTTTGCGAATTCCCCAACACTCATTTGATTTACGATTTACTGCACCGTGTTGAAAGTAATTTGGCGCTCGATTTTCTTTTCCGAATTTCCCTGCCGTTCATGCCATTCGCCTTGACTGTTGTTCGCCGGGCTGTTTGTTGCCTGTCTGGGGCCTGACATGTTGGCATCTCTTTGTAATTGATTAGCCAGCGGGGTTATTCACTGACACTGCTTGTCGGATCCAATGAGAACAGTCTCCGCTCCTCGAGGGAGATCACTTCGAGATTTTTCGGGGCGTGAGTCCGTGTGTGATTGATGAAACCGATCGCTGAAATCAATTGATCAAGCAACACTTTTATGAACTCGACATAGTTTAGTCCTCGTATAGAAGGGGGTATATTAAATAAATGCTCTCAGAAAAAAAATCTTTGAGGAAAAAATAAATTAAAACTAACAATGAGAGTATTCTGAACATCATAAATAATTGAAATTATTTATTTTAAAAAACTATTGTCGAATATTTAAAGTACAAAAAGCTTGTCCATGATTTATAAAATTCTGAACCTCTTTTTTAAGCTTTGTATTAAATGAACTTGTAAGTTCCGCATATTTTCTAGACTTATTTGCTTTTAGATTTTATCTCGATCAAATAGCTGAACAATTGCCTTGTTTGCATTGGAATTACGGGCTGGTTTTCCCTCATCCGTTCTCTTATCTCGGCCAATGTTGATGTTAGATTGCCGCATTCCGCTCACGAAGTGATCGATGAGGGACCATAAAGCTGCCAAAGTGTAATTCCAGTAGGCGCCGCAGTATAGAGAGTGGGCGACTGCACTTAACTATGAAATATCTATAAATCCCATTCGACCATGTTTATCTTGTGGATATAGCGATAGATAAGCGGCGGGTAAGGCCAGTGATTTACAATCGTTGCTGCTCTCATCAATCAAAACCGGAAATGTCAGATCGTCGCCTTAAATTATGATCGCTCTGCCTCTCGCTCTTCGGGGAGATAACCCTCTTCGGTTCCTTTTTGCCCCCAGCATCGATCAATAATTCGCCGCTTATCGGGAATGCAATTTATAATACAAAATGGCAGTCGAAAGCCGCAGCTCGAGAAAAAGGGACCATAATTAATATTTAAAAGCCCCGGCTACAGTACTCCGCCCCCGGCTCCCCATTTCCTGGCCCATCTGGTGTGCTCTCCTGTTGCTTCATCGGCGATTCCAATCAGATAACATTAGCACGTCACATCACACAGCGTGCAAAAATTATTATTCATTGAATTTGTGATAAATGTGACAGGCCCAACAGCACTGCGAGGGGTCTCAACAATGCCGACGAATCGACCAACCGACCGACCAGCCTGCATTTCCAGGCCAATATGGCCAATACGGGCCAAGACCGGACCCAACCAGGCCGCATCGAAGCTGTCAAAAATTTGTTGCAAAAAGATATTATCTGGAATGGATGGAAAGGACCGGCGATGACGATGACGGACCCTGTCTTTGCCTCTGCGATTCAGTGATGGCATTTTGGCGGAATTCGTCCTTTCTAAAAATGGGATTTCATGCTATCCCTTTTTCATAAAATCTTAATTAAATGTATTTGTTTAATAGAAGATTTTTTTTGATATTTAATCCGGTGTTTTTTTAATTCAATTTTATAATTTTTTTAATCAGTTAAATTTTAAAATTTTGGGTTATCCCGTTTTTTAAATATTTAATGAACTTAGCATCACTGACTAGTGTTTCTTTGCTTCGGGCTCATCAATAATGAGGCGACGAGGATGTGGCTCGTCGGCTTGGTTGCTGATGATGGTGATGACCATGATCGATGATTGACCTGTTTTTGTTTTGCCCATCTTTAGAGTGACGATTGCCGGCGAGTCTTCCTCTTCTTCTTCCACTGGCTCTGACCACACCCATTGACAGGCATGTGCAATGTGCAATTATTTGCGAAGAATCACAACAACAACAACGGGGGGAGTACTCGAATGGAATTGCCACATTGATTGATGTGCTCAATAAATTGCACGACGAGCATCAACTGTTTCTGCAGTCTGGCACTGGGAATGTGGCATGTGATAAGGCCAATGGGAGGTGACAAGAAAACCCAGCTGCGGAGCCTTTAAATGTCCAATAGCCGTCGACACAATGGCATCAAGATAGAGATTGAAGAGTGCAAAAAGAATTAGATTGACAGTCCGAAAATGCTCGTATATCAATTAGAAAACATTTTCTTACAAAATATATTTTTAAAATCTCTTGAATTGCATTTTTTAAATATTTACTAAATTGTCAGATATTAAATATTCATTTTTATTCATTTCAAAAGTGCTATTTTTTATGACTTCTTATTGTCTTGAGTTTTTTGCATATGCCGCAGGGATCGGCATCTTAATCCCCAGCGGAATGCCTTTCAGCGCGTGAATCATTGGCAAGGCCCCCACAGTCTTCGGGGAACATTTTAATTATGGTTTTTAATTTCACGGCCCATATGGCCGGCTGTCAGGTGATTTCCCCTGAAATATGCGCAGAACACACATCTATCAAGAACGCTTGGTTGGAGGCACTGGCTCCGAGCGAAGAATGCGCACCGAGCGGTGAAATATTTCACTCTATTTCTGTTTTCGTCTTTCAGAACGAAATTAAGTGTTAATCTCATTTGATTTGTCATTTTCACATGACGTGATTTGGCGGCCTTCGCTTTGGCCCGTGATGTATGGGAAACAAATGTTTCTCTGACACATTTATTTGTTTAATGAGACGTTGAATAATTAGTTGGATATGGCACAGGCGCAAGAAAACACAGTCGAGTACAAAGGCGAAAAAAACACAACTCGAATAGATGTGGATTTCCATCCTCACACCCCCGCACACACACAAGCACACATCAGTTGGCATGGCAATTTATAAATTATGATTGACGACTCTGTGTGCGGAATTGTGTGACCCATCGCAGTTAGCCTCTTCCCCTGCACTCCTTTCCCCTTCCTGCCCCCTCTGAATGCCCCTCCCCCTCGCCCCATCATCGTGTGGGTCTCGTCAGACATTTTTCTATATAGTTTTTTGCCCTGGCCTCGGTCATTATGGCTGACAGCGCGCCTTCAAAATGATGAGTTTAGATTGATGGCCGCACATCACTCAGCGAGATGGCAGCCACACCGAGTAGAGGCGGAAACTTGAGTGGGTTGTGCGAAGTCAAGATACCCTCTCTCGAGGACTCCCTACAGGTCCTTGGAATTTTTTAAGATATCTAAAAGAGTTAGGGAAAATATAAGTACTTATGGTAGGTGGGGGAAAAGAAAACCATTCGTTTTTCTTATGGCAATGTAAATTATTTAAAAGAAAGAAAATTCCTCACTTATGAATTTTTCGAAATACAAAATAAATAAATACAAAAAAAAATAATTAACTATTAAAAGTATTTTTTAATTAATATTTAAAATTCAAAACATAATTGATAATTCTAATATTTTTTATCTTAAGCCTCTTCAGTTAGGGAATATACATTCAATACGATTGCAGATGCTCTCTGTGGTTTTAGCCTCTAATCCTCATGCTCCCCTGCCTCGCCTGTTGACATGTCCACTAATTTCAGAATCGCTAAGCTGATTTTGCTGGAAATTTGATTTTTGCTCTGAGCCCAGCCCCCGGGGACAACAGCTCCCCCCTTTTACCAACTCTGGCCGATGATTGATGTGTTTGGCATATGAAAAACCGAGCCGAAAACAAAAACCCTTTTTCGAAACATATTCTATGTCAGTTTGTGTGCCAGAGAAGCGGAGAAATGTATTAATCATCCGTGGCGAAGCCAAGAGAGCCGAGGTGATAAATTAAGTTTGAAGACGATTGGGAAATGTCTGTCGAGTAATTAGTGAACTGAGCCGGGTCTGGGGATTGGGAACGGGATTCCGAAAACCTAGAAGGCGGCGGCGGCCTAAGAGAGCAATAATGATGTGCCTGACAGAAGAAATGCAAGAGACCGAAATTAAATATGATAAAAGACCCACACAGTCTGTTGCCATAATTAAGTATGACATGCAAAAGTATGAATTATCACTGAAATGTCAAAGTGTCACAGCTGCCATCAGCTGCGGAGATGGAGAATCTGGCGGAAGGCATAAATAAAACCCAGAAAAGAGAGAGTGCAAGAAGCCGACAACGAACGCCGCGTGTGGGATTAACTGACTTGAAAATTTATGATATGAAAAATTACTTTGGCCCGGCGAGGCGCACACACAAAACTGCAAACCGAAAGATGCAGAGAGCTCAGCGCTGCGAGCTGAGATACAAATACACAAAGAGAGATGTTTATTTTGTATTTTATTCGTCGTCTCCCATTGAGCATCGCATCGCTTCGCATCGAGAAATTTGTGGCCCGAACAAATTTCCCAAAGTCTGTGTTGAAAAATTAATGTGCACAACTGTCAGTGCAGTGACAGAGATGCGATGTGAATGGGGTTCATATTCGGATACTGGGATACTCGGATGCGGATCGCTTTTGGTTCGGGGCGTGAGGGTTGCTGTTGTGAAAGCTCTTGATAAATGATTTTGAAATGTGACAAAATGCTTACGAGCGGGATTAACGGGGACGAGACGACGACGGCCCAAGGATTGGATTGTTCGCCCTGGCTGCGAAAAAGAGTTATTTGCCGTCTGAGGGACCGGCAAAGTTTGTTTTGTGCCATCGGAATCAGATGGGATTATAGAGATTTGCTCAAATGAAGTTGTAACAAAAGTGGATGCTGAGATAAGTGAAGTGAAGGGAAGGTGCGAGTCCTTAGCTAGACGAATAAAATCTGTGCGCCAATAAAAATCAAATGAATTGAGGATTTGTTTTGTTAGCACTCTGAGCTACATCAATATTGTATTTTTGTGATTTTAAGGCGAGATTATTTTGGGAATGAGAAGGGTTTCCATAAGCTGGATAAGAAATATTAGAGTTACCTTTAAAATCGATGATATTATTAAAAAATAATTAAAAAAAAATATATTAAAACAAGAAAGGAAGCTAGCTTCGGCCAGCCGAAGCTTATATACCCTTGCAGATAATTCCTATTAATGACTAATTTTCCGATCGTTCCTATGGCAGCTATATGATATAGTAGTTCGATATTGATAAAAATAAAATCGAAATTCGAAAACAGTTAAAAAGACTCATATCCCAGAGTAGAAGAGAATACAATAAAAGTCAACGAAGCAATAATTTATTTCCTATTATATTCCCATTAATTTTCCGATCGTTCCTATGGCAGCTATATAATATAGTCGTCCGATTTTGAAAAAATTTTATTCGAAATTCAGAATTAGATAAAAAATTTCATTTCCAAAAGTAGGAGGTTCTAGGTTCAAAAACACCCAAGATATAATTTGTTTACATTTTTTTTCCCGATTATTCCTATGGGAGCTATAGGACATAGTTGGCCGATCCGGCTGGTTCCGACTTATATACTACCTGCAATAGATAGAAGACTTTTGGAAAAGTTTTAACCCGATAGCTTTAAAACTGAGAGACTAGTTTGCGTAGAAACGGACAGACAGACGGACGGACAGACGGACAGACGGACATCGACTCGTCTAGTGATGCTGATCAAGAATATATATACTTTATGGGGTCGGAAACGTCTCCTTAACTGCGTTGCAAACTTCTGACTGAAATCATAATACCCTCTGCAAGGGTATAAAAAGAAAAAATACATTTTAAATATCATTTTTTTTATAGGGGCTAAAAAATTATTATCAATCTATCTTATTAAGATAGTCCTAATATATATCTTAAGTTAAAAAGTTTTAGGGTGCTTAAGTTCGGGTTCCTATTCTTTAAGTTGGATATCTTGAACCTTTTCTGGTATTATAAAATATTTCTCTTTACAATTAGACTTGATTTCAACCACACCATATTTCCTTTTGTAAGTACCCCCCATAATTCATACCGGCTTTCCTTTCTTTTGGTTATACCTCATCAAGGCATCAATCAACCGTCGTCGCGACACCATAAAGACTCGAAATCAAAGACGCCACGAGTTTACCCCAGAGATATCGAGCTCCGCTGTAGACATCAATGATCACTTGATCGGTGATCGGCGATCGACGCCTTGTGGCGTTTCCATGCCATCGATCTTGTTAGTTTTGACGCATCTGTAAGTGGCGGCGACAAAAGTCGGAAAGTGAAATGCAAAGCAAGAGATCCCCCGCCAGATCGATGGTCGACGGATCGCATCGCATCGGGGCCAAGACATCATCAGTCAAGTGGCGCGACTGCGTCCATGGCCGGGTCAATTCGCGTGACAGCTCCCCTGATTTATGCGCCAGACACTTGAGCAACCCTCGAGATAATCGTCGAATTCCCCGCCAGGGCGCACACTATTTATCATATAATTAACCGAATCGATAATGTTATTACACTGTCTATAAATCGGACACTGCCAGATCGCAGCTCGGCTGATAGATTGAGCATATAAACTATAGAGTGTGGCAGGTGTCTCGACGGTTCTGGTTGGGAAGTGGCAAGTACTTGGGCCACATTTGACACGACCGTAAATACAGGGTAGCGCCTCAAATGGGGGTCTATCCTAGAATCCCGAGTTATTGGGAAATACAATGCCATTCAGTTAATTGAAGACCATAACAGTATATTTAAATACCGGGTAATGGAGAGTAGGTTGTTAAAACATCGATGGTGGGCACTATCGATGGTAGTCACTATCGATACTATCGATGGTGTCGCAAATTAAAGAAAATAAAAAACAAATTACAAAAATTAAGGAAAATAATGAACAAAAATAATTGAAAATTTATGCTTGTATCATAAAACGTAAGGGGAAAACAACGATCTTAATTTTACTGCAATTATACTTTAAAATATTTTTTTTCTTAAAATATACCAAAAATTACATATAAAATGGAATTATTTTGCTGAGCGATTGTATCGGTTGTGGGTCCAAACCATCGATGTTTCCTAAACTTTTAATCATCGATAGTATCGTTAGTGCTATCGAGTTTTTTACCAACCCTAATGGAGAGATGATGGGGTATGTTCGAATAGACGGTTGGTTTGATGAGATCTATGATTTAATAAGATTATTTCATTATGAAATCATGTATAGTCTTTACTTTTTTTTTGAGTGGTAAGTATCTGTTAGTCGGTTCAATCGTTTTTCAGTTTCCTTTGTTTTGGGGGGCGATTAAGCGAAAGCGCCACTCCCTAACCTCCGAGCAGTGTCCACTTTCCGTTCCAGGCACCCCATATAAATCAATTAATTTAAACTGTCAGGCGGCTGTCAAATTGTGTTGCTACCGGGAGCGTTTTTCGTTTCGCTTTTGACTCGCCTGGCATCGCTGGGGTATTTTATTGTATTTTATTTTGTTTTGGGTTCTCGACTTGCGGGGGTAGCCGGCCGGCCGGCAAAGAGACTTTGGGTACGGGCGACATGTCGAGATTTACTGAGTGATTGACGACTTCATGTGTCATTAAATACCGTTAGCAGTCGCTTTTGTATGGCGCTGGTATACTGGACCAGAGTCATTTTTCATGCCACATCGCTCGTGTTTAGTGAAAGTCGCTGCGATGCCTTATTTGTTGCTGCGGCACTTGTGGCTGAATATGTGGCTATGTGTGATTAGTTGCAATTAGACATGCCGCCGCGGGGGCGACAATTACTCTTAGACATAATTTAATTAATACCACATACCGCCTTTAGTATCACAATAAATGCTGTTAAATGGTGTTTTAAAGTGGGCATCTGAAGAAATTTCATTTGAATTTTAATCAAAGGAAATTATAAATTAGTTTCCAATGGCATATCTCAAGGTCCAATCCCTAGCATTTCGAATCGCCTGCTCCTCATTTTCCTTCCATAACTCAGCCACATCGTTGACCAGTGGATCATCAGGATTCGGGGCACTTAGCAGGGCCTGGATCGAAAGTAGAATGGTGCGTATCTGAAGCGCCGGACTCCATTTGTCCTTCAGCACATCCAGGCAAATTCGACCCAAACTATCGATATTGGGATGATAGATCTTGGTCAAGAACCGAACCATGGGCGCCTTCATGGGGTAATCCTCTGGTAGAAAAAGTGCCAGCTTGAAAACTCCGCCCTCGAAGGGCGAATCATGGGGTCCAGTGACGAGAACGCGGAAGTAGCGGGCATTATTCTCATCAGGAATGGCACTAATCCCAGGAACAGGGTCCTCGAGAAGGCGCTGCGTCTCCTTGATAATTCGACGAGGCATTTCGGACATGTTCTACCTATAGGGATTTATTTTACAGCGGCTTTTGTTTTTAGGATACCTCTTTAAATACCTTTTTTCCCCTTAGAGATTTTCTTCGGATAGTGTTATGATGAATTTGATAATTTTTCAGTTGATTCTGTATGAAATTTCTTTCAAGAATTACAGCTTACTTCGTTTATTATGTATAATTTATATAATTCATGGCCTAACTTGTCATTCAATCAATTTAACTGATTCGATTAGCCAAATCATCTCAATAAGAGCGAAAATCAAACGTTCAATCGCCATACATTTGCAATTATCCTTCTGTGGGCAAAATTGAAATTGACTCGAGAGATTCGCCCTTGTGCTCCATCCACATTCCCCATCCACAACAATAAAACCATCCTGCAATCCTTGAGTCCTTCTGAAATCCCGGGTGAACTGGCAATGTTAACTGGCACTCAACTAGCAGCTTATTAGCAAACTTTCCCATTGGATTATATAGTTGAATATTATAATAATCGAGTTAGGTTCGTGTAAGTGGGTGCTCCGCTGCCACCGCAATTCGCAGGGGGGCTTGGGGGCATGGTTAGCAGTCAGCTTTCATGCACAATTTCCGTTTTCATGGCTCCGGGCATGAAAATAAGCCCACAGTTTACGACGAGACGACGACTACGACGACGACGAGGATGAGGACGTCTCATGTTGGTGTAACAAAAAGTGGGCAACTTTTTAGAGCGACGAGGAAATACTTTGCTAAATTGCCAGGGCAGTGAATGTGGAACCCTCCAGCCCGCCAAACAACCTCCTCTTTGGGCCTGCCCTCGTGGAATGGCTACAAAAACCAATAACAGGACGTAATACACTCATGTGTGTTAGCGAACGAGTTGGGGGGATTCCAACTTTTACAAATCGTTAGCATTTCGCACGTTTATTGAGTTGTTTTTGTATGTAAATTGGTTGCATAACTTTTGCCATGGAAAGTGTCGAGTGGCCGGAATGGCAACACAAACGCAACCTAACCCTTTCGGTGCTCCCGCACTATTCTACACTGGATTATTGTCTGTAGATTTTCAGATACGCAAACGAACATTCCCTGCCCGCCAGAATGTCCTCGTGTGCATAAACTTTGATTCCACTTTGAATGCGCTGGCGCATGCTAAACACTTTGGAATCCTTTTGGTCGGGAGTTCGGATGCTAAGATACCCTCTAAAAATAATGTAAAATATCTTAAAAAAGATCTATTTAATGTTTGTATTTAATAGTATTTTTAGAATAATTAAGGAAATCACAATAAAGAGCTTGATAAATATGAAGCTCTTCATTTTCTGATCAGTTTTTTCCAATTAAATATAATACCAAAGAGTATCTTATCGAAAAGGAAATAATAATATTAAAAACATTTTTTAGAAATAGTTTTGTCCTGGATTACCTATTGGTTCTCTAGATTTCAAGAATAGGAATTTTTATAAAGCTAATATCCTCATATCATCCCTCACTACTGAGCATAAAAAGTTTAAGCTATTTGCGTATCTCGCAAGCGAAGGCTTTTCCTAGTGGGAAAATGATGCGGGGAAAGGTCGCTGTGTCTGTGGTTGTCGTTTTGGTTTGGTTTAGTTTGGTTTCGTTCGCTTTGGTTTGCTTCGGTGGTGTGGTGCATATTTGTCGTTTGCGGTTTTCAGCTGCAAATATTATAGCAAATTGAACTGTAAATAGTTTTTATTGCCCTTTGGCCGCAGAGTCGGATTCAAGCGGAGTCGAGTCGAGAATATGGCTGGGATGAAGTGCAGCATAGCTCGGTTTTTGTTTTCCAACTGTATCGGGGCTTGCCAGGCCACAGTTTGTCGGCAGAAATTCCGTTTACTGGCCGGCAAAATAAGAGCCTCAAAATGAAGTTGTGCAAAGATTAACTCGTAGAAATACCATGGCAAACAATTGACTCAAAAGATTGATTTAAAAGTCAATTTAAATTTTGGATAAATAAGCTAACTAAAACTCTAGTTATTATATTGATGTTCTACATTCAAACTTAAATTCTTAATTATTTCTTTAATTTTAATAATAATCTTTATCTAATCAAATCTATTTTTTGAACGAATCACTTCCGTTGTTGAATTTATTGAAATTAGGCAGCGTGAATTCACTTAAATTTAAGCACACCCCGGCAACGAATTGCCACCTTTGACACCAACCCGAAAGAAATCAAGCTACAACGGCGACACCCCCTCGTCGGATGATTAATGACTGGCAAATTAATATGAAATTCCGCCGCCCAACTCGAGAGTCGACGTCGTCATCCTCGCAGAACACGAAACTAATAATTTGTGTGCCGTAATTTGCATAGATATATCATTATTATTATATTTCTTTCCTTTATTTCGTACACGCCTCGCATTTTCATCAATCAATCGGAGTGCAGGACAGGCAGTGGCTGGGGGAATGACATGACATGAAAAATATGTTTGCCAGTCGATGGAAAAATTATAATTTATAAAAATTTTAAGAGCAACTGCAACGTGCGCCACTCGCGCCATCAATCAAAAAATCTCGGTGGACATTGCAGGCGGACGGAAGGTGGACAGATGGACGGGCGTCTGTCTCGGATCCGAGATTACGACGGTAGCCATCAGAGGTCCGGAGTCCGGACCAATGACCGACTCACCATTCACTTGAGTGAGAATTTGAGGTGCAAGTAAGGTGATACCCTCTACAAATTAATTTTTCATTTTTACGAAATCATAAAACGTACATATAAAATCCTAATTTAATTTTAAATGCATTATTATAATAATTTTGTTTAAATAAGGCAAGATTATATATACACCACCTTTATATAAGTTAATTCAAATCTATAAGCGTAGTATTTTTATTGAGTTAATCAAAACATGGTATTTAAAGTGCCATACCCAATAGAACTTATTTTCTCGAGTTATAAATGATTCGAATTATAGAGCCGACAATGAGATGAAGACCATGACGATGCTGCCCCGATGCTCTGATGATGATGATGTTTGGTTCTCCGTCTTTGGCCATTGTTGGCCCGCCACGGCGGATGTTGAAAAATGTGAAAATTGTGAAAAATTCTACAACAATTCAAAGTAACAAATGCCCCAGACGGAAATGCCGGAAAAAAGAAGTATATTAGATTTGTTCCAGGCCAAGACTGGCCGGTCAGGCATCGGGCATCGGGCATCAGGCACCAGGGGCATCAATTTGTTCGCTCTCAAGCGAGATTAATGATGTTGCACACAGGGGCCATCTAACATTAAATGCCAGCTAATTAATGATCAAACTGTTGCAAGATACGACACGCCCCCAGAAACACAATGTGCCCACATTTCGCACGATTGGAGCTGAGAACTGAGTGACACAGTAGTCACTCCATATGGATGATGATGATTGCTCTCCTCGGTCGCACTTCCCTTCCGGTTTTCTGTGTGTCCCATGATTAATGAGCTTATTATGTACTTTGCCACTCGCTCAATCTCTCCTTCACCCAGTTCAGTTACTGTGGACAAGTCAGAATTTCTTTTCTTTTTTGCACAGGCCTCATTATTCTTCATTGTTCATTTGGCGTAGTGTGTCGGCAAGATTTATTACGATCCCATCCCATTTTTTTTTTTTTTATATTTCAAAAAATGTATTTATTAATATTGTTAATTTATGTATTTAATGATAAATATTGAAACGATTTTAGAAAGTTGATCTAGGTGAAATATAATTTTTAACATAATGTTCTTCAATTAAAACGTTTAAACTGAAAAAGCTATTAAATAATAATTTTCATTAAATTTTGTACCTTTAATGAGGTAATGAGTTAAACCACATTAAAGGATAATGAACCTTATTAAAAGACTCCCATTACTTTGCTGGATTTCTCTTTGATGCCTTCCATTTACTCGGTCAACGCAATTTCTCGTTCCCTTTGAGAGTGGATTAAAATGTTTATTGGCCACTGAGCTCAACAATTTGCAGCATTTCCAAGCTAAGGCCACAGCAGCATCGCAACCTCGCAATATCGCAGTGGCAACAAAATCAACGAGCGAACGCGCTGACAGCTGTCAACATGTCGTATGATTAATGTTGGCCAAATGCGGTTGCATTTTTGTGCGTTTCGCGCTGTAAATGAAATGATAAATTGGGTGTGCAAACATTTTTGCCTCGTTCGCCAACCGGTGGACCGATTTTCAGCTTAATAACGAAATGGAAACATAGCAGGCAGCGTCGGGCGGCGAGAAGTCCCTCAATTAAATTGCCTTTCACCAGCAGAATGCCATTCAGGAAACTTTGCCACATATCCGTTCGTTCATTCCGCACTTGGAGTTGCACAAACAGTTGATATTCTTGTTGTTGCTGTGGCTGTTGCATTTGCTGTTGCTGGAGCTGTGGCAGTGGCACACCTTTGTTGACACCTTTGGCCAACACAACCCCAACCTCGGGCGCTTTCGTGGCGTGTGTGAAGTGGCATGTCCACATCCGTTTCGCCTCGCGTTTGATTGATTGAAACTGCAGTTGCAAGTTGCTGGCACCAAAAGGCGTTGACAGCTTGCCTTTGGCATTGGGTTGAATAGAGGAAGGTGGTGGCAGGGGGACGGGGGGAGTTTACCTTACAAAGTGCACAAATCAACGCTAATAATGTGCGACCTTTGCTCTCGTGTCAGCTGAACGCCACTCGGTGGAATTCACTTCAATAGAAATCAATGAAACGTCTGAATCGAAAACCGATGGGTGGAAAAATCAAAGAGTTTGACGGCTGATTTCTGTTTATATTCATTAGTCAGAAAGGTAAACAGATATAAAAAAGGAATTGGGATATTAAAAAGGTGACTTAAATACCAAAATTTTAATGTTTTAAAATCGGAATTTTTTAGGCAATATTTAAATTAAAGAAAAAACGATGGAAAAAAGTAAAATATTACATTTTTTTATTATTGATTTCATTTGAAAACAAGAATTTGAAAATATAAGATTTAATGTTATTCATATTTACTTAAAATTTTTGATATATTTAAATTAAAAATAAAAATAAAAAAAAATATGTTTTTTAAATTTATTATTTCCATATTTAATGTTAACTAGAAAAACTATATAATATTTTTTTTTAAATTTTTGTTTTATTTTTTAAAATACTTATTTAGTTTTTTAAGTTTTCTATATTATTTTGGTGACCAGTGTAGTCAATCATTTCAGCATTGTCACTTGCACAACTCATATGCTCCTCCACCTGATTGTGCAATGCCTTGAGTTGCATTTCTCTAATGCGTACAAATTGCCCATTTACATCTTCGGATGCGAAATCCATTCCGTCCTCCGAAGGGGTCTGCATTTGGCTCCAAGTTGAGTCAATTTCCTGCTGCCACTTCAAATGCACAACTAATAACACGACGAGCGGGGAATTTAGCCTGCCAAGGCAAACATTATAAATGCAGCCATAGAAGACGGAATCAAGGATTGCGGGGTGGTGGGATGGCGGGATTTCATGACGACGATGATGGCAGCGTCGCAAAATATGGCCAAAGGCTGCGAGCGGCAACAACATAATAAATTAATTATATGCAACATCAGCAACAGTGCCCCCTCCCGGTATCCTCCATATTCGCTTGAGTGATGTGTGGCATAAAGTCGTGAGCGTGAGCGTCTATTAGCAGTCAACGTTGACGACGTACAGCGATCCAACCCGCCCCTGCAGCCCCCCTTTCTGCTTCTTCTCGACAAGTCGCACACGAGCGCGAACAAACAAGGGGCGTGGCACGGGGGCAAGGGCAGGAGGGCAGGGCAGATAGTTTAGCATGTGTGGCATCTCGGAAAGGCGAGCCAAGTCGAGACAAGTAGAGTCAGGAGTAGAGTTGACTTGAGTTAAGTTGGTTTTTGCGGGGCTTGGTTGAGGGGTTGGCTCGGTGGATAGGGAACAACGGAGCCAGTCAAACGGGCAATCCATCCATCAGCCGCTGGCAGACAGCAATTGCAAGCTGCAAGTTGTGCGGCTATGTAGCATGTCTGACGTTGCTGCACTAACCACAGCGAGCCAGTTATTACCGCCGAATCGCTGCTCCAATTTTCTGGGATTTACCCAGCGAAAGGGATTCGAATTAATCCTTGAAATGCTATCTGATTGGTCCATGGAAGATTCTTAAAAAATCTCTAGCTTTGCTCTTAGAGATTACCTTTAAATCTAACCTAAAATATAATTTTATTTATATTTATTTTGCTTAGAAAAAATATAAGTTTTTAAATGATGAAAGCTAGGGATTAGATTTAAAATACCCTTAATTTGTTGTGTTTAATACGAGATAAAATATAATATATATTTTAAGATAGTCCTATTAAAGACAGCTTTTATTCACATTTCAAAATTTTGTTTTTAGTAAAAAATAAAATAATAATTTTTTAAAATTTCCCTAAAAATATACCTAATTTTCCAATGTTTGCTTACTTTTCTTACCAGTTAACTTTCATAAGATAGAATGGATTAATAGTTTTTAATTTACTTCTTACCTCCGATATAATGGACAAAAATATACCTCATGTCGTATACTTAATTTTAATAATAATTTAAGTGTATTCCTTGGCTCATCCCCTTTTTACTTGAAAGAGTATCCCCAGTTCGTTTTTTCGCTCGCCGCCTTTGCCTCAATAATTTTCGCATTGTTGCTGCAAAGACGTTGCCACAAATGTTGCTGACGTTGCTGACTGGCCAACTTGAGGAGACGCTGGCCATAGATTGCATCGGGCTTCGAGGGGTGGGGTGGATGTTCTGATTGGAAAATCAAGTGTGTGCATCGGACGGGGAGAATGCCAGTGGCCGGGGCATGTTTGCCTGCTTTTAATGGCCCCAACTGACAGAGACTGCAGCTCCGCTAATTGCGAATGCTTGACGCATGTTGCAGCCACTCATGGGCAGACATGGAAGGAGGGGCCAAGAGTTAAGGGGGGTCTACGGGGGCGGAGTGGCAGGTCTTTTGCTTAGACAGCTCCACTTCGCTGCGCTCCTCACTCAATTCGTCTCGAGTCCTCGGAGCGCTGCGTGATTTTTAATTAGTTTTCTTAGAAATTAAATTGTTAATTTGATCGACGCATTTTCCGCACTCCCTCCTCCGGCTGACCGGGCCCCCAATCTCCTGCGCTGAGCTGCTAAGTGGCCTGTTGCTTTGACTTCATTATGGTGTTTGGTGCTAGCAGCTCGCTGGTTGCTGGTTGCTGTTTGCTGTTCGGTTGTTTGAGCTCTTTGTCTGCTCATTAATGCCAATTCTGGCGCGCCGGAGTTGACGCCTGCCACCATATCGCCATATAGCCGTATCGCCCCTCTTGGCCCATCAGCCGCCTTTGGTCACGGCCATCATGGAAGACAAGTTGCACTCGTGACTGAGTGCGCGGTGTCGGTTGTTTATGGATCTTACGGGGAACGACTAGCTATTCGGAAATTGCCGCTATGCAGGAATAAGGGAAAAGGGGAAAAAGGGCCAAAGTGGTCTATAGTCAAACATATTTTGCAGTTAAGGGAATGCAACGTAAGAAATTGCTTGTTGACATGCAACTTGTAAAAAGCAATCTTAGAATGGATTGATGGTTGAATCATTAGGAGGGAACAGGATGGTAGAAGCCAAAAGGGGGAAGTTCTGAATTGCGATTTTCCATTCGGGTGGTGTCTAAAACGAAATTATAAAAGCAATTTAAAGAGTCATAATTTTTACCAACTGTCAGCTACTTGGTTAATTATTTTAATCAAAGGAAATTATAATCTAAAAAATCTATTTACTGTTTTAGAATTTTTAAACACTGTTAGTCACTGCTAATAGTTTAATAATGTTTAAAAATTATTATCCAAAAAAGCTCTTTACAGTTTTAGAATTTTAAACACTGCCAAATATTTTATTGATTTATTTAACATGTTATTTAAAGACTGTCTTGTATTTATTTAAGACACATAAGGTAAATGCAAAAATAAATAATTAAATTAAAAATAAAAAATTACTGCATTAATAAATTCTGAATTGTGTGTTAAAATCCAAATCCTTCTGGCACTTTATAAACTCCAAAAGAAGAACATCGAACATTCCTTCCCACATGTCTCTTAATAGTGAAATGGCTTCCTCGGACTTGGAGGTTGCTAACTTGTTTGCTAAATTTTTTTCATCCAATTTCGAGCCAACTTCGTCTTGGAATGATGATGAAACCCTTCTTTCCATCGACTCTCTATTAAATATAGGAAATCTAAATGTGTCCGACTTTGACTGCCATATTGCTGCTGCGAGCTTAAATGACTCAGAACGTATGGATTGCGATGGCCTTTCTCCCTTTATTCTAAAAAATTGTATTGATGTTCTATGTGACCCCCTCAAAATAATTTTTAATAAGTCCCTCTCCAGTGGTATGTTCATTCATAGATGGAAGTTAGCTACAGTGACCCCAATTCTCAAATCAGGTGTAAAAAGTTCCATATCTAATTACAGACCAATTGCCAAGCTGAGTAACATTTCAAAAATGTTTGAGCGCATTGTGGCTAGGCAGCTAAAATTTCTTGTGGGCCGCTCTATTACCCCTAACCAGCATGGTTTTATGCCAGGACGATCGACTACCACTAATTTAGCAACCTTCAATCACTTCTGCATAAATTCTTTTGTGAATCATCACCAAGTAGACGTAGTCTATACCGACTTTGCCAAAGCCTTTGATAAAGTCTGTCACACTGCTTTATTAGCTAAGCTTAAAAAAATGGGATTCCACTCTCTAATCTTAGATTGGATTAGGTCCTACCTAACCAATAGAGAATACAAAGTGGAAAATAATGGGGTTTTTTCGAACCCGTATGTGGCAACGTCTGGCCTCCCTCAAGGAAGTGCTTTAGGGCCCTTTCTATTCATTTTATTTATAAATGATATAAGTAATTCCATACATGATTCTGAGTTTCTATTATTTGCAGATGACCTCAAATTATTCAAGTCCGTTAATTCAACTTCAGACTGTTTACTCCTCCAGAATGACTTAAATAGATTAGGTAATTGGTGCTCCCGAAATATGCTTCCTTTAAATTTTTCAAAATGCTTTTTAGTAAGATACAGCAAGCGTATAAATAATGTTATCTGCTCGTATTCAATTAATTCCCATCTCCTTGCCACAAAAAACGAGTGCCTGGATTTAGGAATTGTTTTTGATTCGAAATTTCTCTTCGTTGAACATATAAACTACATCATACCTAAAGCATATGCCATGTACGGATTTATCAAGCGCAACACAACTCACTTCGCTGACCCATACACTAAGCTTACTCTATTCTTCTCATTTGTTCGTTCTAAATTAGAATATGCGGCATTTGTCTGGAACCCGACTGGACTTGTGTACATTCGTCGGGTAGAACGAGTGCAAAAGCTTTTCCTCCGTTTCGCCCTTCAAAGCCTCCGATTCCGTGATCCCACTCCTTCCTATGCTGCTAGGTGTCGCCTTGTACAGCTTGCAACATTACAAGATCGTAGGAGTGTAATTGCGCTGCTTTTTATATTAGACCTACTTTCCGGCAAAATTGATTGCCCTATTTTGCTTAATATTATTAGCCTATCCGTGCCTAGTAGGGCTCTAAGAACCACTGAACCTTTTTTTATCCCTACACACAGAACAAATTACGCTCTAAATGAGCCTATGTACAGAGCTTTACATCTGTTCAACAGTCTGCCACTTAGCATGCGATTGGACCCAAGTTCGTCCAGGGATAGCAACAAGATAGCCCTGTTATTATATTTCTCTAGAATTAGTAATTAGTTAAGAGTTAGTTAAGTAGCCAGTAAAGGACATGAAGTCTGTTGGCGAAATAAATAAATAAATAAATAAATAAAAATTCGCGCTGTTTATTAAAGAAATAATAGAAACAATATAAAAGTTTTGGAATACCAATTACCATTTTAAAATTCTTAAGAACTAATAGATATTTAATTGATTAATTTAAACAAAAGGAAATCATAATCCATCAATTTTATTTACAGAATATTTTGTATAAAAATAAATTATTTAGACTAGATTGATTTTCAATCAAACCAAAAACCAGGTTTATCCCCCTTTGTTGCATTCAAAGGGCTGTCAGAGTGTATTCGCTGTCAGACTAGACTAAACTAGTTTACCAGGAACTCCGAGGCACACAAACTTCCACTCTGAAACATCTCAACTGAATGTTGCCCACGACCAAACAACTTTCGCCTCCAATCAGTCAATCAATCAATCAATCAGCGCTCAACTGACAATTTCGAGCCCACTCTCCTGCGAGCGAGTGCCACTGCCACCACCTCGGCGGCTCAGTCACGCCCTTTACGGTGGTGCAACTCCAGGTGGTTGGGGATGGGGTTGTGGTGCATGCGAATGTGCATGTGCCACTCAATGGCAATTAAGGCCGAAATAAAATAATACACCGAAAATGCCAATTAACCTTTGAATGCCATGCATGACCACGTAGCCTGTGTGTGTTTATAGGAATGAGTTATATGGGGGGGCCGAAAGATAAAATAATTACCCAGACGCATAACTCGAAAGTAAAATATAAATTTAATTTATGCATGCACACAACAGAGGCCAAGGAAGCGAAGGACCGAAAGCACCCAGATCCGTAGCCAGTGCAATTTATCTCACGCGGATCGCAGATATGCACAAACATCCCATATCCATCCTCTCGAACCCTTCGTCCCAGCATTTCGCCTGCATTTCGATGGCAATGGCAAGGGCCCTAAATATGAAATAATTTATGATGCGACATTTTCATCAGCAATTCGTTAAAATTCATGCATGCATGCATTTTTAAGCAGTTCTCCCCCCTTCTTCCCCCCGCCGAACGCCACTGAACCACCCCTTTTGGTGCCGTATTTATAAATTTATTAAGCCGCGCATTGCATTCGCCCTGAAAGGAGGGGATCACTCCTTGGCCCTGAGTTCGGCAGACAAAGCCAGGCGACGACAACACGAATCGCATGTAAAATTCTTATTTTAATCGATGCAAATATGCAGCAGCAGCAGCAGCAGCAACAACAATTGCTGATGACGCTGATGGTGGTGCATGCT
Source organism: Drosophila prostipennis (assembly GCA_037075205.1). Lineage (NCBI taxonomy): Eukaryota > Metazoa > Arthropoda > Insecta > Diptera > Drosophilidae > Drosophila > Drosophila prostipennis. The sequence continues at coordinate 922,876 of JBAMCJ010004533.1, read as the reverse complement.
ACATGACAGGCGGCGGTGCAGTGGTGCTGTGTTGCAAGGAGGGGCATGTGTGTGTGTCGCCGGGGAGGCCTGCAGCAAAGGGAAAAAGAAACTCGGCCATCGCGATAATAAATCAATTTTCACAATAAACAGTTGTGTGCCCTGGCGGCAGCCGATGTCGACGGCTAACTGTACAGTGGGACCAGGAACTGAAGGATATGTTAAAACTCAAGTCATAGCTTTCTATCAAATCTGCAATCGATGTCTGAATGACTAGAAATTTCTTTCAATTATTTCTGATATTTCTAACATACTTTTCCAAAATCACAACAATTTGTAGATTATATTGAATAATTTTTTAAACAAATTATTATCCAACTTTTTTAATACACACAAACAAATTTGATTGCTAAAATTTACCTATACGGATAGTTACGTAACTATAAAAAATAGTTAAATTATAAATTTTGCTTTAGGTGTGTGTCTTTGCTAATTGTGTGTATTTGTTGTTGTGAAAGTAACTATTTAATTGGTAAAATTGACCATTTTTATGGGTGGAGACTGTTTAACAATTATATTGGTTCATTTTACCAAATTTTTTTTTGTGTGTACATAAATCCAGCTAAAGCGAAATGAATAAAAGCGGTTTAGTTACTCAAAGAGTTCCAAGATCAGACATTTATTTCCACTTCAAGGCATTTTTACGGGTTCTATTTTCCATTTCGTCCTGTATTATAAGTTGGAGGTCTTCGCTGGCCGTGTCGCATTAATTCCGTGATTGGGTAGTTACCACCTTGGGCCACGTCATCGGTGGGAGCACACTGGGGGATCACATTTCCGAAAACGGGAATGGCAGTCATCGCGACAACGACGAGCACGGCAAACAGAACAGCCTGGGGAACTTATAGGTGTTAGAAAAAGAATTTTATAATTTCTTCAACAGATGCACTCACCAATAACTTCATCTCGGCAGATACTTTGATTATGAGTGCTCCCCAAAGTGCAACGGCATTTTTATACCCCACAGCAGCTCCTTATCGTTACCAGAAGAGGAGGACTATCAGACGCTGATTGCTCGGTTACAATCTTGTTTCTCAGAAAAATATAATGTATATGAAAAATTCCAATTAATCGCAACGAAAGAAATATTGAAAAATAAATGTTATCTTGACTGTCTTACTTATAAATATGCATCATGTTCTCGGTATTTCGTTTTCTGGGAAAATGATTAACAATCAGAACTTCGGGTTCAAAGAAAAAAAAAAAAAAAAATTGTATATTCAAGAATTATTTTGTTTTGCACCCAATGTGCAACTCTTTTGCATTTGGTGCGAGTGGCTTACACTTCTCGCACCACTTCATGTCTTGGCAGCGACATAATAAATTAACTGCACTGCAATTATTTTCACATTTTCGCAAAGTGAATAAAAATTATAAAATTATGTGGAAGCGATGAAGGGGGGGCCGGATTGGTCCCAATAGCGTGGCCGCGAAAGTGAGAGCTTATGTAAGGGATTAGCTGGGGGCCAAGCAGCTGACGCCTGACCCTTGCCCTCAGCCCCTGAAACCCCCCCCTCCGACTTAAGTGTAGGTTTTCCCCATCAGAAAAACCAGTCCGGCCTGCAGTTAATCAAAATATCAAATTAACTGTCGTGTCTGTGGCAAATAAATCAAAATAAAAGCCGGTCCCAGGCTTTGAGCCCAGCTGAACTGAATCGGGCTGGAACAGAGCCCCTCCCCCTCGAGCACCCCCCTTTCTGAGCCCCTGCCCCCAGGGCCACCTCCTCAATCAAGCCAACTGATGACGCTCCCCTATGAAAATTTCACATGCAGAGACTGCCTGATGAGTGAGCTGAATTTATTATAGGCCATGGCGATGCGATGTACGCGATTTTATGAATGAGCAGCGAGGTGTGAGGACGGGCAGGCTGGTGAGGCGAGGCGAGTTTGGTGTGTCGTCAACGCCTTTGGCGGTGATTATTCAATGTCAAAACTTAATGTCCCCAAATTGCAGTTGTTGTCAGCGGTCAGCCATGAAATTGAATGCATGTCGCCCCGGTGCAGAAGGCGAATGCTGCTGCGGCAGCTGTTGCATAGTTTTAGGCGTGACACATCAGCTCCTCCAACCCTCGAATCCCTCAATCTCGCCGCTCAGCGATTATCCCCCAAATGCAGCCGGCAGTTAAAGCTATCCGAAAAAATTTAATAAAATGAGAGAGCTAAGTAGGATCGTGGAAAGAAAATTCCAAATACCCTTTCATTTAATTATTTAGTTGGTATTAAGAAGTTATAATTTAACTAAACTAACAAAATTACTCCTAGTTTTAATAGATATACTTTAAATTTAGATCGTGTTAACACCCATCAGGGATCCTTAACTTCTTATTGAGTAAACTCATTTTAAAATGTTGAGAAATATTTCTAGGATTATCTATTATCGTATATTGATAAGTTAAGATAAAACAATCGCATTAAAAAATAAAAATACTGCATTTTTAAAAATTTACTTAACAAGGAAACTTTTATATAACCTCTATGAGCTTGAAAAAGTTGAGAATATTTTGTTTGTCTATATTTATGTAATTTATTTGCATAAAAAATGAATAATATTTGGATCTTCTTCGTCTTTAAGGTGTGATAATATAACAAATTCTTCGTAGACCATACAAACCACACAAAATATATCAAACATACAATTTTTTTTAACCTTTGTAACTCCCTGCAAGGGTATTTAAATAAACCCCAATTCCTGGGTAGCCAAACTCAACTCGAGCTCAACTCATTTGCCAGCAGCTGCCATGGGGCATGTCCAGTTGCCAGGAGGGAACGGGGATGGGAATGGGTATGGTATGGGTACGGAAGAGGGGGAGAAGCTTGTTACCATAAAATTGGTGTAAACGAATTGCAGTCATCGTCATCGTCGTCGTCGTCGCTCTGTCGGCATTGCAAAAGTCCAAATCGTCCGTCGAGAGAGGGGGGTGCGTCATTGTGAAATGTCTGTAATTTGGACAATTTGATGAATGGTTATTTGCCACGAGATGGCAAAGTGGTCATTATTCTTTATCTCCTTCACTCGTTGCTTTTCCCTCTTTTTCCCTACTCTGCTGCATTTTTCGGTACCATTTTTTTGGTTTAACGTTTTACTAACTTTTTCATTGCACATTTGGTGCAGCTTTTTAGCATTTTTTGGTCACCTCTGTGGCAGCGGAACTAAGTGCATTGTTTGTCGGAGGGTATCATCAGTTGGTCATTAGGTTGATGGCGAGCAGTGGTCTTCATAAAAAAGGGCATCAAGTTGTAAAATATTTCTCACTATATTTCTATATATTATGAAAGAAAATCCAAAGCAAATTGAAGTATGTTTAAATTACTTACTTAAAATGTTTAGTGGCTTAAGTGTAACAACTTTGATTGGTGGTAATAATTTTGAATATTTTATATATTTTTATTATACATATTATTTGTAAAATATATCATATAACAAATGAATTTAACTTATAATTCCCTTAATTGGGCTTCCACAGAATAGTTTTAAATTTAATTTACTATCATTAAAGTTTTAATTTCATTATTTGTTGTTGTGGTTTTTACAGGGTATTCAAAACATTGCCCATATAAAGCCAGTTGCCCTCCTTGGTGCTTTATTTTGATGACTCGCTTTATGGGCGAATAAATGGCATTTGCTCGGCCCGCCGCTCGTTTCATAATTCAATAAATTCACAAGGCGTTCACCTGGCGGCTGAGGAGCAGTAATATTGTCATTAACCCCCTTTGCCCCTCTGTTAATGGGGGTTTCGGGGGAGATGATCGCTATAGGAAGAGGCATTCGTGACCCGTTATCATTTGGGCCACGGCGATTGCAGTCCACAAAATGCATCCACATCGGTCGGTTGGTCGGTTGGTCGCTTGGTCGATTTGGCCGCTTGGCCGGTTGGCTAGTTGGCTGTGTGCGGTCGCGGTCAGCTGGAAGCCATCTGTTGGGCCACCCCCCCTTTGACCACAAACGGGCTCCGTCCCTGCCACGCCCCCGCCCCGAGACCGCCCTTGGGCATGGCCAGAATGCGTTCCACATGGCGGCAGGCCTAATTACATTTCTCGGCAAATGGCAAATGGAGAATGGCGTGATTGCACACGCAAATGCGCTTCGTTGTTTATATGCGTAGCAAATAGATTTATGCGCTCGTATTTTACACGCTTAATTCCTTAAGGCAAAGCCCCCACAGCAACAGCGGAAGAGGCAGCTGAAGCACTTGCTGCACTACACTTAAAGAAAAGTTAACGAACATTTGAAAATTTAGTTAACAAAATATTTTACAATTTAAAACGTGTAATTTGGCCTTCAAGATGTTCTTCAAATTACTAATTTTACTTTATGTCTGAATAATTTCTTTTGTCAAAAGTCTATTATCACCATGGTATATTGGAATTTCTTTCAGTGCCCTAACCCTCATTCGTTTCTGGACATTATCCCACTATTCCACTGAACGGATACGCCAGTTTCTGCCTCTTCCTCTGGGCACTCTGCACACAGGGTCCGAGTCCCTCTTTCGGTTTGGGGAATACGTGAGACCCGCGACCAACGACCAACTCGTGCAAGTACTTAAATTACCAAATGAGTTATGCCCTCGCAAATATTCCACAAATGTCTAAGAATAAACGAACTACCAGTTGAGTTGAGCAAAATGCCATGAAATTGAGACGCTGTTGGAAGATAAACAAAAATTATAAAAGCTTTTCATAAATATTTCGATTGCTCCTATGGACTAAGAATAAAAATGCAATTAAAGTTCTTGCCATTTTTCGATTGTTGAGTCATGCCGGCCACTTGAAACAGCCCTAGAAATTCAGGCCCCAAGCTCAACGACCTGATCCCCTCTCATTCGAGTGTCGCCGGCACTTGCTTTGCTGTTTAATTTTCCGGCCCACTCATTAATCAAATGTTGCCTTATTTGCATTGGCTCTGCTTCATCCATTTGGCCCCTTCCCTCCTCCCCAAACATGGGATGCGAATTCCCGGGTTTTATAAATGGGCTACAAAATGGCCTAGGCATCTCCAACTCACCCAGCCACCCGGCGAATTTGCTGCCCTCTTCCTCCAGGCCGCTTAATTTATTTGTAAATATTAACGCATAAATATTTCACAACGAACGTTTCGCGATGTTGTTCGGGGGATTTGTGTGGAGCTCCCGGGCATTTATCAATATTTTATTGGCCCCATAAGCTTATTAATTGTCCGGGTTACCTTTCTGTGGGGGATTTAATTAGCCGGCAGTGCCATTGTAATTGCATTACCAATACTCAAACAATCCGTCCGATTTATCACGATGGAGGCAAAACACTGGAGGAAAAGCACTCCACATGCAAAGATGCGTGCGTCATTCGTGCGCCTGGTAACACTGACCACAAACGAACTGCAAGGACAACGGTGACGGGGAATAAAATGGAACGAAACGGAAGAGGCTGGGATGGGGAAACGAAACGATCTGGTGGCTGCGCCTGACAAGTGCACACGAATGAGTTTCATGAGCTGGACTCATCCGGACAGACTCCGGGAGTCAGGGACATGGGGAATACACTGCTGTCTACTAAGGGTTATACTGAAGAACATAGTTAGTATGTAGATAAAGTCGAAATTCCATTAATAATTCTAAATCGATAGTGGTCATCGATATTATCGACCTATTTAAAATAAGAAAAAATAAAAGACCAATTTCAAATTTATTAAATATATTCAATCGTAACACATATAGAAAAAAATTGACCTAAATTGTACAGCAATTAAAGAAAATTTCGGAGAAAAAAACTTAAAAATATTTTTTTATTCCTAAAAATACCAAACCATCGATAGTATCGAAAGTGCTATCTATCGCTTTACCATCCCTCCAAATAAATAGATTTATTTTTATAGGTAAAATTCAAGTTTTTAAAGATGATGTTGCTAAATTAAATCTTAGGAACTTGTGGATTGTTCGTCCTTACTTGGTTTTACCAGTAATATTAGAGTATCCCGGCATTCTTCTTCCGGCCTGACTGAGTGACAGCTGCTTGCCAGTTGGACATTATGTGTGGCAGCAGCTAACCGAGCCCGTACTCCTACTTCCACTCCCACTTCTACTCCCAGTCCAGATGGCTCCTCCGCCTGCCTGGACACATGAAGATGACATGACTCGGCCCGCCCCTGGCTGTAAACTCTGATGATGGCCTCTCCTGGCAGGCAACTCATGCTGAAAAATCCTGTTGACGAGGATAAAATGCAAAAACAGAGGGAAAGGCGGAGTTGAGTTAAGTGAAGTGTAGACACAGTGTCGGGCTTTGCATCCAAGGACGGGACTTGGCTTGGGATAAGTTTATTGTTGTATGTGCCACACGAATTGTTTTCTGGTCAAATCTGTCACTCGGCCTGTCCAACTGTCACAGTCTAAAAACGAGAAGGGAAAGCTGAGAAGTTGGGCAAAAGGAAAGGAACGAAACGAAACGGAAAGGACATGACATCGACCCCAAAACCCAGGACCAGTTGGACTCTAACCCCCCTTTTGTAAAGTTCTGATGTTAGAGATTGATGATTGTATTGTGTTGATTGTGGAGAATGTGTCATAACTCCAATGGCAGGGGAAATTGAAAATAAAATCTTCACCTGATGAATGAATTGCAGTTTTGTTGGGAGGGAAAAAAATGTAAATTAATCCCATTTTATCCCCCGTTCGTTGTAAGCGAAACCTCTTTGATTAAGAGGTCCCGGCCAATGTGAAGTTTCCTCAAAAAAGATTGGGCTGAGAAAATAGACCCCCGCGGCTTGTGCTTATGGCCGATTACACACAAAGACATTTCGCCGACGGCTGTCTGGGATCGGTACCCGATTTCCCCTATTTCCCCGTTTTCCTGCGGCGGCACCATGCTGATTTCAATTTCTCGCAACGCAACATGAAACGCTACAAAATAATAATGATGACGATTGGCCCGGTACCGGGCATTACTTTCGAGTCAAGTACTAGTATCTCGGGGCCTTCCTTGCGCATTTCTTGACTTCTCAATGATAGAGCCCAGCATTTGTCGGCTTCTTTTCTTTTCTTTCGGCAAATTCTTTATTATTGTTCAGTGGACTCAGTGGATTCGGCGATCCATCGAAGCGACCGCATGTGGTCACAATTCCCGGCCGAAAAAAAAGAAATAAATGGCTTGAGAAACCGTTGGTTCGTTCGATTCATTCATGAAAACCCTCGACTAATTCGAGCTGAAATGTGTGAACAACAACGGAGGATGGCAACCACCAAGCAGCCTCGTCTGTTGATTAATGTATGAACGCAGAGGCGTACCGTTCCCCTTTCCCCTTTCTGCAATCCCCTCCAGAAATCCAGTAGCCATGCTGCTCTGTCGATCGGGCTGAGTGTCATTAAGGTTGACTGGAGCGCAGCTGGAACCGCCAGCGGACTCGATTCGAATCCGTGGACTCCTAACTAGAACTCGGGCGCGGAGAAAATGTCAAATCGCTTTTAGCGCAAAATGCGATTTGGTGTAACTCAATACGGGCCCCCAGTTTGCTTTTGCCGGCCGTAATTGCCGGCCAAGTGAGTTCATTTGAGCGATCATGCATCATGCATGATGATGATCGAAAATGGGTATGCTACGGTTACTGGGGGATCATATAGGAGAGCTCTGGGATCTCTGCTGACGGGGCGTAAATAAATCCAATTTGTTGCGCGCGTGAGCGTTTGACTGTTTTTCTTTCTTTCCCATCCCAGATCGGTCGTTGTGCCTCTTCCTCGACTTTGCCATCCATCTACGATCGCATAATGTCTCGGCTTTCCGGTTGCCACAACATGTCAATCATGCTCCATGGCATATCAAACGCATTTTCCATTGTTCGAATTGATATTTTCTTGTTGATTTCTTTGGCTTCGTTTTTTTTTTGCCATAATTTATTGTGATCGGTTCGTTTTGCAGCTTTGGCTGATGATTTTATAATGGGATTTGGACGGTTAGATGATCAAGTCGATGACGAGGCACAGTGCGGATGAGTTATGGCCGTAAAGTGTGACGAAACCGTCTTGATTGGGAGTAATTATGTATTTAGTTTAAAGAGCAAAACATATTTTTAAAGATCATTAGTTAGCCAATGTGGTTTTCCAATTTCACTTAGGGCTTGTTAAAATCTTTAGTTAATCATTAAAAAAGTTATTATCATAAATATTTACTTAAAATATTATAAATATTAAATGTTAAGTTTAATAGATATATAATATTTTTAATAAATTAGATTAAATACTTGATTTTACAGATTTTTGCCCCCGAAGAGGGTAAGGATATATGAATTACTCATAAATCGCAACCCCTTTATAAACATGGCACCCCCTAATGAGAACGCACTGAATCAACAAATCCCGAATAGAATATATGCGATATACCAGATCATAAATAACCGAAAAGGGAAGAAACGGCGCGAGGAAATGGATGCTGGAAAATGCCTTCGCATAATACGAAAGTTTTCGTTAAACGATTCTTGGGTGTGGGGAGCGAATCCAGACTTGGCCAAAACGAACCCACCGAGAACCACTTGTTTTATAGCCAGCTATATTTTTGCATGCCGAGGAAGGGGAGGAAAGGCAGGGTGACTCCGCCTGAGAGCGACAAAAAGACGTTAATCACGTTGAGTTATGTGACATTCTTATATCTCTGCGCCACCAAAGTGTCACGTACGCATTTGTTCCAAGCCAACCGCTTCGGTGGTGTGTGTGTGGGTGGTTCAGTGGTTCGGTGGGTGGGTTGCGAGGGGGTGGTGGTTACCAGTAGCTGTTGCTGTTGCTGCTGCTCCTGTCAGTTTGCCATTGTTATTTGCTGCAATTTTGCAGTTTTCTTTTGCCTGCTTGCCGCCTCGTTTCTTTTCAGCCAGTTCGTTTGGGGTTTTATCGCCGGGATAGCGAGCAGAAACCGAACTGAACTGAACTTCTTCTTATGGAGCATATGCCACACACTCCACTTAAAGGGGTTTTTTATTTTCCTATCCTTTTTTTTGCAAAGTTTTCCGTGATTTTTTCCACAGTTGTGTGTTACAAAACACAACACCGAGACAAAAGGGATTTTTCTTATTTTGCCTCTGTCATGTGTGTTTGTTGATTTTCGTTGTATTTGTATTTGTTTGTTTGTCATTTCTTTTGTTCTTTCTGTGCTCTCTGCCATTGTCAACACTCTCTCCTCTTGTTTGCGGCTGTTTTGGGTGCAAATTGCACTTTTGTTGGAACAAATGCGATGGAAACAATGCCACCAGGAACGACACATTGAAAGGAAGCGAAAGATAGACATAGGTGGAGGGTTTGAAGGTAAAAAGGGAGTGAAAAACTCCTTTTCATTTCGCTTAACTTTTCACTTTTTCAACTCATTTCAGGCAACAGAACTTTGCCCCTTCTCGGGAAAATGGCTCCTCTTGTCTGATTGTCTGCCTGCCGTTGACAGCATGACTTATGCGACTTATGCAATCTGGAAATTACTCTTTTAGTTGGCCTCTCTCCCGGTAAATGGTATTTCTCCGAACAGATGAGAATGTCAAATGCTAGATATATGGGATGGATTTAAAAGTAAGTCTTTCTTAAAGAAAAATTATTAATAAAAAGATCATTTCTGAAAAGTATACGAACTACACACATTTTCCAAATTTAAAGAGAAAATCTCTTTTAGCGCCAATTACTCAAGTTCAGGTATATTTGTTTTCTTGGTGATTATTATTACCCAATAAATCCCTATCAATCCTGTTCTTAAATATTTTTTTAATCTGACTATAATCTGAATAATAAATAATAAAATATTTAGAAAACAATTAATAACCCATCTACTAAATACCCAAGCTAACCAACATGATTATTATTTCCGGCCACAAAATTAAATCTCAAACCTTTATTTTCCCGATTTTCCGCATCAAAGCATTCCGCCGCTTTTCATATTTTGGTAATTTTGACAAATCGTTACCCATCAGCGGCCGAAAGCGAATTGTCCCAAATGGTTTAGAAAAATGCTCGAGCCACATGAAAACAGTGTGAGCAGGCCAACGAAAAGTAAATTAATTACGCGTTTCAATCATTTTGAAATGTATCTTTTCCGTGGCCCAAATTGGTCGAATCATTTCTCAGAGGGCCCAAACTCCCCTTCCCGCCGAAATATTCGGGATCCCCCAGAGCTTTGCGTGCTCGTGTCAGTTGGCCGGGTCGAAAGGCGTCAATGGCGTCGAAAAAAGATGGTAGGAGGGGTGCCCTTCGGGGGAGTGGATTAATCGAAGCCCATCAGTTCGAAGGCGGCGGCAGAAGCAATAATCAAAAGTTGTAATTATATATTATTTATTCTTTATTTATTGTGCATTACTCACGGCGAGAATCGGAATACGAGGGACGCCGATTGCCGGCTGATTTATTGTTGATAAATTTATGAAAATTTTTCTCTGCGAAGCGACCCTTTCTGGCCAGAACTGACTGGCTGCCTGGCTGCCTGGCTGCCCGACTGGCTGGAACTCATCAATATCATTAATCATAAAATTAAGTATCATTTATATTAATTTATTATTGTGCCACAGAAATTTCAACAGAGCATTCGTTGCCATCCTCAGCAGCACCGCTGGCTCCACTGATTTATCATATAATGCTCATTATCGTCCTCATATTTATCATGATGATGTTGTGCTCATTTTCGTCAGTCTCACGTCGCCATCTCTCTCTGTCTCTGTCTCATTCGCAGGCCATCATTAATCAGCGGCCAATCCCCCCTCTCGCTCGCTCGTCATTAGCCCTCTCTCTCTCTTCGTGCCCGGCTCGGAGCGGTGTAATTAATTATGGTCTTTTGTATTCCACCGACAATTTTCAGTGCTTTATGGCTATCCTCTCTTCTGCGCTTATGAAATATTGTGTATAAATTGGAAGCACTTAATCATTCCGATTTACATTTTAATTAAAATATTATATATCAAAATGGGTCCCCGATGATCGGATTCGGCTGGCCGCCTGGGGGCGCTTAACCCGAAAACATGTGTCGATGGACAAAGCCGCAAAGTGTCTGGCTTTTGCGGGGGGGTTCCCCATTAAATAGTAATTTTTAAGCTTTATAAACAGGCGAAAGAACAGTCAATTAAATGGTAAAATTCATTTCATTCCACACCCGGTTTATTTCTCCCATAGAAGCACATTTTAATCTACAACATTGGGTGTCAAAGGGCATTGCAATGAAAAATAATAATGGAATCCTTTGGCCCACTCAACGAGAAGGCGACTCAAAGGCAGGCCAGGAGTCAGACAGGAGTCATTGCCGAACAAACAATGAATGGCATGAAAGGACTCGCTTCGAGCCAAAAACAGGAGCCAATCTTGGGACCAGCTAAAAAATTAAAACGAAATGCAATGCCCAGGCCAGCACACACAAATCGAAGAGAGAAAATGTCTGGGGCTCCTTGGCCAATTCACAATTTAACAAACTAATAAATATTTTGCTTTCGCCTTCCGGTGCTACAGGCTCTGAGCAAAGGACATGGCTGCCTGATCCTGTGCCTGTGCCTGGGAAAATGGAGCAATTCCTTTGGCATCTGCAAAGTGCAGGGGACTCGGGGGCGGGGAAAACACAGGGGGAGGAAAACACTGGGCTAAGAAGGGTCGGGCAGAAATATATAAATCAAAGGTTGCACTAAACTTTAGCCTGCTCGATGTCGTTGCCAGGATAACAACAAGAACGATGAGTATTGCTGGTGAAATGCATTCAGAGATGGCAACGTGAGTCGTAGGGGCTGAAAATATAAAAGAAAACAGGAAAATAATAATAATAATTTAAGATATTTCAAAATTAAATTATTATAATAGAAGCTTTAATTAAAATCAAGAATATAATGCAGATTTATTGATCCTACTTAACATTTATGCACAGAAAGAGAAAGCACATTAAGAGAGCAATTTGTTCTTGAATTGAGAACATTTGTTCTTGAAAACCGTGCAAGCATACTCATTTCTCATTTCGAGTTGAAAGTTCTCAATATCCGTACAAAATGGTTTAAGAACAATTGCAACTCTTGTAAGAACGATAATATTCTCTCTGTGTGGTTCTCTAAGCATTTCTTGGTAGTATATTTTTTTTTCTGTGTAAAAAGCGATGCAACCCGACCCATTTCGTGGCACGCTGACATCGCCAACGGGATCAGCAGTGGGAAGCCTTTGGCTGCTTGATAACTTGATAGGTGCTGGCTGCATCGTTGTTGTTATCCCTGTTGTTGTTGCTGCGTTGCTGCCAACAAGGACACTTCGGTGTTGGCCCCAAGAAGGAGCAGGATAGCGACTGGGGCTCCGGGATCCGCACATGGCTTGCAACTGCCAGGCTGTCGGATATGCACTGACATAAATTGCTTCAACTGACAACGCCAGCGAACAAGAGGGGCGTGGGGCATCGGGATCTGCAGGATGGATACTGCCGGGCCCAGGACCTTGCCCCATGATTACTGCCTCTGTCTCTCTCTCATTCTCTTTCTCTGTCTTGGTCTCGGCGCTGGCAATAACTTTTCTGTGTCCGGGGCCCCGTCTGCTGCTTTGGGGTAAAATTAATATTAAAATGGAAGCATCGCCTTCGCCCAATGTCCGACGCATTGCAATGCCAGCAAGGACCTCCGGTTCCCACTTGAACACTCAAAAAAAGTGGGTCTCTAATTTTTTAAAGAAGTTTCCGAAGCGATCTATTAGGCTTAAAAAAATTTCGAGTGAGATCCTTAAAATTAGGAAGCTTATAATGAGTTTTTTGGTTTCAAAAAAATCTTTTTATATAACTTAAAAATTTGTTTAAAAATATTTTTTAATTTTTCTTGTATATTTAAAGCATAATAAAAAAAAAATTTTTTTAAGAAGTTTCACAAGCGATTTATAAGGTTATAAAAATTGTACCGTGTTGCTGATAGTCTCAAGGACTCAAAAAACGAAACCCACAATAAAAATAAGATTTCGTTAGCTTTCTATAGCTTTTAAAGGGTATCCCGTCTAGATATATATAGTCCTATAAAACTCGATCCATGCAAAAGTAAAAGTTGTTCTAAAACAAAAAAATTATGTAAATTATGTAACATAATGATTATATAAATTATGTAAATTATGTAACATAATGAATACAAAAATAATTTTTTTTTGGAAAAGAAAATTTGGGCACTAGAGGGTTAAAATTGGGAAGCTGATAATAAGCTTTTTGGTTTGGGAAAATCTTTTTATATGGCTTAAAAATTAGTTTAAAAATATTTATTAATTTTTGTTGTGTAATTAAAGCAAAATTAATAACAATTTGTTATTCTTGTGCAATATTTTCATTATATTTAATTTTTTTTTAATTAACTTTACATTTGTTTTGCTTTAAATCACTAATTTAAATCTTTGCTTTTATGAAAAAAATTAATCTTAATTGGAAAACTATAAGAATTATGTTACACTACCCCATGATTTATTAAAAAGAATTAATTTTCCCAAGTGTACTCTCTGAAGCCCCCTCTTCGTGGCTGATGGGGGCACTGCCAGGGCAAAGGACATTTCCAATTTATTTACGCTCAGAGGCACTTTGTCTGCTCCGCTCTTCTTGGCCAAACTCCTCGGATGCTCCTTGTTCGGACTGCTCTGCTCTGCTCCTCTTTCACTGCCACTTTCTCCCTTCTGCTGTCCTTCCCGCTGCATATGACAGTATTTGTGTAGCTTGTCAGGGGAAAAACAGATGGGTGGGAAGGACGGGGATCAGAGGTCGAATCTCTTTGCCTCTTTGCCAGTCTGCCTTTTATTTTTGACAGCAAAATGTTCCTTCTGGTCGTGTTAGCGTGAAAAGTGTTGAAAGGTGTGAAAATGAAAATTTACTACTTGGCCGCCAAGATTTATGCTGGCCAATATTTTTGCTTTTTCTTTGGGTAGACAGACTAGAAACTAAAGAGAACAGAGAAACTTTTAGCGGAAAATGACTCTTGTGACATGATATTTTGATCTTAATAAAATGAAGGGAGTGTTATAAGTTATTACTTTCCATTTCAGATCCCTGTAATGAATGTGTTTTCCATATTTCCCTGCAACTATTAATTTCTTTTGCTGCAATGCACTAATATCAATTTCCGCCTTCTCATAGGATCCATGCAAATGCCCTTCACTTCACTCTGATTCACTGATTGCCCTATCGTTTGCCGACAACCTGATCCAATACTTCACGTCCGTCTGTCATTCGCATTGTCGTCGATTGGCATCCCGACTTGACATATCCCCACAGCAGCAGCAACAAATCTTGTGTCAACCATCCCGACACGCACTTGATAAATTATTATCTGCAGTCTGGGTGATGAAAGGCAATGAAGTCAGCCGAAGAGGAGGGGCCAACTGCCCCCACGGAGTGCACATCGGTGCCCTCGGCGCCCTGCACTTTGCCCTTTGGGGGAATTTATATTTAAAAGAAAGGGGACATTTGCAGTGGTATCCAGAGAAAGAAATTTTGAAGGCAGAGGTCGGGGATATATATAATTTCGGCAGGGTAATCTGTTTTTGTACCCAAAAGATTTATTTTTTGTTTTCAAAATGCCTTAAATAAATTCTAGATTATTTCAAGAATGAGTTTAAGAAAATCTCATATTTCAAAATAAATTCTGTATTTAATAATATGATAAAAAAATAAAAAAATTAACAAAATCGCCAGTTTCTGAAATCACTTTAAAGAGGTGTCTAAAAGTATGCAACAATATATTTTAAGCTTAAAAGTGTCAATAAATCATTCAGGATGACGACTATCCTTTATTCAGTTCATACTTTTAGGAACTTATTTTGACATTTACAAGTGATTTCCAAACCCTGGAGATTTCTGTGGCAGAATTCTGTATTTAAATATGGTACTAAATAAGAAAGGCTTTCCAAGTATCGGTTCATGGAAAACTAACTAAACTATTAATATGCATATAAACATCCTGTTTCTTCTCTTTCTTTTTTCAGTGCACCTTGGCCGGAAAATCTCGAGCAAGACAAGGAAAACGGGAAGGAGCAGCAGCAGTGGCCGGAAAAGTGTCCAGCAGTTCTCGAGAGCGACGCGTAAGTGGAGCGGTAAACAAGTGACCCGACCACGCCCACTGGCCGCCCACAAGGAGGCCGCAGGATGTTGGCAAGGAGGATGAAGGAGGAGGAGGAAAGCGGCTGGGACCTGAGCTATGTGGGCAAAATGTTGGCTGCAGTCGCTCAGCGGGCGGGCGCCATTTACCAAGTGTCAAAAGCAAAGCTAAAGCTATTGTCGACATGACTTTGGACGACAACAACAGCAAGAGGAGTGCTTTTCCCACCGAAAAAGTGAAATGCTTTGTTGGCAATTGCCGAGGAGTTTCCCGGAGCAAGTCGGAGAACTTGCAGCTGCCGGAGAGAAAAGCGGAGAGGGAGAGCAGCATGTGTCAACTTCTTTTTCAGATCCAAGAAGGGATTTTCCTCTCCGGCGGGTCAAGACGAAGGAAAGGAGGCAACGGCCCCAATAGAAAAGTGGGTGACAAGTAACCGGAAAATGTATTTTATTGTTTGCATCCGGACATTTCGTTTTTCCGACCTCTGCCCTCTGGCTGTTCGGGCATTTCGCCCCGCATTTCGACCAGTGACTCGGTCTTCTGGCACTAAATTTGTCGAGTAATTGATGATATTGCACTTTTTCCCTTACTAACGCTCTAGAGAACGAGAGCTGCAGATGTTCTGAGAGTTGTGGGCGTTATTGTGGTAATGTCCTGGCTGCGAGAAGTGGCAGGGTAATGGATGGAGATATATACTCGTGGATTCAGGGGGAAAAGGAAGTGCTGTCCTCGACGCCATGAAAGGAACAGGGACTTCAAAGGCATGTTTTCTGTTGGTTATCTATCTTACCAAATGCATTGCCTTAGTTTAAATAGGTATTATATCGTGTTGTTTACCTATCGTTGTTGGGGATTATATAAAAAATATAAAATAATAATAAATAAAATATTTGAAAAAGAATTTCTTACTAATCATTTTTCATATTTTTAGTGTATTCATCCCTAGTCAACTAAATGTACTTTTTAACTGATTTTTTCGACGAATTGTAATAAACCCTGATCCTTAGTCTGTAAAATATGTTTTATAACTGATTATGTTCCATATTTTTTGTGTATTGCAATAACCACTGTTATAAAGACTGATCCTTAGTCGATTGAACTTACTTTATAAAAGATAATTTTTCATATTTTTTTGTATTGTAATAAACACTGATCCTTAGTCCCTGTCCACCTTCCACTTACCACCCATCTGAGCCAGTTCCAGCCAGGCTAACTTGATAGATTGTCTAAATGTGCTGCGTATGAATGAATGAATGAATAAGCGAGTGCGAGTGCGAGTGCAAACCAACCCCGTTGTTGGCAACACAATCCGCCAGTTGATGGCCACCTCGAAAACGCCCGTTGGGTCCGCCTGATGCTTCTCCGAGATTGATGGCCAAAATGGCTGTTGAAACAACGGCAAAGCGGATGGAGGGGGAGGGAAGGGGCGAGGCTAACAGGCAGCAGCGACTGCCGCTCAATGAAGAAAAATAATCACCAACATCATTTATTTTCCGTTTTGCCTGCCGACGTCGTACAGCACACATCAATCTTTTGCAACAGCAACAGCCAACTATCGACCATG
Source organism: Drosophila prostipennis (assembly GCA_037075205.1). NCBI lineage: Eukaryota > Metazoa > Arthropoda > Insecta > Diptera > Drosophilidae > Drosophila > Drosophila prostipennis. The sequence continues at coordinate 906,275 of JBAMCJ010004533.1, read as the reverse complement.
ACCAGAAAAGAACAGGCCTGGTCTGGACTCTTGGCCAAAAGGCAGGGAATGGATTCGGTGCTGGCCCGTGATGTATACTTTTGTGAGCCTGACAGCTTCTGACGTGGATGTGGACGTGGACGAGAAGCCAGGCTTCAGCTTGATGTTTGATGTTTGAAGCTAGGAGCATTGTAGCTCTGGAGGTTTGGAGCTTTGGAGGCTGACAGACGACTTTTGACGTTTGCCTGCAATTAACGATGCCATCCCACTGGCTCAGTGTTGAAAAATGGCTACAGCTGCAGGTGAAAATGGCACGCCAGAGTGTTGGTTAATGACACGACAACAGTTCGCAAAGAGCAGAGCCCCCTCCCCCGCATTTAAATCATTAATTCCAATGACGAGGACCCCACACACACGCAGCCCCATCACTCAGCCAGAGTGATGTCAAAGATAGACGAGCAGCCCGGAGCAGTGGAGGATGTCTCTGGAAGAGGAGGTGGGAGTGGATGTGGGCAGGGGGTAGTCATCATCAGAGCCGGATCTCGAGTCAGAGTCGGAGTCGCGTCCTCGTTTGCTGAGACTAATTTGTGGCCCTCTTCTGAGACGCCCAACATGAGAGCCATTACGCTGGGAGAAAAGATCTAAAGAGAAAAAAAAAATGTTTAAAATTGTATAGCATACTTTTTGACACCTTTTCAAAAATTTAAGTGTTTACTCCTGAAATATACTTAAACTAGAATAATATTAATAATAATAATACTTACAAATAAATTTAAAAATTTAAAATAAATTTAATTTTTAGTACCTGATTCTTGTACGATTTTCCACAGTGCAGCCACAACTTTTTGATCCTGGCTAAGGCTCGTTATGTGACTGGTGACTTGGTTTTGTTGCAAGTCACTTGAAAAGTCATTAATCATTTTGGGGAATTTCGCTTTTTGCGCCATTTGGGGCGTAGTTGTGCGCCGAGCTGTCGGAGTCGCTGGATTTCGACTCGGAGTGCTGCAGAAATCCATCACGCACCCAAATGGCAGCCACTCGCATCAGGCAACACCACCCAACCAACAGCTAACAGCCAACATCAATGTCAAGTGCTATGTTTATATGCTATGGGAATCACGATTTCTTGAAAGCGCGATATAGAAAAAACCCCTGTTTATGCGCGGCAACCGATAGGGATGCCGGACCAAAAAAAGTAAGTGTGACTGATTTCATAAATAAGTTGGTCAAAATGCAATTAAACTCGTAAACATAGTTAAATCAGCATATACAAATCTTTAATTTTTTATTGCCGCTGAGTGGCAAGTCGAATTGGTTAATTTCTAGCGATCTGGCAACGTCGATTATTTATACAGAGTTACCAGAGCTGCACACCACCAATTCACGCTTTGCGGCTGAAATCATAGTTAACTTTCGTGTGTTGCCGAATTCACGAAATGAAAGCGTGAATTCGGCATCGCATAAACACAGTAAACGTCAGGCGGAGCAGGACGCGGATGTGAACGCGGACAAGGCGACGGCAGCGACGTCTGACAGGCGGAAGAAAAGAGCCACCCATCAAGTGAGCGGGGCGCAAAAAAAACAGAAATGAAACGAGGCGGGGTGGAGCAGAGCAGTCACTGAATGAAAGTGCTTTGTGATTAGGAGTCAAAGCATATGCTTTTTAATTTGCATGTCAGCTCGCGGTGCCAGATGATGTTCTACACGCTCTGCTTAGATTAGGCTGCCTGTCCATTGTACCGTGAGATAGTCGGCAGGTTTACAAACCGTAATTTGCAGTCTTGTTACAAATTCTAGAAAATTGCCATAAAATTAAATTATTTTCCTAATTTTAGAAAATTTTCTGAATTTTAGAAATTGTTTTCTTAAGGGGGGACATCTAGGTAACTGGAGAAAAAAAGCGGATTTTCTGGATTTTTTTTGGCCAAATGAAGAGGGCAATCGAAAATTTGTAAACTACGTTTTATTGTATTAGGTCCAAAAAGTACAAAATGTACAAAATAAAATTTTTTTCGAATAAATCGAAAACAAAATGGCGGCTGTGCAGCATTTCTTCGTATGCCCTTTTTTGTTGAAGGGGGTCCATGGCCGGACACCTAACGTCCTTAATTTTTGATATAAAAAAAAAAAAAAATGTTGTTGGTTTCTATACATCAACAGCTATCGACAGGCGTAGGATTTTTTTCGGTAAATTGATTTTTTGCAAAATGGTGAGTGATTGAAAAAAAATAGTAGAATTTTTTCGAATAAAAAAAGTCACAAAGTTGTTGATAAAAAAAAAGTAAGCAAAATAAAAAAAAAATCATACGTCTTTTGATAGACATAGTTATTTTGAATATACTGTCAAAAATTGAGATCGATCGGTTAAGATTTGTTCGAGTTATGTGTCCGGCCGCCTCAAAAAAAGTGGTTTCGAGAAAAACGCGTTTAAAGTTTTAAGGTGCCCGGGATATACATGTGAGGCATCGCCGCAGAATGGAACATTTCGACATTTAGACACTTTTGCCGGACTCTATCTTTTGGTATGTTATTTTTACGACCCTAAGCGAAAAAAATTTTTTTCGATTTTTTAAAAATTTTACCTAGATGTCCTTCCTTAAATATAGGAGAAAGACCAAATAAACAAAATTTTATGAAAAACATTTCTTAAATTTAGAAAAATTATTTTTATTTTTTAAATTAATGATGATTTTTTCTAGTTAGCTCTTCAAAATTTGTCTTTAATTAATGACAATTTAATTAAATTGGGAAAAATGTACTTCAGCAAAGTAAATGTATCGATATCACATTTTACAAAAGCGTAGTTGATTCCCGGTTTAAGCATCCGGTTTTCCTCTCGAAATTTGGTAATTTTGGTCGGTTGGTCACACTTTTTCACAAAAAGCATCGTCCTCGTGTTGGTCAACATGGATAAGTTTGAGGGGAAAATTGTCCGGGTACACAGAGTTCAAAAATGGATCCGAGAGTAAATCGCAAAGAGAAATAATTGAGGCACAGCTGAAAGAGGTGGAGGCGCAACAAGCCCTTACACATCACTAGAAAATTGTCCATGCTTTTGGAAAAGTGCAAGAAAGTGCAAAAAATGAATGCATTATCGGGTTGCAAAGTGGAAGTTTCAAACTCCATTCATCCATGGTTTGAAGAACTTAGAAAAATAGAGAAGATGGAGTTGCCATCCATTTTGCAGGCGTCCCTGTTTTATTGTGTAGCGAAATTTGAGAAGGAAACAAATTACCACAACCACCCTGTGTTTATACGCATTGTCATTAAACTCGTAAGTCTTAAAATTGATTTATTTATTAAATTTATACAATTTAAAATAAATTTAATAAAAATTAAATTTAAAAAAACAAGACATTTTTCGGGTAAAATACTATTTTGTAGGTCATATACTATTTTATAGGTAATAAGTAAATAGTAATAGTAATAAGTAATAGGTAAAAAATAACCTGGTCGAGCGTACAACCTAAGTTTACACATCTTATTATTATCGTAGATTGTTTTATTATTTTAAAAAATGTTTTTTTTTCGGTCATTATTATATTTGTCAATTATTTTATCTATTATTCATGTCTGTAAATTAAATCTAAAATATTAAAAACTAACTTCCCGCCCACAATATCCGGGTCATATTCTGTCGTTATAAAGTCATAAAGTGACTGGTGCCATAACTAAAAGGCTTCACCTAGCCTGTAGCACTGGGATAAAACCAAAATAAATTAAATTATGTCTAAATGTTTGGCGTTAAGCTAAGTTTTTTTCCCCTCAGGGACAAGCGAAGTTGCCTTCCTGATGAAGTAGAGGATTTGGCTAGCACTCGCCATGGCTCCTCAACCGTAAGTGACGATTTTCTATTGTAACATATAGAGCCATGTTATCGATAACGGATTTAGCTGGTTTACTGCATAGGTAGCACTTTCTCAGCTCTTTATATTTTTTTGAGCCGGTATACCCAGCTCGAACTCAGCCCGTACTTCTGGGACATCACTGCCACCGGTGTCCCAGCGTGGAGCTCCCGCGCTGAACTTTCTTTCAGCTGGTCTCTGTAATGTTGCTCCAAAAGGCCCTTTTCTTTCACCTCTTTCTTCTCCTTCTCCTGCTCATCTTCCTGCACGGGAGCCAGACCTGTCCGATTCTCCGCCAGATTCGATGCGGTTCTTGGCCCGCTTGCGCTTGGTGGCCCCACCACTGTCACTGCCTGATCCGGAGCCACTTCTTCTCCTAGCACTGCCGCTGCCAGAGCCATTGCCACTCTGGCTCCTGCTGCGGCTTCTGCTCCTGCTCTTCGTGGGACGCTCGCCTTCGCAAGGTCCTTCATTGTCGGCGATCGATTTGAAATCGATAAATCCATTGTCTGGTAACAGATCCACCGATTTGGTGCTGGTGGTGCTGGTGGTGGTGGTAGGATCATTCATCTGTTGAAATTTAAATATTATAAAAGTTATAATCTTACATTTGTATACTTACATAGCGTATGTGTTTCTTGCTTTTCAAATGTTTTTGATAACATTTTCTTTTTACGACTGTCGAACCACATTCGCAGAGAATTCTTCCTGTGGACAGGTCCTGTTCCTGGTGACATTTAGAATGTTTAATGTGGACATTTAAAGATTGTATACTTAAGAATACACCTTTGCACAAGTGGCATTTAAACTCTATATTAAAATGTTCAGTCAATATGTGGGAACACAATTCGGACTTTCGAGTGAAGCCAATGCGCCCACATATGTCGCACTTATTTTTCCAGGAAGCATGCGCTTCGGCAGTTGTGTGTGCCACAAGTCTCTTTTTCGATGGGAAAATTAACCCACATGGGATGCAGTCATGTGCTTGATAATTTGAAGCATACTTTTCCAAGTGTAGTATTAGTTTCCATGTAGGACATATTTTAATCAATTCGTCCAGGATACAAGTGCCGGTGGCAGGGGAATGACCTTCGTCCTCCTCGTTGAACTCGCTGTGAGTTTGATCTGCGGCTGGTGGAATAACAGGCTGTTGAACAGCCGGGGAATGACCTTCGTCCTCCTCGTTGAAGAAGAACTCGCTGTGAGTTTGATCTGCGGCTGGTGGAATAACAGGCTGTTGAACAGCCGGGGAATGACCTTCGTCCTCCTCGTTGAAGAAGAACTCGCTGTGAGTTTGATCTGCGGCTGGTGGAATAACAGGCTGTTGAACAGCCGTGGAATGAGGTGTTGGCGGCGTCATCGAGGCCACGGCCTGTGCTTCAGCACAGCTGCTCAGATCATTCAGATCATCCGTGTGCGCTGCGGTGTCAATGTCAATCAGCACTAGTGTGTCGTTCCTTATGCCGTTCGAGCTGCCGGATAGTTGGGTGGCATTCACCCGATATGTAGAGCGCCTCCTCCGCTCTGGCTTCAGGGACGAGCTAGGCTGCACCCAAAATTTTTGGGCCAAAAACGCGGGTTTTAGAGGGAAAATGAGATAAATGACAGCTGATTTCCCAAAGCCAACTAAAAGGAAGAAACGAATTCAAAGCTGACTTTGCCCTTCACTTATACCCAAACAGCTGATAAAATAATCAAAGCACGCCATTTTTTGCGCTTTATTAATCTTTTAGTGTGGCCGAAGTTTTCGGAGTTCATCCGCAATGCATGTAGCATGGTCTTACTGGGTTTGTTGCCAAACAGCAAACATCAACTTGCGCCAATTTTAAAATATTACAAAATGTTGAGCCGACCTGGGTCGCCAGCTTTAAATTTGTTGTTGGCATGGCGATTTGTATTGCCGCAACTCCTAAAAACAGTTTTCTATTAGTTTTTGGGATTTTCCTTCCATTTATAATTTGTTATTGGCACACCGCTTCTGCGCAAACACAGCCAAAGATCAAATTTTCTATTCTTTAAAGAGTCGACTATTAAATACCCGTTACGCAGCTAAACAACTTTAATTTAAGTATGCCTTCTTGTATGTTTTTCCCGCGCCCCATTTCAAATAATTTAGATTTTGAATTAATATATAGGAAATTAGAGTGACCAGAGGCTGTCACAAATAACAATCCAGTTTGCAGCTTTTTTCCAGCACCAGCAGCATTTCTTCTTTGCATTGTCAGCGGTTCCAAAGCCTTAAGCTAGATGGCGCCATCGCTGCGAAAATTTTAAAATTGTATGGCGTTTTGGTACCACGATCATTAAAGGCGGAATTGTAGGCGCTAGACAGGTTTTAGCGTTTGGGGTTTTACATAAATTAATTTTAAGTTTGTATTTTAGCACGTTCTTGATTTTTTTATTATTAAAAATTGATAACATATTCAACCGCATATTTTACCATTTTCTCCTCATGTAGACTACATTATTATCTACATCTACATTTGGAAAAGTCTGCCACCATACTTGGTAAATGTCTTCGCTAACAAAGTCAGCAGTTATGGGCAGTACTGTATTTATGTTTGGCAGCACTCGCTTTTTTATTGGCAACTAAAAGTATGCTACACAAAATTATTTTTTAAAAAGTATGCAACACTTTGTTCTCAAAAACCCATCCCCCTCCACCAAACAATCCTCTTTCCATCACTGATTTATTCATATTAACATTTTGAATTAACCTTTAACCATATTTTGTATTTTTTAAACAGAATAAGCTTTTTTAACATTTATATCTGCTAGACTCTATCATCCGCCTGGCAAATAAAAAGTGCCTTATAAGTACAAGGATCCACCCACATGTGGGCTTTATAGACGACCACGCAATGATTGGAGTTATCGACGTATTTGGGTTCACCCGGTTCCCATTTCAAGAAAGGAGCTCGTTTGCCGGAATCCCATGACATAAATTCACTTCTGTTGGTCGGTTCGTTGATGCCCAGCCAGTAAATGGAATTTCTATCGAGATTAGCGTTGATGGCCGCGAATTCCTCTTCGCTTTGGATGATCGCAAGATGTCCGCCCACCTGGCGACACGAGTTTTCTGCAGTTTTCCAATCCAGCTTAGTGTTGCTTTCGATGTCAAAGAATCTTGAGCCGATTCGCTTAAAGTTCGGCGGTATGATTTTCATACTAATTTTCGAAATGGATTCTAGTAAAGCTGCTTGATGAACTTCGATCTGACGGAGTCTTTCCTTGAGGTCCTCCGAGATGATATCCCTTAATGTTCCTTGTATGATTTCTAGTTGACCCTTGATCCTGGCCAGATCTTCATGGGTTTCATTCACCTTGAGAGCATCACGTGAATTCCAGAGCTCCTGGTGATTTGCTATGTGATCGATAAGGGGTTTTAGAGCGGTCAGGCAGAATTCCCCGCATTGATTCGGTGGATCTTGTAATAAACACACAGAAGGCACATGATCTGCCAGAGATCCATATCGATTTGACGTTATTATCACGTATAACATAACAGCTAGCTTTAACATGTTTTAGATACTTTTAAAAAATGATGTAAGAATTCAGAATGCAACTGATTTATTCTGTCCTCGACGGCCTGCTTTTATACGCAAATTTTTCGTTTGTTGCCTTATCAATTACATTGGTTTACTGATAATTCATTTTTATTCAATTATTATGTTTATAATAGATAACCTTTTAATTTTACTTTTAATTCGCTTTTCCAAGAGGTTATCTGTTGAGGAAGCTTAAATGCTTAAATATGCACATTAAGAAGTTAATAAATTACCCGTCTTTACTGGCAGTGCGTAATACCGGATTAATTTGAAAGAGACTGCACTTGACCGAGTTTTAAGATGATGCGGTCATCTTATCACCATTCGGCGAGAGTGATGGAATCGATTTTAACTTTTCTAAGAAAAATTATTTAATATGCAGAATTAGAAAATTTTAATTCGTAAAATAATATACACAAAAAAAATTATCAAAAAGTCCCCAACCACAAAAAATTTTCAATTTTGTGAAGGATATACAAAGGTGTGTGTCTTTGCTAATTGTGTATATTTGTGTCGTGGAAGTAACTATTTACTTAGTAGAATTGACAATTTTTTGTGGTTGGGGACTGTTTGACAATTATAACAGTTAATTTTCCCAAGTTTTTTTTAGAATTTGTAATAATGGATCCCCAACAAAGTCCCATTAAAGTAGTGTTGGGTAAAAACTGCTCATTTGGGTGAACATGTTCACTTGCTCTTTTTTTCGAAATGAGTCAACTCACTTAGTTTGCTCACTTGCTCACTTGTTCACGTGCTCACTTGTTCACTTGCTCACTTGTTCACTTGCTCACTTGTTCACTTGCTCACTTGTTCACTTGCTCACTTGTTCACTTGCTCACTTGTTCACTTGCTCACTTGTTCACTTGCTCACTTGTTCACTTGCTCACTTGTTCACTTGCTCACTTGTTCACTTGCTCACTTGTTCACTTGCTCACTTGTTCACTTGCTCACTTGTTCACTTGCTCACTTGTTCACTTGCTCACTTGTTCACTTGCTCACTTGTTCACTTGCTCACTTGCTCACTTGCTCACTTGTTCACTTGCTCACTTGTTCACTTGCTCACTTGTTCACTTGCTCACTTGTTCACTTGCTCACTTGTTCACTTGCTCACTTGTTCACTTGCTCACTTGTTCACTTGCTCACTTGTTCACTTGCTCACTTGTTCTGTCCTTAATTTCTCACTGGCTCTGAGAAAACAGCTGATTGACTGTAAAACCGTATGCAAAATGCATCCAAATAGTAATAAAAAAAACTTTTTTAGCCAAAAGCAGCAAGAGAGCAACTTAGCAAGGGAACTACAAAATCAAATAAGAGAGCAAAACTGAACAAGTGAACAAAATGGAGCAAGTGAGCAAAAATGAACAAGTGAACAATAAAAAACAAGTTCGGATGAACATGTTCACTCACTCAGTTTAGTGAGCAACTCTTTTTTGTTCACTCACTCATCAGCAACCCAACACTACAGAAAAGTGCAATATCTCATTAATGAGAGTTTACCCTGTATATAGGGTTGTAATGTACATGCTTTAGTAACTGGTATACCACGAAATAGGGTTTATTCGAAGCCAAATAAAAGATTGTTTGTTTTCAACTAAAATTTATAATTTTATTATTTATTTTATTAAGACAGCTCGCACCAATGTTATGTAGAATCGGCTACTTAGTCCATCTCCTTTAACAGCATCTATATTTTAGAAAAAGTGGGAAATTAGTTGTCAGTTTATTAAGAATGATTTTTTTTACTTACCATATAATACTTGTATATCAAAATTTCCACTATATTTCACCAAATAAAACGTCCGATTCTGCCAAGTTCCAAAACTCAACTGACGCGTGGCAAGAAAAAAGCGCGTAAGAAAGAGTAGACGCTCGTATGTGTGCGTCAGTAAGGAATCATAGAATCATAGAAACGTGCAACAGAAAAAAATTATACGACCCGAACGATTCCCGAAGTCTCGATCGAAAGGGAGAGCGAGAAACGAAAACAATGCCCCATTACAATCCTACGTTCCAGAAGCTGGAGAAACGATCGATTACGAATATACCTTCTCGAATGCATTCTATCTCCACACCCAATTTCGGCCGAATGCGGATTGCGCCACTGGGTTGTATGTTTAGGGACGCACTTTATCATTGCGGACATTTTTTCTCCTTCTAAAGATTTTTTTTAAAATTTAATTAATTCCCAGTTCCACTTAGGGGAGTCCGACTGTACAATTGCGAACTACCTGCTGCTGATTACGGTTTGGGGCCTCTCTCGCTCTCTCCCGCATTGTGGGGAGATTTGTGGCTCCACTGACTTTTCTCGCTGCGCCGTGTGCTCAGATTGCTTTTCTCTCTCGTGGGTTTCACATCGCGATCCGAATCGGCGGGTTTTCGAACGACGCGTGTTTGTGTGTGCGTGCCACTTGGTTAGTTGTTGTTGCTTTCCGCTAGTCGTACGATCTAGCGTTTGTGCTCAATTCTGAATTCTAAAAACACCAACTAGCCGTTTTCCATATGTGCAACTATTTGCCTTAGAAATTAATTAAAGCAAAGGCAACGGTTAAAGTTGACTGGATGTCGGGAAAATGTGAAACGTGAATGCAGTTTCAGTGAAATAAAATGCAGGGAAAAAGGGAGAGTGGAAGGGGAGAAAGGCCAAGGGAAAGAGAGTGTGAGAGCGGCTCTCTTTTAGTTTGTGATTTCAAAGTGGAAAATTAATAAATTAAAATGCGGCCTAGCCTGCAATTAGATGCATGGAAAATCACTTGCTTGTTCTCTCTCTCTTTCGCACGCTAGCATGACGCACTTTTGTAAGCGATTTTCCCTGCAAAATTCCCATAAACTGGACACTTTCCAAGGCATCAATCAAAGCTCCCAATGCATTTTCCAACTCTCGCTTACTCTTTCTCTCTCTCTCTTTGAACTGCATTTTTGCGTCGCATTTCCTTCTTTGGCCACTCTTCTTCTTCGTGGCTTTTCTTCGATATATTTTACTAGAAGCTAGTTTGTTGTAGTTTTAACTAGACTTCTTTAATGTTACATACTCCTTGTTTTTGTTGCTCGTCATATACAATTTTTTCCAATTTGTGCGCGTTGCCGCCTTCGCTTTTTTTTATACACATTTTTTTCTGCCGCTGCTGTTTTTCTGTTTTCTGTTTCTGTCTCGCCGCCGCGCTTCTATTTTTAGCAACAAGTATGGCTGTTGTTGTTGTTGTTAAGTTAACTACGCTACGCTGGCAGAAACAACAACAAGGCAAACTATGCGGAGCGGGAGAGCAAGTTGAAAATAAAAGAGCGTAAGCGATAAAGTTAAAGAGAGTGAACAGTACAGTGAAGCTCGGCTCTGTGGGAATAAATAATGATCAAGATACTGTAAAATTCAAACGTAAATTTGAAGTTTTTTTTGAGAAATTTTAGAAAGATTTTTAAAAATAATGATGTATTTAACAAAGTATTTTATATTTATTTAGGTGGCTTAGACTTTTATTAATATTTGTCCAAATCTTGATTCTTATGTTAATGAAATCAATAAGTATAAAAATATAGAAATCGTAAACAGATTTTTCTATTGTTTTTTGACATACTTATCTTATGAGTAATATTTTTAGCACTTTTTAAGACGATGTCTAAAAATTAAAATAGAATATTTTGTTATTTTTAATTAATTCTATTTTGATACAAACTATAATCGAGGTCTCACTGTACTCGACTCAGGTGATAACAATAACAGCGATGTGCGAGCGAAAAAGAGAGATTGGATCGCTGTTCTCCCAGTGACTTTCTCAGCCTCTCCCTCATTTCCCAATCTTTCGTGTTCTGCGGCTAATAGCATTTAAATTTTAATGCCCAATTTCATAGAAACGAAACGCAAGTGAAAAGACTTGAGAAAACAAAAGTGCAGGCTCTCTAAATTGATGACGAAGTTTCGTGTGCCGCCTGCATTTAATTTATACATATAAATTTTGGTCTTAATTCTGTGCTTCCTGTGAATTAACGAGGAGACTAAAGAGAGCGCGAGCGATCAAATCAACAAGTGGAAACCGAGAAACTTTCTTCGCAAAAGCCGGCTGATCACAAAAACAACAAGAGGAGGAAAAGAGAGCGATTCTCTGGGACTTTTTTATTCGCCTCTGGAATTTCTTCACTTTTCGTCCAACATGTAAGCTCCATTTTAATATGCAATTACTGTCCGCTGTTTGTTGAACAACAGCTTATTTATTATTGTTTATTTATGGATTTATGCCGCCTACGAAATTTGCGATTGCACAATCGTTTCGGCCTTTGAATATTTTTTTTTGCGAGGCGCCCTTAAGTCAGTTTAGTCTATATAGCCCTCTATTTCCGTGCCTGGAATAATTAAGTAAGGCTCAGGGTCTTAAACCCTTTGTAATACACTGAAAGGGATGTAAACAGATAAAGAAATACTCTCTGTAAAGGTACATTGTACATATAATAAACACGATTTATTATTATATCTATTATTATTAACATATAATATCTATCTATCTATTATTGTAACAAATAACTTGATATTTTTCAATACGAATATTATCAGTGGTTTAGTGAAACATTATATTTTTAAACTTAATTGAGAGACAATTTTATTAGATTCAAAAATAGATGTTAAAAATAAATAAAAACTTAATGAAACTTAAAACTTAAATAGTAAACATTTATATTATTTCTTTTTTAAATAAACTTAGACAAAGACGAATTGTTTAATCCCATCAAAAAACTTATATTACTAAAACTTACGAATAAGAAAGTATTTACATATGCTATCATCTAATAACCATTTTATTTATTTTTATGCTGAAAATTTTCTTAAGTTATGAATAGACCTCGGATTTTGCATATTTGCATATTTTTATAGGATAAAGATAGGTCAATTCCGAAAACACCAAAGTTCGTTTCAATAAAAATATAGTTTAAAATTAGTGGCATATTTTTTTTGTTTTGGCATATTTGCATAAAATGCATATGCATAAAATATGCAAAATATAAAATAAACTTAACTATTTAAGATTGACCATTTCATAGCCAACCTAATTTAACCGAAGAAAATTGTTTGTTCCTTTTCGTCATTTCTGAGATATCTAATTTTTTCCCAAATTTAAGGAAACCATATTTATATTTCCAACGAGTAGGCGAGAAGGGGGCAAAAACAGTAAAAGGGGCAGAATAGTTTTTGGCCCTATCGGCCAAACTGCTCGTTTAAATTGCTCGCCGTGTTTACTGAAGGTTCCTTAGAATTCCAGAGGACTACATTAAAAATTTGAGCCTCCAGTTGTTCGCATATATTTTGCATATTTTGCATATATTTTGCATATTTTATGCATATATTTATACCCGTTACTCGTAGAGTAAAAGGGTATATTGTATTCGTGCAAAAGTATGTAACAGCTAGAAGGAAGCGTTTCCGACCCCATAAAGTATATATATTCTTGATCAGCATCACTAGCCGAGTCGATCTAGCCATGTCTGTCTGTCCGTCTGTCCGTCCGTATGAACGCTGAGATCTCGGGAACTATAAAAGCTAGAGGATTGGCATTTGGCATGAAGATTCTTGGAGTTCCTACGCAGCGCAAGTTTATTTCAAGAAGGTGCCACGCTCCCTCTAACGCCCACAATAGCTTATACACGATTTTAAAAATTTAAATATTTCGGAAATGTAAAAATGCAGTTTTGTTGTGCTTATCAATACCTATTGAAATGTAGAAGAAATTTTTTAAATCGGACCATTCGTTAAAAAGTTATGGCTCATCAAAGTTGATATATCCATCTCCCTCGCACTCCCTTTAGCCGAGTGACGGGTATTAGATAGTCGGGACACCAACCCGACTATAGCGTTTTCTCTTGTTTTTGCATATATTTTGCATATTTCCGATATGCATCCGAATTTATTACATTTGAAAAATATGACACCTACCTAGAAATTTTGGTAAAAATCGGACCAAAAATGGAGAAGTATGCAAAATCCGAGGTCTAGTTATGAACTTTTGAATAAATTAAAATCTATTTGTTGAATTCTGATAAGACTTATGGCTTATCGAGCCTTTTTCAAGGGCACTCCAAGGATAAGAAGGGGGTTCTCTTTCTTCGTAGTTCCTTGCAAGCTCAAGTACATTTCTTTGTGTTGATTTATATTGCACATTCATAGCAAATCACTGGGAACAAAGCTCAGTTGTTGTTTTAGTTATTGGTGCTCATTTTTTCTGCTTTGTTTGCTAGTTTATTTTTAGCTTTTGTCATAAAGTTTAACAAACAAACCAACCAGGCAACAGTGAAAAATAGCTGACACTTTGTGTTATTAAAATGTGTGGTTGTTTTTCGATTGGTTTTCGCTTGTATTTACGTGTGAGGGTGTATAGACTCGGTTTTACAACTGCGCAGATTTTGAGCGTAGAAATATATATTGGTTAATTATAAGGAAATGGTTCTCTTATCGGAGGAAATTCTAGAAGTTGCACACAGTTGTCAGAAAGGGGGAGAAATAAATTACAAAGTTTTTTTGCTTAGCTTTGGAGGGTTTCTGTTCTTTAAAGTTAAGTCGCAATATGGAATTGGACTCCAGGTTTGAAAGTTAATATTTTCTTATCTTAGCTTTGAATGATAAGTAGGGAATTGGAAATCTATTTCGATATTATTTTTTCAAGGGGAGTGTATTGACTTAATCATAATCTAGTAGTGTGAAGATATTATCCTTAAAAAAATGTATTTCTTTTATTTTCAACCTAAAAGGCATTTGCTTCTTCTGCGTCTTTATTATTATTATACCTTCAATATCATAAATCACAAATTTCAATATCTGGTAGTAAACAACGCATTCGATTTGTTTGCTTATCCAAAGAATCATTTGCCAAAACCATTTCGCCCATTTATAGCACGTAAAATAAACAGTTTGTAAAATGTTCGCATATAAGCGCTTATTCGAATTCTTTAACCCCACTACCAAAACAAATTGCAATTTTACCCGCTAAACGATTTTTGTGGCTCTTATTTCTAAAGACGTGCCCCTCTTTCAGGTCGAATTTCGCGAAGCCAAGTCTTGAGTAAGCTGCATATCCAATTTATGTCAAATTGACAAATTTTCAACTGTAAAACGACAAAGAAAAATGCTACGCCAATCAATTTGCGAAAAAATTAACACCAAATTGATTTTTCATCAATGAAACTTGTTTATTTAAAGAGATTTTTGAAGCGAACTTATGCTCTTATTCAAGAGTATTTTGTAATACTGCTCTTTGCTCTTACTCTTCAATTCTCTTCTATTCGCTCTGATCTTGAATACAGCTGTTGATGATTTTCCTTGACATGTTTGTAAATAAATTATGGACTCTTATTGAACTTGAAAGGTTTCCCAACAATCCATTATTGCTGGAAAGTCAATGAAAATTACTTTTTTGGTTGTTATTTTAATATTTATTCCCATTGTTTCCTATCGATATATTTTATTTCTCTGTCATCACCAACAAAGAAAGCTCTTAATTCATAAGCTTTTAAAAATACTTCGAGCTTTCGCTATTTGTTTACATGAAAAAGCTGCCGGAAAATGTAACGGTTTAAGATACAAATTCAAATTAAAGGAATATTGTAGATACAATTTAAGAAGTTGTTTCTAAAAATTGAAATATATTTAACATTTTTAAAAATGTATTGTGTGGCTCAACAACTTGATTTTGCTTACTGCCCGAACCTAAATTGCATCAAGCAAGAAATAAAAAACAAAATTTGGGCGGGTCTTGTCACTATTGTTACTGCTCTGTTGCCGCCCAAATAACCTTTCCTTTCCGATTGCAGCAATTAAATAAAATATATATAATTATTACCTACGCTCACTGGCGATTCCCATGAATGCTTATCAATAGCGTCAATGTCGCCAAATACAAACAAAATCGAGTGACAACGACAACTTGTATCGGAGCAATCTAATAAAGGTAAACGGAATGGATCCTAAGGGGTGGCGAAGATATGCGAGGGGGTAAAAAGAATGAAGAAGTTTAATTTTTAGGGACATTAATTTAATATCAGTACATCATTTTTGGTACCGAAAAACTTTCACTGAAATCTTCAAGAACAATACCCCTTTCGGCGCGACACTGTCTGCCAATCAACTCAATTAACAAAGCGTAGAAATAAATGCTATTTTTATACCCTTGCAGAGGGTATTATGATTTCAGTCAGAAGTTTGCAACGCAGTGAAGGAGACGTTTCCGACCCTATAAAGTATATATATTCTTGATCAGCATCACTAGACGAGTCGATCTAGCCATGTCCGTCTGTCCGTCTGTCCGTCCGTCTGTCCGTCCGTCTGTTTCTACGCAAACTAGTCTCTCATTTTTAAAGCTATCGGGATAAAACTTTCCCAAAAGTCTTATATCTATTGCAGGTAGCATATAAGTCGGAACGAGCCGGATCGGACAACTATATCATATAGCTCCCATAGGAGCAATCGGAAAAAAAAATTTAAAAAAATTATATCTTGGGTGTTTTTGAACATATCACCTCCTACTTTTGGAAATACCATTTTTTATCTAATTCTGAATTTCGAATAAATTTTTATCAAAATCGGACGACTATATCATATAGCTGCCATAGGAACGATCGGAAAATTAGTGTTTAATAGGAATTATCTGCAAGGGTATACAAGCTTCGGCTGGCCGAAGCTAGCTTCCTTTCTTGTTTTCCACACAAAAAAATTATCGAAAATAAGTAAACTTTTCCAAAAAAAATATATATAAAATCAACTCTAATCTTAAATAAATTTAAAGTATGCTTAGAGTATTAATAAGATTAATAAATAACTAAAAATTAAATAATATTTAAAACTTAAATAAAAAAAAATAGTCAGGAAAGAAAAATATATTGGCCAATTAATGTCAGTAAGAGTTCCTGGAAAATATTAAACAGCTCCACAAATTTGTTCAGTGCTTGAAAATCTTCCACATCACTTTTGTTGTGATTTCCAATTGAATTTACATGTAAACAATTTAATAATGTTTTGATTTTTGCTTAAATCACGTCCCACGCCGAATGATTGTTGCATGCTCGACTCAATTTTCCCGTCCACACTGCTTTCCGTATAGGTTAAGTTTATAATATTTCCAGTTCGGTTTTGTTTACATGCCCCGTAATACTGTTTGTAATAAATAAATCAGTTTCCCTAAACGTTTTCCGCAGCAATCTCGCACAAGTAGCACCCAACAGGCTTTTGTAATTATGACATAAAAAAGAGAACAATCAGCGAACAATTTGGCTATGGCGAAATTCGGCATGAGCTACAGGACATGATTTATTAGGTGATCCGCACTAAATCATCCAGTGAGTGCCGGCTCGAAAGCTTAGAGCATAGTTTAAAATAAATTGCCTTGGGCTGTCAACACGACGTATGCGTAATATTTTAAGGGGCATGCAAATTAAGAATGGTTTAATGTATTCGAATTTCGAAAAGTGTGCTAAGAGCGCAAGGAGTCAAAAAATTATATGGGAATTTGTAAGTTCCTCTTGGATAACTAACATTATTGAGAGCGAACGAGTCGTATACGTGATATATATATTTTAAAAGAATACTCAATATATAAATACAAATTCAAAACCTCAAATTTAAACATAAAACTTACTTATTTATACTTCTAATATTTTAAAAACTTTTTTTTTATTTTGTTTTTATTTTTTTATTTAAATCAAACAAAAAATTGTAAAACTGTTATTATGTGTTGTTCAAAATAATATTTAAAAAAACATATTTTCATTTAATATTGCTTTATTTTGATCTGACAATTAAAAATGAATTCACAAACATTCCAATTTCAACCTGCAAAACCCCAAATTAAGATGTCAATTGCATATCCTTTAAATTATCCGAGAAGCTAAGCTGTCCCAAATGCCCAGGGCAGTTCATAAATATGCAAGTAGGGGATCTATGGAAACGACAGTGCCGGTCGATGGTGCGTGTGCCTGGAAGTAAATACTTTCGATACTAGATGGTGTTATTATTCGTGAATTTTTTGCCCCGAAACGCTTTTCATTCTAGCATGCCAGCCAGCAATTAGATCGCCGCCAATGCAATTTTTCCGTCACAGTGTTTGTGTGCTGCTACGTTACTACTATTATTTTATTTAAACGATCGGCAAAAGC
Source organism: Drosophila prostipennis (assembly GCA_037075205.1). Lineage (NCBI taxonomy): Eukaryota > Metazoa > Arthropoda > Insecta > Diptera > Drosophilidae > Drosophila > Drosophila prostipennis. The sequence continues at coordinate 888,781 of JBAMCJ010004533.1, read as the reverse complement.
CAACGCACGAATCACAGGCGAGGCGTAGACATATTGATATGAATTTATATAAAGTTTATACATATAGTCGTGTGCGTGCACTCAACTGGTTTCAGCCAAATTCCGAGTTTTATTTAAGCGACAGCCACAAACGAAACGACAAGCAAACGCTTCTGGGGTTTGGTTTGGGTTCACTTCGATAACCGACGGAGCGTCGTCGGCCCGACGTCAGTCAACTACTCTATCGATAGGCTTACAATCTTACGAAGTACGATCGTTGCTTCCCAACACTCGCTCACAGTTCTCGAGCGGCGTTCAATCGGTCAACATCAACAACAAATGTTGTCGCAAAAATTGATTCAACTTGTGAATTACAAAGTACAAAATACAAAAAATAAAGAAAAATAAAACAAAGCGCGTAAGAATCAACGGTTCCAACTAATTAAACAGCGGATCGGAATCTTAACGGCGATCGTGTGTGCTTGTGCGTGTGTTACACTTTGTTTTGGCTCATTAAAAGTGCAAATTGTTTACGAGAATTTTGCCAGCCTCTCAAAGGTAAAACAGCCAATTTCCTTTTACGATTCTTTTTTTTTTTGCATCGCATCGCTCCCAGGCGGGCAATTTTCCTTACCAAGATTGTGTGAGTGTGTGTCGATGTTTTAATTAATGCCAGAGAAATAAGGAAAAAAAAGTTCTTCGAGAAGAGTTGCTCCTGAAGACAGTCATGTGACAGGCAAGGCGCTCTTCAAGTCTTCAAGAAGTGACCACCAGGCACCCAATATATAAGACCACGCAGAGAAAATGAGTTTCCCTTTAAAATTTAACAACACATAAAATTTATAAAGAATGAATAAAAAGTGATTGTACCATTATGATACAAATTTATGATACTACTAAGATATAAATATAAAATTCGGTATTAACACTTTAGGTGATATTTTCTCGCAGTGCACTCAGTAGCCAACAACTGCCATAACGGATGGTATAGGGGTCTGAAAAGGGGACGGAAAGACTGCAGGCACTTGTTGTGGGGTCCAGAATCCAGAATTCTAGCCATGGTTGTGGAGTAAGTTTGCTCCGCGGAAAATAAGAGCAATGTACAAAAAAGTGTGACGGTTGATTAGCTGGTTTGATCATCGTTAGGATCATTAAGGAATGCTTTAACAACTCTATATTAAAGAGCGGTCTTTGGAGTATAAATAAAGATGTAAGAAGTTATTGCAACATTCATCTGGCATCATTCTTATGAGTTGAATATGATTTTATAAAGTAGGGAAAACAATCTGCTTATTACTCACTAAAAAAAAGATGTATTTCAAATTAATACAAATGTAAAAATAAACTGCATCATAAATTAATGACTCCATTAGGTTCGTAGGTAATTTTAAAGGGTGAAAATTGTGGAACCCTTACCGATCATCATCTTCATTAAACGTATTTAATACGTATGGAAATAATCATGATGAGGGTAATTCTTAAACAAAGCAATTTAAATTTATTAATTTCCATTTTTCCACACTTTTGGATCTCTTGCCATTATTTATCCATTTATCATTGGATTACCGCATGACTGGCAAACGTCTCAAGTAATTTGAGTGGCTCATTAGCAAAAAAAGTTTGATTAGAACTTGTTTGATCAGAGACCGCGGCTCTTTCGCGTTGGTATTTTTTGTCAAGAACTTTTATGGGCTTGTAATTGTCTTATGCTTGAAAGAAACTGGAATTATCAGTCACATATGTAAACAAACTATTTTACGAGCGATTGGAACATGACAGAATGCTTTTCTAGACTATCAGAATGTATATTTTTTTATTTGGGGATTTTTTTCTATTTGTAATGGTATTTTACTTTAATTTTCTGTTTATTTATTTCCTATTTTTAACCCGAATATTTGTACCCTGAGTATGTTGGTACATATACTTGTACTTAATTTATTTCAAGAATTTCACCTAACAGCTTGACGTTAGTTTAAATTCCCTCTACAAAAGAAAACCCAAGTAATCGCAATCGCAACTCTTCCTCAACCTTCGGTGAGTCACCTCGAAACGGGACCAATTCCGAATTTTGCCAAACCAAGTGGAATTGCAATCCAGCTGTGCGAAGGTTTTAATTGATTGAACGTGCGTTTCATACCAAACGATCCGTACGCGTTGCGCCAATTTTCGCCATACGAAATGTGGTATCCGTATCCGTAGATAGAGCTCACTTAATGCCCAACTAGCCGCCTAAATCGAGCCACTAGTCTGGCCGTATCTGAATGTCTTTCGAGTGTTATCAGGCGATCAATTGCCTTCGGCATGGCGATCGATCAACGGACGTGTCGCCTGGACTAATGAACATTTGTAAGCCAAAAATAAACGATAAACAAAACGACAGAGTTGAAAACTAGCCGCAAATTACACTGACTACATATATCTGTATGTACGATCCTCGACATTGGCTCGTTTTCGTGGGACTTAAATCACTTTGCTTTGATAATATTTGTTCGCAGGGGGTCAGGTCAGTCTAAAAACAAACTTCTTGTGAAATTTACGACTTAGACTCGCGATTCAAGTTGAATTTTTATTACATTTTTATTGATTGTTTATGCAACGTAAAAAATTGAAAATAACTTGAATAATTGCACGCCAGCGGCGTAAATGGAATCGAATCGAATGGAGTGAAATGGAATGAATTCCCCCGGAGAATCAATTTATGTGAGTTTGTATGTCTACTAGAAATCCGGAGAATTCTTGTTTCAATTTGGTGCTGCTTCTTGTGAGTTTGTTTGTTCGCATTTTGAGGAAGCGCCGGGCACTCGCCAGTAATTGAAACCTATAATTATAGCAGTCTCGGAACATATATTTCTGTATACAGAAGATGGCGTTCCCAAATACGGTTGACATAACTCTCAATTGATGTCTCAATTCGAGGGAAAGATCGGATCGTCATTGGGCCTGACTAACCGCTTAATTATGTTTAAATGTTTAAATGATTCGAATGCGGCGCATTTTTGGCATGCCCATTAAGTTGATGTTGCTATTTGTTGCTGCCGGTGTTTAACATGCTGTCTCCGCCTGTCACTCTCTATGTCCGTCTCTTTCGCCCCGCCCTGTTGCCGTCTCTCTCTCTGATTGACAGCCGGGACATTCGGAATATTCGTTCGGGATCTCCTGATGATCGCAAATGTCACTTTTGATTAGCAAACGTCGACGATGATCACAATTTGCCAAGGGGGCAAGCTGAATGTTGAAGAAAAGCGATTTAAATGTTGATCGTTGGAATTGACTTTGATGGATCGAAGAATTCAAGGATACAAGTTGTCGGAATTAAGTGGATTTCAGGGGTACATATTTTTGAGAGGCTGGTAATTTGGTGATAGTTATATCTTTTTGTAATATTATTTTTTACAATAACCTATCGTAGATTATATGGGATTGAATCTTAAAAGAAATTTTTTAAACGTCTTTATCCGGAACAAATTTTTAGATCATAATTAAATTTAATATTAAATCAATTTAAATTAGGTCAAAATATAATCCATTGGTAAAAACAGAATAAGGTAGAAGTATTTACTTTTGACCTCTATATATACTCCTATAAAGTATATATATTCTTGATCAGGATCACTAGCCGAGTCGATCTAGCCATGTCCGTCTGTCCGTCTGTCTGTCTGTCCGTATGAACGCTGAGATCTCGGAAACTACAAAAGCTAGAATATTGGGATTACCAACACATATTCTTGGACTTCCTACTCAGCGCAAGTTTTCTTTAGCCGAACGCCACGCCCCCTCTAACGCCCACAATCGCCCATAGTCGTCCGCAAACGATACTAAAATGTGTCTGGCGCTCACATTTTTAAAGATTTCGGAGAAGTTTTGTTGTGTTTAGTTATACCTATCGAAATGTCGAAGAAATTTTTCAAATCGGACCATTCGTTAAATAGTTATACCCGATCAAAGTTTTATATCTCCATCTCTTTCGCCCTCCCTTTAGCTGAGTGGCGGGTATCAGATAGCCGGCACCCGACTATAGAGTTCTCTCTTGTTTCGTCCTTTGTTTTCCGGTTTTTTCTGGCTCATCTGTCCTGTTTTTCAACTTGAGTGATGGCAGCACTGCTCAACACTTTAACAGCAGTTAAATATTTCCTAGATATCAATCTCTTTTCTTGCAAAAAATATCAGTTGATACCGATCTATGTAAATTTGTTGGCCAACAGCTTTAATTGTTGAGTATTCACAACCAGTATCGTTATCTACGATCATAAATACACACTAATTGCGCTATCTTCCATCGTGAGTTGTTGGGGACTCGCAATTTTGCATGGCCAGTCACGCCGAACGGCGGAACAGCAGAACAGCAGAACTTCCCTAAATGGTCAGCTATACGATACGACGCGGAGACCTCCCTGCAATTACTCATTATATGTATTTAATTACTCATATTATATATTTATATTCTCAGCAGGCAGATGTGTTTGACTCGGCTTTGGCCTGTTATCAGAGGCATGAATGAACTCACGATCGATCGATGTTAATACCCTCCACCCAAACCGAGTTGACATTTGAAAGATTTCGAGTTTCGCGCTGTCGTTTAATAAATGTTTTCATAATACTAATTAAAATTAAACGAGAACCTGTTGGCCAGAGTTGCCACCAAAGCGAGTGGAATCATTTAAATTACAATAAAAGCATAAAATCGTTTGAAATATTACGTATACGCCTCGGAAGAGAACCCCCGTACGTCTGTTTGTCAGTCTGTTGCTTATTTATGCGCCCGAGATGGAAACAAATTGCAATCGTAATTGCGCTTAAGTGGCCCAAAAGCTGCCTCCGATCACGAGCAGCGAATTCATTGAAAACCCATGGAACGGACAGACACAAAAATATGTGGGGAAGTACAGAGATGATTTTGAGTGGCCCATCAATTGTGTTCTATAAATAAATATACCCACAGACAATTCCTTCCTCAATTGTCTCAATTTGTTGTGTCAGTTTTCACTATTTCGGTGTGGATCGAGAATTGCATTTAGCAAATTTGCGGGTAATTACAGATCGGTAATTGCCCGCACTTTGAGGGCATCCGTCTGAAGATCCAGCCCATTCAGCTCCCCCGCCTCAATGTCGAATTCGCATTGTTTATGGAGTGTCGGAACGGTGTATTAATAGCTCGGAATACAAATGGCACATTAATCCGCTGTGCGATCATTAACATGCTAATGCCCGTCTAAAACGATCGTTTTCGTTGTAATCGAAGTCAAGAGTCTTGCGAGTTCTCAAAACCCACTTGGATGAGCCCAGAATCAAGGTGGAGAGCTACTTGAACCAATGATCGTTGATATACGGGGAACTATCGAGATTTAAACAAGTTTCTAAACGGATCTGTATTTTTTTGGCCTATAAACCTATAAAATTTGTTTATATCTTCATAAAAATAAAATACCTTTATGTTCCCAATTTGTCTTTTTGGTTTTTAGTTGGGCAAAACTTTGGTTTTGTTATAGTTATTATTGATATAATTTATTAAGAAACCGTAAATAAAAGCAAGGTGATTCTCAAAACGGACCAAAAAATCTTCGTTTCACTTGATTGTTGTTTTAAATTTTTTTTATGAATACTTTAACTTAATCGCTAGTACTAAATATTTATTTTTTTAATAACGTAATATGGGAGATACAAAAACTGGAATAATTGTTTATAGTGTCATTTTACAAGTTGATCTTGTTCGACAGCTTTTTAAAATTTCCTGTCATGTTCAACCGCAAAATAATTTTGGTGGCTGATCTTTAATTTCCTCACTCTTTACCCAAGTGATCTTCCCACTTGCGAATTTCGGCTGCTTTTTCTATGTTCCGCTTTATATTCGCACACTAAGTTGAAACCGAAACCCGCCACACTTGTTTATAGGGTTTCTGTGTGCTTTGTTTATAAGTTGGCCAGGCCATGTTTAACTTTGGCTGGATTTATATTTAGCCCGCTCATTCCACTTGAATTATTGTCTAAACGTGTCCGAAAACAATAGCAAAGCCAACACACAAAAAAGTAAATATAAAAAAATGTGCCAGCTACGTTTTTTGGAATTTGAAATTCTTTCACAAAGCGTCGACAATTTGTCGTGTCGTGTGTTATCTTGAAGGGCTTAAGGCGCGTCGCTCACCAAAATAAAAAAAACGGCGAAGACATTGTCAAGTTGTCCAACAAGTTGTGTATCCAAGGGAAATGATAACCGAATTTTATTTTGATATTGTGATAATTGTTGCCAGCCATGGGAATTAGCGGTAAAGAATATGTACACTTGGGGAAAAAGAGTTTGTTGATAATATGAATTGATAATATGAATATTTGATTTTTTAGAACTTATTTTAAGTACTAAATTCTAAGAATATTTTCTTACTTTTTTAAAATACATAATTACTTTCTGATAATTTTAATCAGCTGTAACATAATATTTTCTCTAGGTGTAAAAGCTTTGTTTTCTTTGCAAAGAATTCCTCTGCATAAATTGTTCATTCAGCAATCGTGTTAACCCATCGATCGTAAATCAGTTCAGTTCAACTGATTAGCCAGCGATTAGATTCCATAACAACCTGATTGACACTCTTACTCAATGTGATACATGTTTACAATATACTATAATAATAATAATATTTATTATTTTACATTTATTATTTTATTTATTTATTAACTTTTTGGTTTAATCTTTTTTCAGGGCTCCTAACGATTGGGTGAGTGAGTTTTCCTTGGCGGCTGTTGATCAGGAAAGCCGCCTGGATGCGTTTCTGCTTTGATCGGCTGTGCTTCGCAACCAAGCGGCCAGCCCAAAACTCCAATAGCAATGCACCCCACTGCACCACAGTAGATGCACCACCAACAGCAGCGGATGTAGATGGGTCCACTGCCTCACAAACAGCACAACAACCACAACCACAACAGCAGCCAGCAGTTAGTAATCTGTTCTACGCCGAGTACCAGAAGCTGCAGCCGGCGATAATCGATCGGGACTGGGAACGGGACAGAGATACAGATACGAGGAGCGAGGCCAAGCCACCGGACATTATAGAGCACATAGAACCCGTAGAGCAGCAAATACAGATAGAGATACCTCCTCCTCAGACACAGATACAGCAGCAGAAGCAGCGCTATCGCCGGCATAGCAGTGCCGAAGATCGAAATCTGAACACGAAGAGAACCGATTCGAATACTACGGAGGCGATACGAAAAGCAGCCAGTATGCAGCAGGAGCCGAACGCCAACTATCAGTTCCCAACCGACTTGGGTCTGGTGAGCATCGTCAATAATAATAACACAAACACCCACCCGAGTGGATCTAGCAATAACAACAATAATAACAATAACAATCTGGTGGGTGGCATTGTGACCTTGCCGTCGGCTGGTGGTCTCATAGGTCTGGAGCATACGGCATCGGGTCTGCGGCTGATACCAGCACCACCTACCCACTCGGAAGTGCTGACCCACACGCTGATCTACGGAACGCCGCCCTCGGGGGCACAGCAATTGCACCAGGATCCGAGGAGTCTACTGCACCAACAGGAGCTGCAATTGCAGCAGCGTTATCAGCAGCTGCAGCAGCTTCAGGCTCAGACCCAGGGTCTGTACACCAGCCAAGGAAGTCCGGTTCTGTACCATCAACCCAGTCCCGGATCGAGTCAACCGGTGGCGATACCCGGAGCCAGTTGTCACTCGCCCACGCAACTGCAGCCGCCCACCACATTGAACCTCCAGCAGCAGATGCAGAGTCTGAGGATCTCGGGATGTCCGCCCGGCGGTTCGGGTGGATCGGCCACATCCTCGCCGGTGGGTCTGGTGGACCCGAACTTCATAATGAGCAACTATGTGGCTGCCTCGCCGCAGGAGGAGCGTTTCATCCAGATCATTCAGGCCAAGGAGCTCAAGATACAGGAAATGCAAAGAGCCCTGCAGTTTAAGGACAACGAAATAGCAGAGCTCAAATCGCACTTGGACAAATTCCAGAGTGTCTTCCCCTTCAGCCGGAGCAGTGCGGCAGGATGTGCGGGAACTGGATCGGGGTCGGGATCGGGATCGGGTGGAAGTGGAGCAAGTGGTCCCAGCACCGCCACAGGTGCCACCCGCAAGTCGGGGCAGAATTTCCAGAGGCAGAGGGCCCTGGGTATCTCCGCGGAACCTCAGAGCGAGTCCTCACTGCTGCTCGAGCACGTCAGCTTTCCCAAATACGACAAGGATGAGCGGTGAGTTGATCAAAATATTTTTCGAAAATTATTTATATATGTTTTTTTGAGGAATTAGGTTGAGATAATGGTTATAAAAATCTTTCTATACATCTCCCCTATACATCTGCATCTCTTACATTATGATTACCAAAATTTTTATATTTTATGGTAATTATTATTCTTTGCTATTTTGATTTTATTTTTATTTATTCCAAGAGAGAAGTTTGACTGTAGTTATAGAAGAATTTTAAACAGTTTGGCTTTCCGAGCAAAATCAGTTAAACCTAATCGCTCTGCTCAGATTAGCCCTGCATTATGTGTCGATCCGGGGTATACGGATGTACAGAGTTTATTCTATATAGTCGAGGCGATAACGATCGGCATCGGCGTCATTGCGGCGATTTTAATCAAGTATTGGGAGCAGCGCCCTGTCGCCTGTCGTCGATTGCTTGTGTCGCCTGCCACAAAATGCGTTTATTAAAATTGAGTTGGGGTGACAGGCGTTGGTGCACCACCCCCACCCTCTTACCACCGCGCCCAATGGCCTTGGACAGTGTCAGTACTCGGATATAAAAATCTGTATGAATATATTAGCCACATATATGAGTTGCGGCCCACAAAGAGGCTGCCAATTGGCAGCCAACTCACGCTACATTGCGTCACATTTGGTTCACTTTATGGGGGATTTTTTAGACACTCTTTTTTTGTTCATGCAGAATTCGTTGCAGTCTCTATGGAATATATACCTAAATAATTAAAAGAGTGTAAAATTAAATCTGTGAAAATGCGTGGGCGGATCTGTCGGCTCTGCGATTTTCACACTTTGGCTACCCACTGGAAGTCGTTGCTCTTGGCCAGCTTTCCCCACTTTGTTGGCTGAAAAACATAGGCAAACATAAATATTTATTCTTTGGCTATGTGGCGATGTTTCCTGAATGCTTTTCAATAATACGCCGGGGCATGTGCGATCACAGATCATTTAAATGGTGACACGCGCTGTCGAAAAATTGCTAATTCACATATTCTACTAATTTTTATTACTTTTTTGTGGGTTATAATTTAGTTTTATAATGTTTTGAAAGATATTGGGCGATCCATATTTTATGCGGCGAAATTCCACTTGAAATATATTTCACGAGATTCTTTCTTTTGTTGAGGTTCAGGCGAAAAAATGTATTTAAATCGCCGTTGGCGTAAACAAACAGATTCCTATTTCCGATTTCAAATGTATTTTTTATAGAAAGTGGAAAACTTTTAGATAAAATTAGGAAAACATTTTCAGGTACTTCTAAAAATAACAACACTTTTGTGAGCTTTTTGTTGTTTATTTTTTTGGTAAACAATACATTAATTATCTGTAGTTCAAGGCTTTTCTATTCGAGTTTTTAGTAAATGAAAATAATTTTCAATAATATTAAATGTCTTAATATTCTGAATATTAAGAAAAGCTTCAAGAAATTGATGTCATAAAATATTGATACGTTAAGTTTTCATATTTATCTTATTTTTCATTCACCTGGTGTGGTTTAATCTGAATCGGACGCTAAGTAATGCGGCAAATTTGTTTAAATCGGCCATTTTTACGACCCCAAGTTGTTGACACAATCACAAAAAATCACCGGCAAATTCGCAAAATTCAATTGCAATTCAAACATTTTAATGGTCGGCGAATATAGCCAAAATAGAGAGGCGAGAAGGGGGGTAATAAAGTCTGGAGCTTGGAGCCAGCCAATTGAGGTCCATTTTATCTCTGACCAAAATCTGTGCCGACGGCGACGCATGTGTGTGCAACAGGACATTTTTTGACACTTGCTTGGCATAAATCAAAAGCGCCATAGGCCTCCAACTCAGCTATATATATATATACATATATGCGTTAAATCTATGGGATCGGGATTGAGACTGAGGTTGGTCAGTACTCAGTACTTTTGTGGCCATTTACACCGCACAACTGTCGCTTGTTGGCTTTCAACGGGGCCATCTAATAAATAATGCCAGAAAATTGTGCGAAATTGCCTTCGCAGTGGAGTTTCTAGGGGGGTGGTGACATGGGGGCAGTGGCGTGCACTGGCAGGGGGTCTATTCAGAACTTGCTGAACATGCTGCACATACATGTGTCCACGGTCAAGATGACAAAATGAAAGAGTTTGTGGGTCAGGCAGTAAATGCATAATTATAGCTGTATTCTGGTAGATCATTTTAAGTTCAGATAAGTATTGTCATTTCTTAAATTGTGTAAAAAATCTAAAAAAAAATGTTTTAAGGTTTATAATTTTGATTTATGTTTTAGTAGATATAAATTAGTAGAAGATATAAATCAAAATGATACATTATGAATAGTAGGTGTTTGAAATGAAACAGCAAATTGTCTAATAGATATAAATCAAGGTAATAAATCATGAATCGTATTTTACATTCATAACTTAATTATCTACTAAGATATAATTAACAAGAAAGGAAGCTAGCTTCGGCCAGCCCAAGCTTATATACCCTTGCAGATAATTCCTATTAATCACTAATTTTCCGAACGTTCCTATGACAGCTATATGATATAGTAGTTCGATATTGATAAAATTAAAATCGAAATTCGAAAACATTTAAAAAGAGTCATATCCCAGAGTAGAAGAGAATACAATATAGACCAGCGAAGCAATAATTTATTTCATATTATATTCCCATTAATTTTCCGATCGTTCCTATGGCAGCTATATGATATAGTCGTCCGATTTTGAAAAAATTTTATTCGAAATTCAGAATTAGATAAAAAATGGCATTTTGAGGAGTAGGAGGTTTAGGAGGTTCTAGGTTCAAAAACACCCAAGATATAATTTTTTTACATTTTTTTCCCCGATTATTCCTATGGGAGCTATATGATATAGTTGTCCGATCCGGCTCGTTCCGACTTATATACTACCTGCAACAGAAAGAAGACTTTTGGGAAAGTTTTAGCCCGATAGCTTTAAAACTGATAGACTAGTTTGCGTAGAAACAGACGGACAGACGGACGGACAGACGGATATGGCTAGATCGACTCGTCTAGTGATGCTGATCAAGAATATATATACTTTATAGGGTCAGAAACGTCTCCTTCACTGCGTTGCAAACTTCTGACTGAAATCATAATACCCTCTGCAAGGGTATAAAAATGATAATTTATAAACAGTATTTTCTATTGTTTAATTAAAATTCAACCATTTTTCACCATATACAGAGGTAGGTATTATAGGATTTATTTCTTATTTTGCAAAATAAAATATTAAATTCAATTTATTCTTATCACGTATATCAAAACTTTAATCAATTATTATACACTTATAACAGTAGCTAACTACCAACTATCATTTAATTTGTTCAACAACGTCACATTGTCGTTGAATTTTTCTTTTCACTTGGCCAAACTCTCGATTAATCTCCTCCCCTTCGACGTATATGCGTTGATTGCCATTTTATAGACGCCGAACCACCTCACACATGGGCATAGATATAGATAGAGTGTACCAAAACTCAAGCCCCACCCAAATAGCTCACTTTGCGGTTGGTTTGTCGCTTCCATTGGCGCTGACTTCTATACGCAATTTCCATTTTCAATTCCCTGGCCGAGACGCCAGCTCGTTTTTATTGTCAACTGCTCTTAGCCGCTAAGTATTTGCACTTTCAATTCGGTTTGCCAGTCTTGCCAGCGAGTCGCGCAAATTGAACGCACCCGCAACTGATGGACGATCGGGGATCTGAAAGAGATCTCTCTGGGGACAGGCTTCGCGTATTTCCTAAGGTGCAGCCAATTTCATTCCATATGCCTTATGCCTTGGCACACATTTCAAATTCAATTTACGCACAAATATAGCCATATGAATGGTTATAGCTTCCGACAACTGGAACGCTCAAGCGATACGGCCCGTAGGTCTAATTGAAGCTATTAATTGTTTTGGCTCGTACACGCATGTGGCACCACTAGCACCACTGGCACCACTTGCACCACCGCTATTGTGATTGTGCCACGCATGTACGTGGTGCTGCAGCCAAAGAAAATGTTAATTTAGGCATATAAAAAGTGCTCCGCTGGCAAAACCCCACGGGGCAAGCACCACCGAGCGACCCACCACCTCGGGCTACTCGTCTACACTCAAAAATAAACTGTATGATTTTTCTTTATTATTATGTTTATAGAGAAATGAATTTTACATTTTTTATAGGTGATTATTACTCGATTATAACTTTTTTCATGGTTACAAAAAAATTACAAAATTACTTTTTTTTTAATGTAATTAAAATTTTAACATTAAGATTCTATTTTTTCTGATAGTGAGCGCCTCCTTCTTCTTTAGTTTTAACTCCATTAGGGAAACTCGTTTCGATTTGTGGGACGCTGAAATCTAATACTTTACCATGCCAAAAAACTACCCATGTTATTACAGATTGTCGCTTCCTAGACCCACTTGGTCGTGACCAGGGTATCGATTATACATGAGTTGTTTCTTTTTTTTCTGCATTTTATTATTTTTTATTACATTTTAATTGTGAGTGTTATGCGGTGTACCCGAAAATACCGCAAAGATACATGAATAGCCGCCAAACGGGCGCCACAGGTGTCGGAGTCTGGGTGCCGTTGTCCGTTTCGACCAAAAGCCCCCACTCCACTGAGCCAAGCCAACTCATCACCACATTTCGGGGCAATCAGGTAGCTGCAGGTTTCTCCCAACTCAGATTGCTGCCAAAAACGAGGCTTACAAATTGGCCCCCAACCCCATCGACGACAGCCATGTGCAACGCCTTCGTGATTAACTTGATCATTGGGCTGAGATCAGATAGGTGGGACCATTTTGTCGGGGTAAATCTGAAAAGAATTTTTTGGTATTAGTAAAAAAGTTTTTTTATTTCCAAAATATCTTTAAAATATTTTGATTTGTATCTGCTATTCCTCGCATCTAAAATGCTTTATTTATATTTTTAAATTTAACATAATTATTTTCCATATATATTTATCTTGATTTCTTTTTAATTAAATGTGTTTTCTAATATTATTTAGTTTTTTAAATCCTACAAAATGTTGGCCACAGTACCATTTGTCTGACTAGCTTTAATTAATCACCAGAGCTCAGCTCTGGCTTCCAATTTTATCCGATCCACTGCTTCTATTCCCATTACTGTTTCTCTGGCCCGGGCCAGTTGTCAAGTTCGCTGACAGATAAAGTCATTTGACATTTACAGGCATTGCCGACATGGCATAGCATGGCATGGTCCATGGATATGGATACGGATCCCCACTCCTCCAAAAGTAACCAATCTACCCCCACTCCCAAAACCGAAGCATACAATTTTCAAATTTGTATTAATTTCATATCGGTCGATTGCGCGCATGCCAACATCCATCGATATTGGGCTTCAAAAAAATATAGTTAAAATGCCGCAAAATTTTGGTGGCACAACTTGTTGCCCGGCTTGTAAGCCAAACTGGCCAACCAGATAAAACGATTTATATGTGTCAGTCGGAAAATTAATTGGACTCTTGCCTTTGCTCATTTCATTGACAGTCTCTTGCCATTTTTAATAATATCCACAACTAATTGCATTTATCTATCGTTTTGTGCAGCTCCCGAGAACTTATCAAGGCTGCCATTCTGGATAATGATTTCATGAAGAACCTGGATCTGACGCAGATTCGCGAGATCGTCGACTGCATGTATCCGGTTAAATATCCAGCCAAGAATCTGATCATCAAGGAGGGCGATGTCGGGAGCATTGTTTATGTCATGGAAGGTGAGTTGAAAAATAAAACATTTAAGGGTTGTATTAAATTTAGTTAGTGAGAATATTTTAATTGATTCGGTGAAGAATTTAAATGTATAATTAAGGAAACTAAAAAATTAGTTTGTAGCTAATATTGTTATTAATACATGTTATTCCTACTGGATGCTTTCCAGATAAAATTTCTTGTCATATCGTAAGATATATAATATATATCGTAAATAAATATCGTATTTTCAGCCGAAAAGTATGTTAAGAAAACGTTTGTTAACTGCAATGAAGCAGGTGTAAAATCCATGTAACATTTGCATTATATTTATATATTCCCGATGTACCCAAGTTACTACATTTATTTATATTAAGAGTGGAATTAATCGCTAAATATTATTTCATTTAAGATCTAATTACTATGATTTACATTAAGGTTTTCGTTCCCTTATTTTGTAACCCCTATTGATTGTAATGTACCAAAATTATCTAAAGTTCATTATTGATAACTGTTCTCCAGGGACTCGCGATCACGTTTTTCTCTTTTTACCCCAATTTTGCCTGTATCCCTGCAAATACCTAATATATGCGTTCACCTTGCCCCGCCAAGATCGTGCAACTAGTTGCCGCAGATAAGCAACAACTCCTTCAGTTTGGCTAGCTGCACGTGTGTTATTTGGCCAGATGTGGAATACCTAAGTTGTGGGCTGGGATTGGAGTTCGGTCTGAAAAATACATAGGGGGTCTTCGGGGGACGACGACTGTGTCACACCCACGCCACCAGAAGAAGAGAAGTTCAGAGTCTCGCCTTGCAGCGAAATGTCAGCAGCCGACTGTCGACTCCAACGAACAATGGCCAAGAAGCGGGTTTTCCTTTCAATTTTCGCTTAGCATTTTGTTTAATAGTTTTTTGCACGTTTTTCTGCGTCTGTCTTGCAACCATTTTTTTCATTTCTGGGTGTGCTCCGGGCCTTTTGACTCGAGCTTCGTGGCTAATTGTTGGCTTAAATATTTGCTCGAACTGGGCTCGGTTTCGCCTGAGTTCTGTGTTTAAATACCTTTCGCGTGTTAATTTAGTCGCCGACTTAATTTACGTACTAACATTAACATTAGCATTTTAATTGCATCCAGACGGGTGAAGATTATGCCTCGCACAAAAGTAATAATAATGATTATAATCAACACAGCCGAATTATGCATTCGCAAGTGGCAAGATGAATTGAAGGAGAGTATGCTTCCTCAATCTTGCAACATCATCGTCTGGGATTTTCGCTTCCTTAACCTGAAGCACCAATGTCCGCTACTCGAAACCGATGAACAGATGTCACGGCATCTGTCCATATATCATATAGTCTCGCGCATATGATACTTTAAAGAGAGAAGTTCAGAGAGGGAAATTGCATATGATTGGAAAATCCCGAACAGCAGATGCATGATGGAACTATACAAGGTGATCTCGTCGCGAGAGCTGCCCTCTTTTGAGGACGTTATTTGTGCCAGTCTCTATCTACCTATCTCATTCTATCGCTTAAGAGAGACAGGGAGGTAAACATATTTAACGTTCTCAGCAGAGCTGACGAGACCACCTTGTATAGTTCCATCATGAGCAGATGCTTAAGAGATTGGCAAGGTTTCGGCCTTGCTGTTATCGCAATGCGCTGAAAATGAACAAATATTTTCAAGATGGTAAATCTAAAGATTATTTTCTGTTATCACTCTGATATATTTAAAAAAATCCAATACTGATTACCAAATCGGAGATAATATTTGTTTACAATTCTGCTTTGATTAGGCAACCTTAAATGCGTGATTGTTCTCATTTTATTAGCTATCTGTGAGGTCACTGTACTTGGGGATCTATAAATATTTCTGCACGTTCATTGTTCCATTTATGAATTGTTACGTTTTCCAGATGATAACGCCTGTATTTCTTCTGTTTTGCGTAGCGAATTGGTCAGTCAGTTAGGACCAAACCAGTTCAGCGGTTTGGCACTCTAACGCTACACTGAGAGAAATAATCGGTAAACTTAAAATAACCTTTTTGGGAAAAAATAAATTTTATCCATAAAAAAAAATGTAATAATTTTTTTTGAGAAAATATGTCAAAAGCGTCAATGTTTAAACATTTTAAATTTACATTTATTTTTGAATTGCTTATTTAATAAGTATAATCTGATGGACTACTATTCTAGCTTTTTTAGACTCACATTAAATTAGACTTTAAATCTTAATTTGAATTGTTAAATTTTTTCTCTGTGCACAGCACTTGTTTTTGTTCAGCTCTTTACCTGTGATAGTGTGTGGGTATTTCGTTTTCTCTCTCCCTGTCTATATACATACATATAACCCCCGATCTCTGGCGCTCTCACCCACAAACAAAAACAAAGCATGGCCAGCTGAGCTGCTGCCTCATATCGGTTCCACAATCTATAGAGACTCTGGCTCTCCGGCGGCTCTTTCTTCTCTTTCGGCTGGGAATGAGTAATACCCCAGTATTTCGAATCCCCGATCTTCGGGCAATCCGTCATTCGTCCGGCAGGCAGTGTAGCGATAAAACGTGTGAGGCGCATGCGCGCTCGGTTGCAGAAAGTGCACCTGGATTTGATTTTTACCTACAAGAATAACTGAAATCAAAACTCCCCCTTCGTAGTTCGCGATCTCTTCGGGTCGATATCGTCGTGTTTTCCGATTTGTGGATCGTGTGTGTTTAACGGTTCAATTCATTTTTTGCATATGGCAAGACCAAGTGAAATAATAATAATAAAACCCACATACCGGACATTTACAATGCGTCTCTCGCATATGCCTTTGCGCTATTTCCAACAATGCTTACATAAATAGCTCTAGTTGCCGTTCTAAATAACAAGTAAACAAAAACCACAGAATTTTCCCATCGGGTCTGTAATTATGCTGAAAGAGATCAGCGAACGATTCGTGTTTATTTCTTTGAACTGCTCGTAAATTCTTGGAATGAAGTGAATTAAAAGTGAAAGTGAATTTTTTAAATACTTGTATTACGGAAAAAACCAACTAAAACGCCCACACAGTGAGAGAAACAGAGACAAATGTGCAGAGAATGAGACACAGAAACAGGGACTTGACTTGGATTTTGCTCTTTTTCTCGAATTGAACGAAAAGATCACTTGAAGAATTCCGGTTTGTGGTTTTCCTTTGCAGCTGTTGTTGTTTTTATTGCTGTTGCTGCTCCGTTGATTTGTATTTGTATTATGTCTCGGTCATTGGTCCGAAATTAAAACCGAAAAAAATCAGCAAAAATGGTGTAGAAATACAGATATTGTAAAGGTTTTTTTTATGGCCAAACGGTATAATGCCAAATGTCACTACTCGGATTTGATCGTGCAAGAATGTGAGAACATATATCGCCGAGAGAATCTGATATGCCCCAAAAATGAAAGAAACTCACTTGAAATGCGAAAGAATGCGGAACATTAAATTAAATATTGCTAGAAAGATAAAACAAAAACCCAAAATTTAGAAATCGTGTGAAATCTGAGTCGAAAGGCTGACAAAAATGATAATGATCATCGCGAGGGAGAGGCAGAAGCATCAGAAGCTAATGCCATGCCCTGGAACCGGGTCTCCACCTGTCATTTGACTTCTTTTGTCATTTTCCCAACTTAACTCGGTGGATAGTTACTGCTCTGGGGAACCTCCGACTCAGACCGGTCGGAACTCGGAGATTTCGGGGTCTCTCAGGGATCGGGGGCTCGGAACCGAGGGGCACTCTCACTTTTAAGTAACCCAACGAGTTTTGCATTCGCCTTTTGACATGCCAAATGAACTGGCTTCGCTTGGGCGCTCAAATAAGATTGAGTAATAGACGAAAAGTGGAAAATGATCGCTCGCGGGAAGTAGATCACAAGATGATTGGGAAATTTAGCTCTGAATTGGTCAAAATTATAGTGTTCCGAAGCGGTTTCTAATTGATCTCAAACAAGTGGAACGAACTCGGTAGCTGGCTAATCTTGTATTTTCATTTGTTTTCGGCATAATAGAGAAATGCTGTTTCTAAACGATCTCAAACATGTGGAACCGATTCGGTAGCTACTTTAGAAAATGGCTTTACGGTCAATTTCAATTTCTTAAAATGGAAGAAACTTAAATCGAATAGTATTGAATATAGGAAGCATGCCTGCTTTTGAAAATATTCAAAGCTTTTGAATATTTTACTTATTTCCGTTTAAAAGAAAAGAGAAGAGCTTAATTAACCAATTATATAGATGCCCAAAAGCTATTTAATATTGATTAATCGAAAGTTAATGATACAAGGCCATTAAGTAATTTCCACGACTTTTAGTTATGGAAGCTTACTACTGTGTATATTTCCACTTAAATACGACGCACACTGGGGCGCCTAGAACAAAAAGCCTGCCAAAATGGTTTTTTTTTTTTAAGATTTTCCAAAATGTTGCAATGCAACTTTAAAAACAATTGAATTCTCTATACAAATCAAAAAGAATGAGTGATCTGTGATGAATGGTTCTCCCACTACAGATTTTTAAAGTTGATGTTTAGAAATATAATTTTAGCTAATAAAAATAAAAAGTATTTTTACACATCTTTGAAATTTTTCTGAAAGCGCCCCAGCGCCTAAGTTGTATATGTAACGATTGAAATTTTAAGAGCAACCAATTCTTAAAATACTAAAAAAAAAATAAAAATTTTAGATACATAATAACTATTTTTTTTTTAATTTTTTAAAAGTGGTCCAAAAAATGTGGGTTTTTTTGGATATTCTTGGACGTAAAGTAGTGTTACACCCTAGATCCCCCGTTTAATTCTTTTTTTAAAAAAAAGTTTAGATATTTAACTATAAATACTCAAAAAATTAGCCTGCCCTTTTGTGCCTCTTCTGAGAAAACCGCGGTTAAAGTTAGCAAGAAATGTTCGTAATTTGAATTGTCGCCAGCCCTGGTTTCTCCGCGCGTACTTACAGCATGAATATTCGACTGTTTTTGACTGTTCTGACAGTAGCGATGAAGATGAAAATGAATAAAAAATTGAAATTATAATTTAAATTTGTTTTATTTTGTTGAAAATATAAATATAAACGGAATATGTTATCGAGATATAATGAAAAACGTAATTTATACCCATTTTTTTAAATTATGCAATTTTTTCTTGACAGAAATTACAAGAATAAGAATTAGGAAATTACAATCCAATTTTAAAAAAAAATCTAAACATTGACGTAAATTGATAAATAATAACTTAATCCAAATTTACATACAAAATATGAAATAGAACCGATATATTCCCTTTTGTACTAAGCGTTTATATGGAAGCTATAAGATGTAGTTGACCGATTTGATTAATTTTTTTTTCAAAAATCAAGTTAAATTTAAAAAAAATATTGGGAAACTTAGAACCCTATAAGTAATTTATTTATATTTTTTTTCTTAAAAAAACAATTTTTTTTTTCTTAAAAATGTTCTACAACAAAAAATTTGCACCAAAAAAATTCACCTTTTGATGTTTTTTTACATATTTAATTGCCTTTAACAATACCCCATCAAAAGATATTCGCTATAGGGCTCCGCTGATTTAAGGCAGACTTTTCGCTTTTTCGCCCCACTGTGCGACGTATATAAAAGTGCCAGCCTGAGAATCTCCGGGGCATTCCCAATGATCTTTTAATCTAATCAGTAACTTGAACTCGAATTTCAGCGCCAATCAGTGCGGAGAACCTTATAGATCACTTCAGAATCTCGTTTGTCAGCTTTATCGCTGCTTTTAATTATATTTGCAAAACAAAGAGTACGAATAAGGTTCGGCGTTTAGCTGTTTCTCAATCTCAATTCCCTGTCGATCTTGCTTGACTACAATCTAAATTGTATACACAAAAGATCTGTCGTCCCTCTGATCTTTCCTCTCCCATTTATCCAGTTTTTATAACTTTCTTCACATGCGACTTTCATTAGCATAGACAAATAAAAGAGACGTCAGCTGAGCTCTATGGCCATTAATATTTATTATGGTGATTTACAAGCCAATGTGTGTGTGTGTGTGCCAAAATTCGGTCATATTTGGCAAAAGGCAGAAATAATCCAAAAAGAGTGACTAAGCCATTGGCGTTTTTGTCTCGCCTTAATTGTCAGTCAAAAGGGCGGACCAAAAAAAATATACCAAGTTTTGTGTGTATATAATTACGAGCTGTCATGCAAAACCGAAAATGACTTGGATTCGGACTCGATCTGAATCCGTATCCGAAAAACTCTGCCCTTGGCACACAAGCCAATGTCTGTGACTAACTTTGGCTTAATCGAGGCTTCCAAAACCCTGCTCTGGGGATCCGTTAACTTCTATAAATAGCGAGTGGTAAGGCACACAGGGAAAAATTTAAGCAAGCTTGATCAAGTTTTGTGACCAGAAAAGGTTCAACAACTACACACAAAAAAAAAAATTGGTAAAATTAACCAAGTTAATTGGCAAACAGTCCCCAACAACAATAATTGTCAATTCTACCAATTAAATAGGTGTGTGTCTTTGCTAATTGTGTGTATTTGTTGTTGTGAAAGTAACTATTTGATTGGTAGAATTGACAATTTTTGTGGTTGGGGACTAATTGACAATTAATTTGGTTTTTTAATTTTTTAATTTTAATTTAACCAGTTTTTTTTTGTGTGTACATTTTATATACATTTTTGTGTTTAAAAAAATACAAACCAGTAAACGACCAATTTGTCAAATTTAATTATTGAAATTATAATTTTTTTATCGGGTTTTCTTCCCATGAGTACGATTTTAAATGAAAATTGATATTTTCCTACGATTAAATTCAATGATAAGTGAGCCATTATGCTTTTCCACAGTGCACAGCAAATCTAGAGTTGCTTTAAGCGAATTCTTGTTTCCCTCCGCTGGTGCGATTGTATTCAAATCGGCGAATCAGACACTGGCTGACCTTGCCAACACTCGGCATCCAACAACCATTAATACCCGAAGCCAGTCTCTGGGCAAAATTGCAAAATGTCTGCAGTTTCAATTTGTACACATTTTTTTCTCCTTTAATGTTTTGTTTTGTTTTTTCTGTTTTGGGGTGTTCAACTGGGCTTGACGGATTTCCGCATTTTAAAAAGCCAGCAAACCTCGACCCCTCTGAACTCGTCGAGCCCCAAACTTGACGGACTGGCGCTTTCCACACTTAGTTTTTGTAGGAAAAACTTGCCCATTATTAACATTAAAGCTTAGGCAAATAAGATCTCTCCAGAGAAAAGGAAATTTAGCAAAAATAGTTTGTATGGGGTTTTTGGTTTTTAGAATACCTAAACAGGGAACTTTGTTTTTGGCCTGCAATCTCAGCCGTGTGTTTTTTACCACCCATTATCACTTTAAAAAGCCAAGGCACGAGTTGTTCTCACATGGAAAACCACGTAGTGATAACGAATTCTCGGGTCTCTCCATTTATCTCGCCCGCTACTTTTACGCAAATAACTTCATAACGGTGTGTGTGTACGGTAATTTATTTGCTATTAGTTAGGAGAATAGTTCAACAACACTTTTGTTTATTGTTTGATTGATCATGTTCAAGGTGCTACAAATGATCATTGTCTGCTGTTTGTGCTCGCCGCTCGTAATTGTTGCTTGTCGCCGGTGTTTGTTTAGTCACCGTTTCCGATTGTGCGTAGTCGTGACAATCGAGTGTTTTCAATGGGATCGCAGATGTTGTGGAATTTTTTAGCGTGATTTTGAACAACACATGGTCTCGGTATTATACTATATTATATCCATTCATTTATGGGAAGCAGCAGTAGAAGTTATAAATAAATAGCAGTGATCTTGTTTTCCTGACTCAGATATATTTAAAATATTTTGGAAAATACCTAAACATTTTATTTAAAATCATATAATTTTAATAAAGTAATAAAAGTACTTTCAAACTGTCCAATAAAGTTATTCACAAATTCCTATTTATTGATATACCTATAACAAAATTTATGAATTTTTTTAGTATAGAATAAGTTTGGGCACTCCCTATTCAAAAAAATTCCAGACTTTCTAATTTTCTTTGCAGATTTTTTCTAGTCATGCATGCCCTCTCCAAATGCTCATTGAATAATAACTAAACTCTACTTTAAACAACTATTTGCCTGAGATCACCCGCAGATCTCGAACACACCCCTTATAAACTGAGTCATAAACGCAAACACACGAGATCATTTGCGACAGTTTGGCCGATCAATTAGCGTAAATGAATCCACGATCGTTTGGAAATCCCTCGGAGCTAATAACTCCCTTCCAATTCAGAGTCACGCTCCATTTTATTTTCGAGCCCAGCACCGATGGTCACTTGATTTATTTTTGGTTTCTCTAGGTCGGGCAATACGTCACTTTGAATTGTCGAACGCCTTTATTATTGTTTACCTTTGGCAATATCGTCAATTGTCACTTCCCCTTTTACCACGTCGCCCATTTTCATTCACAATTGGCTAATTTGTCGATGATTAAGCATTCGATGGAAGAGGTGGGAAAATAAACGAGACTCACTCATTCACACGCTCTTGTAAATTGCCCGAAATTAATTTGCAACTTGAGCTAAATGCTTTTTTGCATTGTAAATGGTGCGTAATTCCCCAAATCCGGTAGAGATTGTAGTTAAAGGAAAATTAAACTACAAATTTAGCAACAGTAAACAGCAAACTTGTTATTAGCTACTCCCTTTTCTGAAGTGCCCTATTTGAATTTAAATTGATTGCTATTACTCTGCTCACCGCTATTAAAGAGCTTGTCAAAGATCAACTGGCCATAAACAAAATCAATGCACAAACGTGAGGCAAGTCGCAAAAACATGGAAAGTTTACAACATCGACAACAACGGCAGAAACACAGCAACTGAAACAGCAACTGAAAGAGCCACCAAAACGTGTGTGGCTTTTGCAATATAAATAACAAATACATTTTGTTATTTTGTTACTAACATCAGGCCTGAAAACCATATAGGCATCGCCATTCCCAGTGACTCTTCAAATATTCCGTGCGCGAAATTTCCGAACTCTTGGGTTATGCAAAAGAGCTTCAAAAAACAAAAACAAAAAAAGAAAAAAACATAAACTATACAGAGAAGTGAAGACAAACAAAGCACGTCGTCGCTGCAGCTGGTCAAGTGAAATTTTTTGTCTTTCGTAATGAAAATCAAACATTATCCGGGCAAAGCCGTCGATGCGAGTCTTTCGCTGGAGGGCAGCAGTGCCATGGGTGCTTTGTACGAGGAAAACTGGCTAAGGGCGGCGAATCAGACGAGTCAACCCCCTCCGCCGACGACGACGACGAGCTCGAAATTGAGTCGGCAGAGCAGTTCCGCCGGCAGCAGTTTCCTCATCGAGGGCATCTCCGCCCTGAGCAAGTACCAAATGACCCTGGAGAATATCCGCCAGCTGGAACAGCAAACGCGGGATAAACGTATAGTTAGTACGATCAAGGAACTCAACGGCTACAGGCCATCGGCGTTGCAGCATCATCAGCAGCAGCAGATGCACAATGGTTGGGTGGCCGAGGATCAGGATGAAATCGAAGAGCGAAAGGAAAAGTTGGCCAGCCTCCAGGAACCGCCGGCAGTTAACCACTATGTCCTGGATCCCACGGAGAGACCCAAATTCCCACGACCACGTCAACAGTTCTCGGTGAAACCGCCCTCGCTGCGTCGCTCCCAAACGATGTCCCAACCACCCAGTTATGCCACCATGAGGTCACCACCTAAAATCTCCAGCAAAGCGCAGCAAAATCTCAGCAACAGTTCCTCCTCCGCCTACTCCACATTCTCCTCCGCTGCAGAGGACTCGCAGGATCAGGTGGTGATCTGCCAGCAGCCGCAGAGATTGATGGCTCCGCCGCCCAGAGAGCCACCGCCCGAGCCACCAAAAAGGGTATCGAAGCCGCTTAGTAGATCGCAAACTTCTGTCCAGAGATATGCCACCATTCGCATGCCCAACCAGTCGACTTCGTTCAGCAGAAGTATTCTAAAATCCAGGGATTCCACTGCTTCTGTGAGACGTCACAGCTTGGAGCAGGCCATCAAGGAACTCAAACTGGAGGAGGGAAAGGCGGTTCGTCCGCCGAAGAGTCCGCATATCTCGCCCGCTGCCAGCAGTAATGGCAGCTCCAAGGATCTCAACGGGGAAGGATTCTGCATTCCACGACCTCGTCTCATCGTTCCAGTGCACACATATGCCCGGCGACGGAGGACCGGTAATCTCAAGGAGCAGTCGAGTGGGGGGCAGGAGGAAGAAGCAGAGAAGGGTAAGGGTTAAGTGATGGGATAAATGAATCCTTATACTTGACGGTCTAAGATGGCCTCTTATAAGATCATAAGTTTAAAGTCCTAACTATTAGAAATTAATTAATTTAATCATGGAGAATGGGTCATTGAATTCCTAAGGATCATATCTATTTAGTTAAATAAGTTAAATGTGATCATATTCCTTAATGAATGATAGAATTACAAACTAGTTTCGCCAGTGTATCCCAACCTTTACTATTTACCCTATTAATTTTACTATTTTCCTTCCAGATGGACGCGTCGAGGTTTCACGCGAGGGCAAATACCTCTCGACTCTTTCGGGGGCAAAGGTCCTTGGCGAACTGGCGATCCTGTACAATTGCCAGCGGACGGCCACCATCACCGCGATCACCGAGTGCAACCTGTGGGCCATCGAGCGCCAGTGCTTCCAGACCATCATGATGCGAACGGGCCTCATCCGCCAGGCGGAGTACAGCGACTTCCTCAAGAGGTGAGTAGCCCTCCGCCCGAGCCGCCACTTTCCTTTTTGGCCAACAGCCTCCCAGAGACCAAGTCCAAGACCAGGCAGGCAGACAGACTTCCCCATTGCCAATCGGCAATTTAATGTGCATTTTAATGAGCCCCGGAGCCTGTGGCGATGGCGATGGCGAGATGGTGCCGACTGGTTATTTGCAATTTGGGCGTAATTAATGTTCATTTGCACTTAATTATATCAATTCCGCAGAGCACTTCGTGTATGGTCATTACTTTATAATGGCAAATGTAAAAATCGCTTAGCTTAAGGATTTTTTTTACTTCTTCGCCCCGGTCGATTTGTGTTTTCAAATCGTGCAAGGTTTGTCGAATAAAGTAAGGTAACTTTCTCCGACCATCGACGGCATCTCTTTGGCATCAGATCGAATGCAACATTATGGCCATCCTCGTCATCGTCATGGTCATGGGCGTCCATATGACGTGCAATGGCTCAAACTGAAAACTCAAACTGAAAACTCACAACTCACTTCAGCTAAACTTCAAACTGCGGCCAACGAACGCATAGAAATTTCTTTCTTTTTAACTGGCAGCCGTGGCAACCAGTTTTTTGGCCAAGTCTATGTGCAATGAGCAGCTTCAGCTTCCAGTCTCACTTCCACCTCCATCTCCACCTCCAGTCGCTCCTTCCCAGAGTGACCGGCAAATTAATCGCGTTTAATTGGTCGTCCGTAAAAACTGCTAAAAACCATAATTGAGGCCTCGACCATGCACTCGTTGCCTATTCCAGATTCAAAGAAGTAGCGGAAAAAAGCGGATAGAAAATGAAAGTGCAATGGGTTGATGATGACGATGATGAAAGATTCAGATACAGATACTGCAGCTGCAACTGCAACTGCAGCTATAGATTCCAGATATGTACATGTGGGCATTCACTAAAGAAATGCTAGCCAGCGGGAAAAAAAGAATGGGAGGAGTAGTAGTTCGATTATCTTGGTCTACAGATGGAGAAAATAGTATATGGACTTTTTTAAATCACTTCAAAGCACTGCATATAAAAAGTTTATCATAATGTAAAAAAAATATTTGTATGAGGTATTATATTAGTCTTTTTAATACACTTTATTACTGATGTTTAAAACTTTAATAATAGATCATCTTCATATCCAAAAATTACTATTTTTCGTTGAGTGTATAGATAAAAGATATGTGCGATGCACAGAGCCAGAGGGAAAACACAATGGGAGGAGTTCAGGTGCGACTTTCAGTGATCGATGTAGGTCAACAATAGATTCCCATTACTGTGGAATTTTCTTATCTAGATCGAACTTGGCTGGACCACTAATTACACCACTTTCTTTGGCCAGCATCGGGGATTAACTCTCGAATGAAACTAACAATTTTTGGTTCTCTTATCTTCCGCCAGTGTGCCCATCTTCAAAGACCTGGCGGATGACACGCTTATCAAGATCTCCGACGTCTTGGAGGAGACGCACTACCAGCGGGGCGACTACATAGTGCGCCAGGGAGCCAGAGGCGATACCTTCTTCATCATTTCAAAGGGCAAAGTTCGAGTGACGATCAAGCAGCAGGACACCCAGGAGGAGAAGTTCATTCGCATGCTCGGCAAGGGCGATTTCTTTGGAGAAAAGGCTCTCCAGGGGTGAGTTTTATATTGGAAAACTCCTAATTACGTTTCAAAACTAATTGAATTAATATTTATTTATTTAGCGATGATCTGCGCACGGCGAATATTATTTGCGAGTCCGCTGATGGCGTCAGTTGTCTGGTCATCGATCGCGAGACCTTCAATCAGCTGATTTCCAATCTGGACGAGATCAAGCATCGCTACGACGACGAGGGAGCCATGGAGCGCAGAAAGTAAGCTTATAATTAGTAGAAACATGAATCAAGATTAGCAATGAGGAATTGAATCAACCTACAACAAGGTCAACGAACTACCTCAAAATCAAAACAATCTATTTAAATTTTGAAGTGTATAATTATTTGATAGTCAAGTGATCGCTATACGAAATCGCCACATTTGTTTTGACTTGAGCAAGTAGTTTTTATACAAATCTTGGGAGAAAGATTAATACTTGAGTTAAAAAACGCTAATTCAAATTTTATTTATTTAAAATGTCAGTCAATTTAAGATATTTGCTTAAAAGTGTTTACGACAATATAACTATTATTTTAATGAAAACTTAATGTTGAATATTTGTTTAAAGTTTAAGTATTTTATTAAATTTATCTTTAATGACCTTAATTTTTTCCAGGATCAATGAGGAATTCCGGGATATCAACCTTACAGATCTGCGCGTTATCGCGACCCTGGGCGTTGGCGGCTTTGGTCGCGTGGAGCTGGTCCAAACCAATGGAGATGGCTCCAGATCCTTCGCCCTCAAGCAGATGAAAAAGTCACAGATCGTGGAGACGCGACAGCAGCAGCATATCATGTCCGAAAAGGAGATTATGGGCGAGGCCAACTGCCAGTTCATCGTGAAGCTGTTCAAGACCTTCAAGGACAAGAAGTACCTGTATATGCTGATGGAGAGTTGCCTGGGCGGCGAGCTCTGGACAATTCTGCGCGACAAGGGCAACTTTGATGACAGCACCACCCGCTTCTACACGGCATGCGTGGTTGAGGCCTTTGATTACCTGCACTCGCGGAACATCATCTACCGGGATCTTAAGCCGGAGAACCTGCTGCTCAACGAACGGGGATATGTGAAGTTGGTGGACTTTGGCTTCGCCAAGAAGCTGCAGACGGGCCGGAAGACCTGGACTTTCTGCGGCACCCCGGAGTATGTGGCTCCCGAGGTTATCCTCAATCGGGGTCACGACATTAGTGCGGATTACTGGTCGCTGGGAGTGCTCATGTTCGAGTTGCTAACGGGTGAGTTAGGAAAATAATTGAATAAAGCAACAGGAATAATTTATATAATCATTTTCAATTTATTTTTTAGGTACCCCTCCATTCACAGGGTCGGATCCCATGCGTACCTACAACATCATACTTAAGGGCATCGATGCCATCGAATTCCCCAGGAATATCACGCGGAATGCCAGCAACCTGATCAAGAAGCTGTGTCGCGACAATCCCGCCGAGCGTTTGGGCTACCAGCGTGGGGGAATCAGCGAGATACAGAAGCACAAGTATGATTCCCTTTAAAAACATCTTAAACTAAAACTAACCTATTGATTCTACCCCACACAGATGGTTTGATGGCTTCTACTGGTGGGGCCTGCAGAACTGCACTCTGGAACCGCCCATTAAGCCTGCCGTGAAGAGCGTGGTGGATACGACAAACTTTGATGACTATCCCCCAGATCCGGAGGGTCCACCACCAGACGATGTCACCGGATGGGACAAGGACTTCTAGGGTCCCGTTTCCTAGACAATGCTCTCTAAACGCTTCTGCTACAGAAAACCGGAGGAGATAAAAGCAAGGAAGGAGAAGAAAGTGATCTTAAGTGCGCCATATGTACGCCAAAGCCAACAGCAACAGTCAGCAGCTCGCATTGAAAAGCTGCCCAAAAAAACAAAGAAACGTAGCAGTCGCAAGGCCAAGGGCCGACACAAACGCACACAATCATCCATCGTTTTTTAGCTCTTTTAGATACATAAATAGAAATACATACGTCTCCGTGATGTGTTATCCCCATGATGTGCAACGCAATGAATTTATTAACGAGTTTATAACTATTATTTTTTAATGAGGATATGTGTCAAGTTCGCTTGGAATTGATGTAAATTGTAAGTAGGTCTCCGTGACTCTGTTTTAGAGCTCTATTAGCCATGTGCATTGTATAAATTCTTTCTATCTGTATCTATTAAATATTATTAACATTATTATTATACATATATCATTGTTGATGCATACAAATCGGGTTGCCTTATAGTCTGTAAGAACATTTTAAAGCAACATCTGACCAAGATCTTCCGTCATACCCCCTAAAAAACATTTGTTAAAATTCTATCTAGCCTCTCTTCTATCTTTCATTAGTTTTAGCGATCATGTCTATTCTGTGTACGAATAATATGCCCTTTTAATTGTCTATTTTAAGTAAATCAGTTAGAAATTGAATAAACAAATTTATGCGATAGTTCATTGTATTTATTTTAGATTTGGTTGTAATAGATAAGAATGCCATAAATTATGACATTCAAAGGCAATGGTGTAATTTATTTAAGTGAAAAGAGAACTGAACATTGTGTTTACATCATGTAAAAGCGGTTAGCATTGACCTTCTCCAAGGTACTTCCTATATGGTCGCTTCTCTTTGCACACGTTTTCACTTGCTAAAGAGTGCAGTGGAAAATATGCAATAAAAAGGGGAAAAGCTAGAATGGAAACGAAGTTGGCCAAAAACAAAATTCAGCTACGTGACAAACGGAAGAAGAATCGGTAAACAGAGAAAGCCGAGAAGAATCAGTCAAAATGCCAGACAAATTAAGTGAGAACATTCTGTGCCCGACGTTAGTGCAGATCGCAACGGAAAACTGAAGCTCTGTAGCTGAAAAACGAAAGTTTAACAGGAAGAAAAAGAGAGTTGTATTTATGAATTAATGAAAATGGCAATGATTTTGGGCTGGAGACAACTTTGGCTAGTGTTGCTTCTTGTCGTGGGCCTCTCGATGGCCCTCCCCAGTTTGGAAAATCAGACGCACGACCAAGCTGAACATATAATAGGTGAGCTATTTGTTTTAGACTTTATTATATTTTTAAAATAACAACTATATTACTTTCCCAGCTTGCAGACAACCCAAGGCACCTGGCTTGTGCCGAGGTCGCCAACTGCGATATGCCTACAACAAGAAGACCGGAAATTGCGAGAGCTTCTACTACACGGGCTGCGCCTCCACTGAGAATAATTTCCTGACCTTCGAGGAGTGTCGCAGGGACTGCATGCAACGCCTGCGCTACTGAAATCCTCACTTAACTATGCTTAATATATATTTATTGTTACAGAAATTGTCATGTGTAATATTTAGTAGACTCGTGAGGCTCTAAGATCTCTTTGGCTTCTGGCCAAGTTTCTTATTGGCAGACTTAGATGGGTGTCTTTTGCACAGGTAGCTTAGGATTATTATCAAAAGAATTACGGGAATGAAAATCAGGGCTACACTATCCAATGAGTGGTAGAAAAAACCGTTTAGCTCTATGCCCGGCGATTGAAGAAGTTCTGCGGCCGCTAAACCATTTTGAATTACATGTTCCACAGACCAAATGGCTGATTCCAGAGGAGTCTTCTGACGCTCATTAAAGATCTTCGAGATCTGAAGAGAACGTTGAGCGTAACTGGAGAAAAGATATAGATTTAATGAGCATGGTTTTTGTAAATATGCATTTAAAATCTACCTCTTTTTGCTCAGTTCCGTAAAAGCGTGTTTTAAGTTTGGTATAGTGATATCTTCATAGTCCAACTTTTGACCCATTCCACGATTTTGCACAGAGAAGGCATTAAGAAATTGATCTCCATATATCGGAGTGACTAGTAAGGGTTTGCCACAATGAACCGACTCCGTTGTCCCAAGTAAACCGCCATGAGACCAAAACAACTTAACTTTAGGGTGACCTGAAATGTAATTAAGAGTGAATTTTTAAATATTAAAATATTGTGAGCCCTAAGCCGGTTTTTACTTCAAAACTGGTCTTATGATTAGAATATTGGTCTTATTGTTGTAATGGGTATTAGACAGAAATCCGGATATAGAGTATTATAGGAAAGTAACTCACACAGAAGAGCCAATTGAGGAGCCCATTTCACAAAAAGAAATTTGGATGAATCTGTTTTGGGCGTCTCATCTCCCTCCCATTTCCAAATGATTCTTAAGGACTGGTGCTGCAGAACTTCCAATATAGCTGTTAGTTTATCTTCATCAATGCTTGAAGCGCGCACCATGGAACCCCAGCTGATAAAGATCACACCTTCCTTTGATTGATTGAGGAAATTGGAGATATTCTCTGGTAATTCCTTCTCTGCCTTCTTAGTGATATGCACTCCTCCGATTTCCACAAATTGTAGTGATTGTGGACGACTTCCCATCAGCGAGTAATGCTGATTTCCGAAAATAAAAGCAGTTTGGGTGCGAGCTACTTCGTCTACATCTATTTCCACTCCAAGATACTTTCGTATCAATTGGTTGTCGGCCCTATTCGAGTGATATTTGTAGAGGAACTTTAATAATTTGGCTTGGATAAAGTTGAGCAGGCGCTCGTGCCATTTCAGTTGGCCAGCGAAACCCACAAATTCCGATTGTATAAAGGCAGGTGTATCGGGCAGATCGATGCGATCGTAATAGTAGGGCATCAGAGCGCAGGTACTCAAGCCTATAATTGGGAGATTCATTAACTTGGCCAGGGCCAGCTGGCAGTCGGAGTTGAAATATTCTGTGAGCAGTAGGTCATAGGGTTTGTTCTGGTGCCGTTCGATTACCCTTTCTATGTGGCCACTGGCGAAGAGATGCTCACAGGTCTCCTGACCCTCATCGTGCAGGGCTATGTACTCCCGGATCAGAACTCCCAGGGATCTTGTGGGTGTGTTTTCCGTCAGGGGCACCAAGTTGATCGTGGTGCTGGACTGATCCTCACCAGGCGCTGAGATAAGCAGTTCCTCGTAGTTGGGGTAGGATTCGGCTTGGGGATTCTTCACGTACGAGATCACTGTGATGTCATGTCCTCGATTCGCCAGCTCATTGAGTATGGGCATCACCACTTTGAAGTGGCTAAAACCAAAGTGCGGATAAACGGCCAGAACATTACCAGCAGAAATCGGTGGAGGGATCCCCAGAATTCCCAGAGATACAATTAACAATCCGCAGCTCACCCACGTTGTCATCGTTCCGTAGTTTTCCACCGAATGAATCGGTTACCCAACTCTCAGATCCGATAACCTTATCTTCCATTGTGCAGTGGGATTCTAATGGGAATGCTTTTTTTTAGTTAATCAAAGTGTTTTGTTGTGGTTTCTGATTGGAGAGTGCATTTGCTGTGAAATGCACTTGCTCGGCTTCCCATGGAAAGTTCCAACTGGAACTGCTATCGATAGCAATATATCGATAGTGTAAGCCAAATAGTAAAATTAATAAGTGAGAATAAATAAATACATTTTTAAAATGTATGTTTTAATATTTAGTATTTCTGAAACTATTATTATTTTTGGAATATTAAATAATAAATCCTTTCTTCAAACCCTTCTTATATGTTGGACACAAACAATAGCCTATCCTATAGGAAAGCGCCTTTACTCGATTTTCTATAGCATACTCTTAGGCTCTTGTAATAAAAATCTGGTCACTTTTAAATATGGTCACTCTAAAATTCAAAAAATATTTAAAATATTTCCATTAAATCATAAATTTTATCATATCATTTCACATCGATACCATTTAAATATATACTATTTTTAAATACACATTAAAATACCAAAGCATTAAAATCGTGTATAACTTTAGGAATACGCTGATAATGATTAGGATATATTATTTTTGTTCCTCAAAATCGGTACCCTTTGACGTTCTTATTCTATTTTTATCATCTATCACTTATCCTCCTATTTCAAAGGCGTCCTTACCAGAATGTTGTGAATTATCTGCCGTAAAATACTTTGCCAAATTATTGGCCAGATTTAATATCTGGCGGAAAAGGGATTAACAGTTCAGATTCTTAAAATTTATGGGAATGGCTGAAATAAACTTCAAAGTTTAAATTTTAAATTAATGTACAAATTTATTCAATGTTTTAATATATATTTTTATTAATTAACCATAAAATAAAAATCATTATAAAACATTTTTTTCATAAGTTTTTAGTCGCGAAATGTAACAGAAGAGGCTTTTAATATAATGTTACAAAATCTTTAATAATAATTTATGAAATCTATAGCAATGGCGTTTACCCAAAATGCTGCCAATAATATTTCGAATTCAATTATTCGTTAAGAAATCAAGTCAAGTGTTAACTTGAGTCATCTGTCTCCAGTTTCTATTGCAAAAGGCCTCAAGATATTCAACTGGACAATTGAATTGCGATGGCGCTGCGGAAACACGCCCTCAAAACATAGCGATAATGGACAGTAGTAAGCGTTAATTGAACCGCAAGCGATGTGGAGCGATAATAATGCAATTGCCATTCGAAATGCAG
Organism: Drosophila prostipennis; assembly: GCA_037075205.1. Lineage (NCBI taxonomy): Eukaryota > Metazoa > Arthropoda > Insecta > Diptera > Drosophilidae > Drosophila > Drosophila prostipennis. Next base: position 855,998 of record JBAMCJ010004533.1, on the reverse strand, counting down.
CAAAGGATCCAAAGAATACCCGCCCAGAGTTACAGATACATTTTCAGATACAGATACATTTGCCAGCTGCTGCAGCTGGCTGTCTATCAAGTGCACTTTGCACTTTGAGCTGCGGTCGTCGGTTTTTGGATTCGAAATTGAATTCGAGTTTGGGTTTGGGAACTGGGTTCTGACGCTGGTTTGCTTGGGTCCGGCTGACATGTCCGCAAGATTAGTGCGGGTAATTTGAGGTGCCTGGCCCTGTCCAGAAATGTACTTAGAGAAATGTATAATGAATATTTCAGATGATAAAGGTTATTAATTTGTAATTTCTAAAATACAATTTCTATTTAGAACGGTTATAATTTTAATAGCTCTTAAAATATATACTTTTATATACAATATTATTGTAGGGTCTATAAAATTCAATTAAATAAAATTTATATCTAACCAAATAAGTGTGGAAAATATTGGATATAAGTATTTCAAGTGTGTCAATTTTGAGGACGGAAGAACAATCGGTTTCTAGCAATAATTGGATTGGAGTCATTCGATGATTGCTCGTTGGGAAATTCGAGGGGAATCGGAATGGTGGGTGGTTGGGGAGTTGGGGTTTAGAGTGTAGAGTGTTCCACACCAGCTAATGGGAGTGGGCGTTATATCGACCCACTTCCCAGGCCCTTTCGATTGGCTCTGGGCGAAACACTCTCTCGCACTCGATAGCAGCCAGTTAACGCTAAGTGTTTTTTCTTGGTAAGTGTTTCTCTTCTTTTCGTTTAACTTGATAAAAAGTGTGTTAAATTCAAGGAAAGCAACAGCATGGGCAAATTGTATTCCAACAAAATGGGGCAATTAAAAACGAACATTCCAGGCGATAAGTAGGTGCCCCATGGGACCAATTATATTTGGATGGAGTGTGTTGCTGGCGGTTCTGCTGATTCTGGTGGCTGTGAGTGGCTTCGATCGGTAGTTTCGCCCCCATTATAAACACAGATTGTTGATATTGCGTTCGACGGTCTGAGAGTTGTTTCTGTTTTTCTGTCGTGAAATAGGTTCTGAAATCTGGGTAATATCAGGGGTCAGATACACATGGGAAACGCCCCATACACTTTGTGCACTTCTGGTCTTGGCTTATCGCGAGCCTGCTTTCAGTGGATCGCGGTTCCGTTCCCAAGGCCCTTTATGACGCGAGGCCACTTCTTCTCCAGTCCCCAAAGTCCCGACTTCGAGAAATTTCTACAATCTTTTCTACGCACTCTTTTTTATCTGGTTTAGAAGTCTGTCGTTTTAGAATTATGTCGATATCTTTTAAAAATAAATATTTCTTTAAGGTCTTTGCCGATTATTTTTTCTAACTTATTATTAAACATAATATAAATAGATTCTTTCCATCATTTTTTTATTGCACTGAAATCGAATACTGGAGTGACATACCTAAAATTTGTTTCGCTGTTTTGCTTTCTTTAGAAATCTTAATTTTCTATGGACATTCATCAAAAAGATATATTTTTTTTAAATCGTTAAAATCTAGTATTTTTCAATATTAAAATAGTTTTTTTTTGTTTCTAAAACCAGCTGACGTCAAAAACTCCCGCTGAGGCTTTTATGTATTTCCCCCAAAATAATTAATTCCCGATCCAAGTCAACGCTCTTGTGACGCAATTCAGAAAACACGCGCCCCCATTGTCCGGCTTTAATGGCCATTGCTATTTGGAGCGAGGTCCGATGTCCTTTTTATGTGTGCCCTCTCCGCAGGACTTAATTAGAACGCTGTTTGCACAGATTTCAGCATTTCGCAGTTATGATCCAATTTGGCTCGTTTAAGGACACACGCCCCTGCTCATTTGTTTACCCATTTGTCTGGCTGTTTACTTCGATTGTCGCCTGAGCATCGATGGCCAGGATTAGTAGGCAATCAAAGGAGGACACATCGCAGGACATGTGTGCCCAGCGGGCGTCGTTCGGCAGACAGCTGCCAAGATTGGAACCGGGCAGTAGGTCCTACTGGGGTCCCAGCAGTGATCCAATTAACGTCCGGTCAAAGGCAAACAACACACTCGAAAAAACGTTTTTGAAAATTATACCAAACTTCGGAATTTTAGTAAAAAATATTTTACAAATTTTAAATAATCAAAATATTAACAAATTTATTGTTTTCTTAATTCATCTAATGGCTGAAAAATAAAATTCGAAAATATCATCTTAAACGTGCTAATATGGTAAAATGTTAAATGATCATATCATTTAGAACATAAATTCTATAGATTGCAAAAATTAAAATTCAGGTTTTTTTTATAAATCCAGAATATACTTTTTTTCAGTGCACACCTTTCCCTAGCAACTAATCGAGCCCGTGCCTCCGGACAATGACGGGTAGCTATCTGCTGCACTGAGGAACTGTGGAACTGGGGAGGAGTGACGCCTGTAGACTGACAGCAGATAACTGGCCAATCTCGAGTCCGAAATGCAGTTGCAGTGGCGGTCACTTGGAGCTGCAGTTTCCTGTCCCCCGTCGAGTGCCGAATGTTGAATGCCTGATGCCGAGGGGCGCATTAAGGTGAACTGCACGAGCTACTTGAATTGGGTTTGGGTTTGGTTTTGGGCTTTTGATTCTGGGCTTTCGGGTCCGTTCTGCCACTTGTGGGAGCTACTCAAGGGGTTTTAGCTGATATAAGCTGCTCCACAGACAGACAATCAGCGATAGCTTATCGGGTGGTTTGGCTCTTGGAGAGGCTCTTCTGGTCGGGAGCTTAGCGGCAACAAACATTCAGACAGGAGCTTAACTGCAACTTGTACAACTTTTCAAGGGCTGCGATTGCCGATGATAAGCAATCATTTGAATAGGCTCCAATCAGAGGTATGCACTAAACTAAAAGATTGCGGAAATTGATAATTGATTCCATTTCTATACTGTATTAACAAGCCAATTTTAAAAGTCAATTTACTAAGGATATTATGGTATTATATTTAGTTCGCTTAAACTGTCTTTAACCAATTCTCTAGGCTCCTTTGGCAAGGCCATTTCCTTGGCTGTCCCCTTGGCAAGTGTTAAAATAACTTGATTCGTGCGTCGAAAATTCAAAGGAATCGACAATGGGATGGGTCGCCCAGCATTTGTTTGTTCATTACTTGATTTTAAATTCCGGATTCCGGGCGTACGCCTCTAAAAAGGAAGTCCAAGTCCCCGAGGAAGGGCGTGCGCGCAATGTAAACAAATGGAGAGGTGCGCACGCGCAATCTTCGGGTCCAGTTTTTCGTTTTTGGTATATAGAGGGGAAATGGCCGAAAGGGAACTTGGCCATCGGCATGTTTTACACGTGAATTACGATGACAAAAAGGCCAATAAAACAGGCAAACACGGCCAACAGGCAACGGAGCCAAGTGAAGGTGAGGCTGTTGCTGAAAAAGCAGAAGTTTGTCCTTCTCCCGGTTATAATATCTCATAGTTTGCGTATCTGTAGCTGCGCGCCCTCACCACGCGACGCGTTTTATGGTCTTTGTGCGCATTCGTGGAAACTATTCAATTGATTCGAAATTGCTGCAATATAAACGCAGTGCTGCCGATCGGATCTCTAAGGATCGTAGGTAGATGAAGACCCATAAAACCATGTTTTCGGGATATATACAGATATATATATCTCTTTCGGTTCCTCAGGGACGCGCGTGTGTTGTTTCAAGACCGGGATCGGTATCGGAATCGGAAAGTGTGGCGAAATGCCTGGCAATTTGTTTACGGCCGGGGACAAAAGTCAGCCGAAGGTTGAGAAATCGAAGACCCAATGATGTTGCAATTATTGAACCTTCTGTATTTTCAAATTTCCATCATTAATAACACAGGCGGGGACCAAGGTGAAACATGGTTTCGGTTCGGCTCAGTTCGGCTCGGATCGTATCGTATCGGACGACTTGCTGTGACCATTAGCGAGTTTCGGCGGAATACGCGTGAATATATAGCTGCTAACAAAGCGCGACTCGAGCGCATCAATTGAAGGTGAAGGAAGGAAATTTCAGGAATGCCAGAGGAAACGCCGCAGGTAATCCGCCTGCCACGGAATGGAACTGAACTGAACCGAACGGAACGGAACCCATGCTCCGTAAAACCCCTGGAACCCCGCGACTCAACTTGAGCATTAACGGTCCCAGCGAGGAGCCGGTGCTAGCATAAAGATCACCCATAATTATTCATCTTGGGTGGGGTACCAGGGTTCCAGGGTTCCCTGCTCCGTAGATGTGTAGAAAATCTCAAGAAACTGCCAGCCAGGCTCTTCGCCTTGGGACCGCTCACTGTGTTTGTCAACGCAGATGCTAATCACAGCATTAGTCGCAGAGATTCCACTTCAGAGGACCGATTCGATGCCTTCGCATTCGATATGCCAGTTCCGAAACCCAAAACTCTGATAGTTGGGCTAACCTCGGCGGTGCCCCAGCGGCGACTCAAGGTCACTGGCATATAATTGCAATTGGATGGATGGACTCTTCGGATAAAGTTGTCCCCGAGTATTTGGCAAACAGATAATTATTTGTAACTAGTTAGCAGCAGGACCTGTAGAATAACCTGCTGGCTGTAACCTGCAGGATGCGGAATGTGTGTGTGGTCCAAGGTGACGGAGCGGGCACTCTGGGGTTAACCGTGAAACTAAGTTCGATTAGTTTAATCACTTAATGCATTAGCAGGGGAGTTCCTCAGTGCCCAAATTAAGACATTAAAATAGGGCGTTTCTTAAGGAGGTTACAAGGATAAAGGTATTTTTTTCTGATATAAGAATATTATTACGAAGGCATGTTATTATTAAACAAAAGAACTAAGCATTCCTAACATGCGCTGATCCGCGGGGGGTGATATTGGTTATATATCACCCTTCAGGTGATATTAGTTGGATGCAACAAAAAAATTGTTCTAATATCACATAAAAATCCTAGACCCGCCTCTGATTCCTAATAATATTTTTTCCTACTCTTAACTGCAAATCGAAGTAACTCTTTTTTATAACATTTCAAGGGTTCTAAGTAAAGCAAGTTAAAGAAATTCACCCAAGTCACTTTTAGTTTAGTTAAGCCAGATTTAGATGCAGAACACTAATAAAATTTGAATGAACAGATAGTGAAAATGGGAAGACAAACACTCAAGTTTTTTTTTTATGATCCCGACTGGCACTCCCGGGAATCGATGGCCGCGATATCTGAAACTTCCCGCTTCGACTTTAGTGGCATGGTTGTTTTGTAACAACCACAAGAGTGCATAACACGGCTCCTTTCGCAGGGGCCTGTCAAAACGAAACCAAACAAAACCGAACTGATAAGCAGGTTTGGAATTTTTTTAAGGAGTGTGGTTCGGTAGTGGGTTAAGTCGCATAGCTGGAACTCCACGGGCAGCCACTTGAGTGGTGCAACTATTTACTACCGTATTCGAATCTCCAGATTCCCCGAACTGGGCATTTGCCTTAAGTAGTCGTAAAAACGCAACTGCGAAACCCGGCAAACGGCAAAACACTCCCCCACTTGAGATGCAAATGGTAATGCGATTATGGACCACACACACACATCACGAGTGTCCAAAGATTTGACCAATAAATTTCAAATACTTAGTTGGAAATGGAAGCACTTTGGCTCAGTGCCTGAAAGTCTCGGCCATTTCGAATACAATGTCGACAATTAGTCTCAGGGAAAATGTAAACAAACTTGGGGGCGAAATGGGATGGGGAGATTTTCCAGAAATTGAAATTCCGCATCGGGTTACGGGCCACGAACTGGAGATCTGCTTTCTCCGCTACAGATCATTGGGAATATTTTCGTAATTTATGGATAGCGCCGCACTGTAAACACAGCCCTAATAGCCGGATCGAAATAACCAGCATAGCATGTAATCGGAGCAAACAAACACTTGACACTCCCGCAAGTGGCGCTGAAGGATCTCGGGATCACTATCCCCGAGGATCTCCATCTGGCATGGAGCCCAGGGACCTTGTTTTTTTGTGGGTCGCACATGTTTTGGCATCATAAATCACGCAATGTCAGGGGTGAAACCTTTCGTGTATTTCTGAACGCATTTCACACTTTTCGTCGCCCCGTAATTTGAATACTTTACGAGAGATCGAGATCTTCACTGGAAATCATCGAAAAGCGAGATGCTCGGCCCTTGGAGCACTATTAATTACACACTTGTCTTGGATTTCACGCCCGGCGATGTGGGGTTATACCATGATTATCTATCAATGGGTGGTCAGCACCCCAGATCAAAGAGCAAAGATCGCCCTTCATTAATACTCCACGTAATTAGACGTGGATCGAATCGAAAGCGCGAGCACTCTCCCCAGGTGTTTTTATTTGGGCTAATTGAAAAGATCGAACGCGCTGAATAGGAACCTCAAGTAAACCCATTCATGCCATTTCAATTAGTCCTCCGTACTGGCACCCCAAGTGATCCCCAGCTGAACCCTAGCAATTCCATTATTAATTAATCAAAGCATCGTTTCGAAAGGAAGACAAAATCGAGCTGACTCTTAACCCTTGGTGGGCTGAAGGGCGAAATAAAAATGGCGGATAAAAGATTCATAAATGGAATTTAAAGAAATCTTCAATTCTATTTTTAAAAAATTTAATAAATTAAGATACATTTTTTTATTATATTTAAGATTGTTTTTTGAAAGTCTTCATAATTATAATAAGTAAATAATATTTTTCTTTCTATGTACCTACATATTTTCCTTTCCCTATGTTATTAAGAGGAACTAAAATTATAATAAAATTCCGAATCTCATTCCCAACACTCCCAAGAGCAAGTATTGATTGTTGAGAGCCCACCCTACAATCACTCAATAAAATCCCTCAGTGGGTTAATTCCGGGCACGCATTTTGATTGGCGGCTGGTTTACTTTGGGGGCTGCCGACAGAGAGGCCATGGAAATGGAAACCCAACCACCGAACCACTGAACCACCGTATAAGTTAACCACCATATCCACCGAACCGTCCGCCATATTGCTAAATCACAAACGCAAATAAAGCATAAAAGGAAAATAAATGGAAAAAAGAGGGAAACAGCCGGCGAAATATGAAAGTCGGCCGATGTTTATGACAAGCGCGGCGGCTAAAATCAAAGTCGCTGGCTGGTCACCCGTCTCTTTCTCCCGCCCTAGCCCCATCTCCCTCGCTCTAACTGTGGCTCATCGTCGTAAAGGTGTTGTCGCCCCTCGTGCCGTTTTTTTATTATTAGATTTCTACCAACTCATTCTGTTTTTGCGACATTTTCGAGGCCCTTATCAAAATACGGGGTTGGCTCCGGCTCCGTTTATTACCATACAGCAAACAGCGACGCAATCATGGTGGGGATAGGATACGATGATATGATGGTGACTGACGCCCGATCGATAAGCCACCCCGGGGAACGAGGTGCTTTAAGGTAGCTGACAACCCACAAAGCGCCGATACGGATATCGCCAAAGGGGAGGAGTTTCGGGAGGTGAGTAACGCTTTGGGTGGAAATCGGTCGAAAAAGAAAACAGAGATTCTTTAATTTTTTTTTATAAGATTTTTAAATTAACTTCATTCAAAATAAATAACAAAATTTTATCAATAATGTTAATATTAATTTAAACAACTTATATTTTCACATACATTTACAAGAATCAGATAATTTTCTTTTAATATTTTAAGTCTTATTAACACTATTTTAAAACTAAGAAAATGCATCAAAATTAATGAGGTTCCCAAATGTAGCAACAGTCAATAGATTAATAGTGAAATCGGTTTTAATTCCGGTTTAAATAAAACGTTTGAAATAGTGTACTAAAAGGCATTTAAGTAATATGGGCAATGAATTATTATGAATATTTGTTCACACTTTTGGTCTCGTCATCCGGCAATCATACACCGGAACCCTTTCCCCTTGCCAAGTTTACCGTCCCGTTAAAGGATTAATCTAATTATTTTGACAAATAGAGAGCAATCCTTTCGGGGAGTTGCTCGCCCGAAACCGAAGTCAACCCTAAACCCTTTGGATTCGCTACAGGAAATCGCAGGTTTGTTGTGGGGGAGTTGCCTTGCGCTGCACTAATATGACCAGAGAAGTCAACTGCCCTCAGGATCAATCTAATTATTTTTCCAAATAAAGTGCAACCCTTTGGCGGACTAACCCTTTTTGGATTCGCCACACTCGAAATCGGCCGAGAAAAACTGGACAAGGCCACACACACACGCGGAATGTGCAAATACTTTTCGAAGGATACTCGGCCCAAGTTCACTAATCCTTGGGCTACTCCTTTTGTTCGCGCGATCTTCCAGGTACGATGGTCGTGCGTGGACGAGGGAATATATCTGGAGATATTTCTCGTTTTGGAAGGAGTAAAAGTGCGTCGCGCCCACCGCAATGCGAAAGACAATGGCCCCGAAGCCAAAGTCCAGTTCAGGGTAACGTTTAGGGTTAGGGTTCCTGGTTCTGGTCCTGGAACCCTGTTTTACGATCCCTATTCCGACAGCACGATCCCAAGATGGTATCGGCTACCTGGGAACCTACCCCTGTACACACCCCTTTAATTACGCTAGTAAAGGGTACACCCCTTTTTCCCGAGATCGAGAGAGTTTTGGTTTTGGTCGTGACAACTTATGGCCACGATGTCCTTGGGTTTACGATTCGCGGAGTCGCGGGCGTGACGCGTTTATGGTGTGTTTAGATACTTTTCGCAAGCAATTGAAATCGCAACAATGCCGCATGCACCCGTCTTTTTCGGCAGCCTTGACTTCTGCACATCCCTTCGAGATCCCAATCCCAATACCATATACCATATATATATTTACCTAATTATCATGCGAATCCCAAGGACTGCCGTGGAACAATTTTAGCGACTTTTTGGCGTTTTGCTTGGGAAATCGAGGTTGCGTTGTTGGTTGTTATTGCCCAGTTCGCTGGAAGAATTTCCAATAACTGAAATTGTTTTTTCCTTTACCTCATCGTAGTTACTGTGCTTGGTCTGTTTTTGCCATGAAATTGCAAATTGCTTTTGAACGAAGCCTTGAATTGAGGCTTTTGGACCTCTGCCATCTTAACTTGAGGCCTGAGAAAATGGTGCTGCATTTTAACCCCTCCCATCTGGGGGAAATTATAAAAAATCGTTTCTACAGATGGTTTTTATTACGGTATAGGAAAATGGCGTATTAAAATCTTTAATATCTTAAATATTTAATTTAAGGGACCAGAATCATTTTGGAATTAAGATTCAAATAATCACATCTTTTCCCATTTAGTAAATTTATTATTTATAAAAAAACCAATATTTAAATTTTAAACTATTTATTTAAGCATTAAATATTTATTTTTAGTTTAATATAAGACTTTAACTTAAAATATACAATAACTTTATAAACATTTTACTATTACGACTTCCTCGAATGCAAACAAGGATCTCGGATAACTTCTTTCAGTAGCCTAAAGATGTTCGATTCGCAGGAAAAAATAAAAAGATTTCCCTACAAGTGAAGGTCACCAAATCGAGAGTTCCAAAAAAATGGGCCTCTTCATTTTCCAAATTATTTCCGTTGCTAACAAAAAGTGATTTTAGTGGAAAAGCGAAAACCTCTGGCATATGGCCCACTAAAAAGTCATTTAACAATTATTGCCCATGACTCTGCCACCTCGACTCTGACATTTCTGCTCTAAAAAATCTAATTTTATTCGTGGAAACACGAAAAAATACCATAAAATATGCATGGCTGTGGCCCAAAAAAAAATCAGACAATGAAAGCAGACCAAAAAACAAGAAGAACATTGCTAAAAACCGGGTCAGAGTCCGGAGATCCGACCAAAGGTCTTCTGCGAAGTGTCTTTTGGGCGTTTTTATGATGCCAAAGAAGCGACTAAGTAAGTTGTCATTTTCGGTTTATGATGATCTTGTGATTTTTTGCTCTCGTTGTTATATTTTTTACGCTCTACATTTTTGTATTTCGATATTTTTCCGCTGAGCAGAGGACCTCCGGAAACAATGGCAGGCTACTAATGTCGAGCAGGCCGAGAGTTTTATAGTTTTTTATGGCTTTATGGCCGAGCCAATGACTTCTTTATTGGTGCAGGTCCTTGGCCCGGAATTTCGGGTCTTCCCGTTCCCATTTTTTTATGGCCATCTCTTCCTTCGGTTTCCGTTTCCGTGACTTTGGAGGATCTCTCGCGTTTTCCGCATGCAAATACTGGACACTAACGACATGTGTTTCCCCCGGCAGAGGAGAGGGCTAATCCTTTTGGCCATGTGTTGACAAGAGCAACAACAATAATAGTAATAATATTAGTATCAACAACAAATGGATATAGCAGGAAGTCAGCCAGTGCGATGCCATATATCATGTGCTGGGAAATATTCGGCCTGGGTCTTTCATGTGTCTCCACTCCATCCACTCCGTGTTTATCTATTTATTTATTTATTTGCCTTTGTACACTTATGACATGATGTTAATTACCGCTCGCGACTCCAAGCCAAAGGCAGGGAAATGAAAGGGTAGGCGGAGTCAGAGTCTCAGTCACTTTGAAATGGAAAAGTTCGCCGACTGTTTGTCAACTGTCAACAGCGGCGACAATTGCCAAACGCCGAGGTTAAAGCTGACTGACAGACCGACGGTACATCCGATGTTTAAACGGTTCGAAAATCAAATCCGGCCAACGCAGAATCCCAGACACACGCACTCTGGGAAAATCCTACAGGACCCATACCTATTGATTCAGCCTGTTTGATCTTTTGCTCGCCACCGCTTGGGAAAGTTTATACTAAGTATGTTTTGTAAATATTGCTTAATTTTATCACCCAAAGTCAATCCTCCAAAAGGACCGCTTGTGACTGAGTGTGTCGCAATGGGCTTAGTCCCGAGGTCCGGGTAAAACCAATCAATGGGAATGTTTCTTGTTTTGCCAAGTTAAAGGATTAGCAGCGAATCCACTGCGGAAATGCGTCACCGGCAAAGTCGACAAGTCAAAGTCATGGGAATGTACGGGTTTCGGAAGCAGGATTCATTATCCTTGTGTTGTAAGAATTGGGAAATATTTTTTAATATGCGGAAAAACCAGCCGGAAAATTTGATTAATTCGGAAGCAGGAAAATAACATGTGAAATGGTAAAATATTTTAAATGAGAAAAGTTCATTAAAGAACTTGATAACGTTTTGAAAGAGTAAGACAAAATATTGTTAGATTTGTAAATACAATGTAAAGATATTCTAGTTAAACCATTCCTTGTAAATTAATATTATTCATCGACTTTTTAATAGTTTTCCTGGTACATGTGATAATTTCTTGAAAATTAGTCGTTGGCAATAAAAATAGTATTTCTCGTTTATAATTTTTAATTACTTGGCTTCAATTCAGTTTAAGAAAACTGTTCATAAAGTGCACCTGCCTGCCTCGATTCAATTACAGCTTATTAAATAATTATACAAGTGAGTAGCATGAAGCATTTCGAATGAGAAACTCATTAAAGATGATTTGACAGACCCGAGCCGCACTTCACCTGGTGAATGGTGAAAGTTCACTGGGGTACAATATTATATCGAGGGACCTTTTACAATAAATTTCGGAATATAATACTTTAAAGAAAGGTTTCAACAAATAGGGAGAATAATTAAATCAATACCTTTTTCTAAAATAGTCAATAATTTACTTTTAATAATTGTAATTGAAATTGTAATCATAATTATCAGACAATTTTACAGAGTTACAATAAAAGAGGCTATTGCTGAAGTGAAATCAAGTTATTTAATAAAATTGAACAATATTACCCAAATGAATTAATATAAAACCTTTTCCATAAATGTTTCCACAATTGCAAACCCATCTTTTTCAATTACCCTTAAATTACTTTCGCAATATACCTAACCAATATTATGTTAATTTTCTGTAAAATATGCCCATCATATCCTGCCGGTAACCCTTTTAAAAACCAATCAATTTTCGCTACAAACGGCCATCTCCACCCACTCAAAAGTTTTATCGCCATCACTTTGAAGCGGCTAATTGAATTCCAGATTAAAGTGTAAACCAAAGTGGGGGAATGAGGGAAAAAAAACTGATTTGTATTGCAAATTAAAATTTAAGTGAAAACGAATCAGGCACAAACAGGGACAATAGATTACAATATCCTGGGGCGCAGACAGCGTGACATTAAAAAGGCACGAGGACGAGAGAGCTGGCGGGGAATGGCGGTGACGAGATGGAGGTGGAGGGCGAAAGGACATGCCAGGACTCAGGACCTTCGTGCAGCTGCTCCTGATGGCACATGCGCCTGGGAGGGATGCGTTTCGGGATGCGGGCTGGGATGGACTTCAGCGATGGCTGCTGATGCCAGGCAGCAGCTACAGCAGCAGCGGCAGCAACAGCAGCAGCAGCAGCAACTACGGCAGCAACATCAGCTACAGCAGCAGCAGCAGCAACACCAACAATATACCACGCTTGCGACCGTCAGGCCAACGGTTTCCGCTTGTTTACTGCTCGAACGGAAAAAGCCAAAAAAGATACAGAGCGCACATCCATGGGATATAGATACTGAATGCCGAACACCGAATACTGAGCCAGGCAAGGGCCAATCCGAGAGCAGCAGGTAGGCGTGGACCTATCTACCATTTCCAAATAACTTCAACCCCGCCACAGGCAGCTGCCGTTGGTCGGGCCGCTCGTCACCCTCGTCGCCCTCCTCCGCACTTCTCGGCCGGTTCAAAAACGGGTCGCCACTCCGGCAGTTGCAGTCAGTTATTAACGAGCACTACTCCCAACAGCAACATCGCTCAGGCGGCAGCAGCAGAAGCAACAGCAGCAACACCACACAAGTCACTCAAAGGCGGAACAGAGACGGGGATACGATACACACATATACACACACTCCACTCGTTTCGTTTCACTTCGATTTTCAACCGTTTGAGTCGGAGAGCGGCGAACGGCCAACGAATTCAGTTTGTGTCGAGACGTTGTCGGTGGCACGTCGCATCCAACAGATCGCTCAGTCAGCCAGCTACACAAAAAAAAAGAAAACAAAGCAGAGATACAGATACAAGTGCTAAACCAAAGTGAACCGTGCAGTTCCCAAACAGAAAACCATAAATCTAAAAAACCAAATAAATCAACAAAAGACAGTATAATGTCTTCCACATCGGCCTCGCCCATCAGCAACATAACCGTGGATGACGAGCTCAACTTGAGCAGAGAACAAGGTGGGTTCAAGTTGAAAAAGCGAGTTAGGATAGCGATTTACCGACGGCTAAATGGATAACTAGCTTTGATGGGAGAATAAATAATACATTTAAAGCAATATATTTCCGACTTTAAATTAAAATATTTTCGCCATTCAAAATAAGTTGGACTTTTTAGTTACATTTTCTAAAAAATATTTACTTTATATTCCTAACTAACGAAATCCATTTCTTCTCTACTTTTTTTTAGACTTTGCTGAGGAGGACTTCATAGTGATCAAGGAGGAGCGCGAGACGAGTCTCTCCCCCATGCTGACGCCCCCGCACACGCCCACCGAGGAGCCTCTGAGGAGAGTGCATCCGGCGATAAGCGAAGAGGCCGTGGCCACTCAGCTGCACATGCGACACATGGCCCACTACCAGCAGCAGCAGCAGCAGCAGCAACACCAGCAACAGCAACAGCAGCAACATCGCTTGTGGCTGCAGATGCAACAGCAGCAGCAGCATCCGGCACCGCAGCAATATCCAGTTTATCCCGGAGCCACCGCCGATCCCGTGGCCGTGCATCAGCAGCTGATGAACCACTGGATCCGCAATGCAGCCATCTACCAGCAGCAGCAGCAGCAACAGCAGCAGCAGCATCAGCATCCGCACCACCCCCACCACCATGGACATCCGCACCACCCGCACCCACATCCGCATCATGTGCGTCCCTATCCCGCTGGCCTCCACAGCCTGCATGCCGCGGTTGTGGGCCGTCACTTTGGAGCCATGCCCACCCTGAAGCTGGGCGGTGCCGGTGGTGCCAGCGGTGGACCCACTGGGGCTGCCACCGGCAGCAGCCGGCCCAAGAAGCAGTTCATCTGCAAGTACTGCAATCGGCAGTTCACCAAGTCCTACAACCTGCTCATCCACGAGCGGACCCACACGGACGAGAGGCCCTACTCCTGCGACATTTGCGGCAAGGCCTTCCGGCGACAGGACCATCTGAGGGATCACCGGTACATCCACTCCAAGGACAAGCCCTTCAAGTGCGGCGATTGCGGCAAGGGCTTCTGCCAGTCCCGCACCCTGGCCGTCCACAAGGTCACCCACCTGGAGGAGGGTCCGCACAAGTGCCCCATCTGCCAGCGCAGCTTCAACCAGCGGGCCAACCTGAAGAGTCACCTCCAGAGCCACAGCGAGCAGAGCACCAAGGAAGTGGTCACCTCACCAGTCGCCTCCCATTCCGTGCCAAGCCAGGCATTGAGTTCGCCTCAACCTGAGAACTTGGTACAGCATCTGCCCGTCCTGGATCTATCCTCCTCCTCATCGACGAGCTCCGAGAAGCCCAAGCGAACGCTCGGCTTCACCATCGATGAGATCATGAGCAGATAGATTTAGGGAACAGCAAAGCCAAACCGACATCTGGTTTCTGTTGAGAGATTCAAGAAGAGATTCAGATTCAGCTGGACAGCCGCCAGGCATGGGAAGTGCCTGGAATGGAAAATCAACCGAGTCCATCTCGTATTCTGGCCAAAGGATAATCCTCGCCAGCAATTCGCAACCGCAATCGCAATCGCAACCCAGTGAGCAGAAGAAGAGTCATCCTCCGTGCAATCGGTTCTATATAATCCCGGAAATATAGCAAACCCACATTGCGTTAAACAAATGCCAAAGTCAAATAGCAGAGGAAAACTGATGAAAAATCTAATGAAAAGTATTGCTAGCACAAGCCTCCTACAAAACAATTCCAAAACACACACAATTGTAAACTATATATTTAAATAAATACCATATAATTGTAATTGTAACCTAACTATATGTTATTGTACCTTATAGTCGTAGTAGCCCATTCAGTTTGTAATGCTTATGGAGTAAAAGTAAACCAAATGTTATGTTACAATAGTTCAATCAAACAACCTCAAACCCGCTTTGGTTAATGAAAGACTGTTTTAATTATTATATTTAAATAATACTTGAATAAATCAATCGATCCATTGTATAATGTTAAACCCAGACGAGTGTCATGATTACTTACTGTTTAGAGCTAACAACTTAATTGTCGCTATAGCAAATGTGACTAAGCACAAAGATACAACGATCTCATTATCGTCTATACCTGTAGTCTGTATATAGATATGCCTACAAAATATTCGCATTGATATGGAGTTATCACAAAAAATACTTAAATATAAACGGAAAGTAATTTTCAAATGGAATTTTATAAAGCATTTTATTATCGCGGGGGATTTGGGTTTTCCAGGTATGTGATAATGGTATTGTGGCCTTGATTTGTCACATTTTTCCTCCACACGGAAAAGATAAAACTAATCAAATTATCTTTTGGGGTATAAAAAACAAACATTCTCAGAAAATTATTATTTTGGAAATAGCCACAAATCTTTCGAATTCTTTGATAGAACGAAATAATTATATTCAGTAAATTTTTCATAAAATATTTTAAATGCTTTTTTATTCAACTCTAAAAAAAATAACTTGATTTTGATCTACTTTTAATCACTATAAACATCTTCTTTATCTGATGACTAACTCCCACACCTTCCTGATTGCGAACATAACTCATTGGACTCGATTCCTAAAACCATATAAGTTGAACTATCAAACAGCAGCTGTCAAAATTTATTAACCATTGGAATATAACTCAGTTTTTATGCAGATCCCCGATTTGCGCATTTTTAAGCAGCTCTATTAATTTTCAGGTTACCGATTAAGTAAGCAGAAGTCTCGCCACCAAAAAAATATTCAAACTGTCGCATAAGTTAATTTATGAAATCGAATCGAATTGAATTTGATGCCAGTTTTGCTATGGTTTTGTCTTGACTTGGTTTCGATTTCGGTGTCGCTATGGTTATTGTTTAACTTTAAGGTGTGGTCCAAATATTTATGGCCTGTGTTTCAGTTTGGTTTTCAGTTTTAGTTTAGTTTTCATTGTGGCTTCTTTTGAAATTCGGGAACGTGCCAAATGTCTTGCAAAAGGTATGGCAGGTTTTCTTTAATGGGGGTTTTCGTTTCCAGTTCTTTCCTTTGGCAACTCCATTTCTCCTAGCACGCTTCTTACTGGGAACTGTCAATTTTAGATAGTGATCTTTGTCTCAAAATCGATCATACGATTGTCTTTAATTGAGGCCTGAGGTCGTTTCGGTCACCCCCGGAGAACCCGAGCCCGCATGAAGGGTCTACATCTGCCTCATTTGCTGCTCGATTTCCATTTCCATTACCATCTTCCATTTACCATTTACCATTTTCTCCACCTTGATGACATACTCTAAAGCCTTATGGCCGTGTACAATTGATTTTGGCCCTCTCATTGTCTTGGCTTTGATTTTGCTTTGTTTTCGTGGCCGAAAAGTGCAAACGTATTCGCCAATTGATGTCTACATAGAGGCCCTTTTTTTGCGCAGGATCTATTCTTGACAAGTATCCTGGGCGCGCCCCCTTGGACATATCCTGCTGACTTTGGCCAAACCCTAACCTTAGTCTTATCTCTCCAACTTGGTCGGGTGGTCAACCGTAGGACTTGTGTTCCGTGTTTTGCAACACTTCGCCGCAGGCAGTCCTGGGGTCGGGGTCCCGAAAATTTAGGTGTCCTGGCATTTCGACACACCTTGTCCATAATTGCACTGCGTACAACCAAAATATTTTGTGAAAGTCCCAGCGGGACGTCGAGTTATCCCGACCAGATTGATATGTGTCCGCATGGGGTTGTGTGTCCTTTTTCTCTCTTTTTTGGCTACAATTAAACGCATCGGTTCCGCAACTAGGGTGGCATGTAGCTCGTATCCTGTGGATGTCCTGTGGATGCCCTGGCATTGTAAATTCTAGTGGCAGGACGTGCTGGAAAGTCGCCTGCCAAAAGTGAGCCATTTACTGCCACAGGGGCAGTCTCCTCCTATTTTCCTGCTCCTACCGAGCATGCAATTTTAATGAGCTGCCCGGGGGAAAAGGATCGGGATCAGGATCGGTACATTGACATCCCTTTGTCCAGGACACGTTCGCACTTGGCCTTGTTGGATGGATGGGACCACCCAGTAACCCAGAAATATAGTTGTGAGCTGGTCAACTGCTGAGGTGTTCAATTAAAACGTTGCAAATCAATTTGGTATCGAATCGAATCGAGGACACGCTTAAAATGGCCGTTGACAGAAACACTCATAGATGATGATGACAGCATTACCGCAGTAACATAACTTGAGAAACCATACAAGAGTTGTCAAGTGAGCCAAGCCCAAAAAATATTGCTATATGTGTATGTATAGGAAAAATAGAAAACGCAGACAAAACAAAACTTGTCTCTCGTAATTGTACATTGTCTAGATTGTCAGCTTTGGAAGTGGTTTTTGATATGCCGACATCGCAACGCCTTTTGGCCCATAGCCATAGACATCGTATTGCCACTTCACCATATACAACTGCGATTTGAATGCTTTTAGGGAATAATATGGAGGATGTGGATAGGATAGGCCTTTTTCTAGAAGTTAAGTTTGCATTTTATTTAAGCCAAAAGTCAATGTAACTCAACGGGCATAATCGATTTCCTATTCCCTTTTCATTTGAAGAACTCTAACCTTTTAAAAGGAACTATAAAAAATATAATATATTCTTATAATAAAGATAAATCACAGCTTACAAAAATGTCACTTGTATTTATCAGAAGTTGTCTCCACTTCAGATAACACAGATTAATGAAAACAAAAACCACAAACTTTAAAAGGCAGACCATAAATGCTCAAAAAATAAATTCAGTAAATGTTGATATCAAGAGGAACATCCATCATTTCCCTTTCTAATGTTTTCGAAATTATAATTGAACAATAAATATAAAGAGTTTTATGAAAAAAACATTATTCATTTCGCTTCTTATCAAAATATTTCATGAGTACTTGCATGAAAAGTACTTGTACGAAACCACTTCATAGGACACAAATATTCCACATCATACTCCAATCAGCCCTCTTCAAAGGCCCCTATTATTCTAACCCCCTTTCAGCCACGTCTCTGCCATAGAGGAAAAACACTTGATAGTTGCACGACCATATTCTGTTGACTGTGGCGCACAGTAGTCGCATGTGTCACAATGTCGCAGCCTAATTGCACTACACGCGTAGTTACTTAGGGGGAAAAAACTCGGAAAACTCGGCTGACAATCCTACTTCTACTCCGTAGACGGGCGACGACACTATAATTGGTGGGGAGATACCCAGATACCCCGATACCCCGGTGCTTAAAAACCCAGATACTCGACTAAGAACCAACGACGAGCACTCGAGTAGTCGAGTTCAATTTCGAACACACTGGGTGTTCGTTTTTATGGTCGTCGCCACTATCGATCGGCTATTTTGACACTTTTGTTTTGCCTAAGAAGGAGTTTTAAATATAACTTACTTAGGCCTGGACAAATCTTAACTGACCATAACAAAGGAAACTGTCTGGGCTATGGCACTGAGAGAAAATGGAATGAGGTACTCACTAGAAACAAATTTCTGATGTTTAAAGATTTTATAATTGTTCTGCAAGAAAAGAAAAAATGGTTGAGAGACTTCAAATATCCACTTTTTCCAATTCTATAATTATTATTGGGAGTTAGGAATAATATTACAAAATATTTGTTTAAACTAAAATTTTTTTTAATAATAATCCTTTTATCAATACTTTTTGATCTTAAAGAATTAAATGGTTCTTTTTTTAAGTTCATTTTTTCCAGTGTAGTGTCTCTAACAATTTAATCGCCAGAGGCTGCGTCTATTTCTCTGCTCCGAGTTTTCCTCCTTATCGACCTGGCTCAATCTCCTTCAGCCAGTGCATTAATTGACACCTAGAACTGGAAAACGAAACCGGAGAACCCTTGAGGCGGAGAAGAACCCTGGAGACAGGGGACTGTGCTGTCAATTAGGTTGCTGAATTTATCGCCGGGCACAAATCAGTTTGGGAAATTTGTTAGCCCCGAAAATAAAGTTAGCCGGGCTAAGAGAGCGATCAATTTTATAGACAGACAGCTCACGGGCAGGGAGGTCCCTGGAAGTCCATTCGATAGAGAGATCGGCCGCCTCCACCTCCTCCCAATGGGAACTTAATTGAATTACCAGGGAAAAAACCACAGATAAAAGTGGAAACACCTCGGTATCAAGTTAGTTAGTGGACCAAACCGACCATCTTCCATGGTCTTGACAACTCTTTTGTTTGTTATGGCTGCGTTTTCACTTGTTGTCCGCTGTCTGTTTTATTTTTTATTATTTCATTCCCCGTTCTTTGACATTTTAATGCGCCCGCTGGCTTTGTGTGATGTGAGACCTCTAAAGGTGGCCACACAAACAGGCCAATGGTGTGATGGCCATAATCCGATATAAATAAGACATTATAAGAGGCTCCCCATCCAAGCAGGATCTTCTGCGGGCCCTGGGAATGTATGCATTCCCATTCTCATTCCCATTTCGGGATTACAAGGAATCGACGACATGTGGCGCTCAAAGCTCTTATTTATTTGACCCGGGAAAATGACTAAACCGAATCTCGGCGATTGACTCATGGACCACCTAACTAGATAGAGCTCTCGGTTCGTTATGCCGTCCCATCATTCATTCTCAAGTGGCTCAATCAAATTCGATTGCGAAAAGTGAAAACAAAGGTCCCTTCAGGGGAGTAGTTAAGAGGGGGTGTGATTTTGTTACGGAAAATAATTAAAATTTAGCAATTTAAGTCCTACGAAGAAATGATTTCTTCTCAAAATGGAATTGGTAGAAAATTTGTTAGTAACAAAAAATTATTTAATGGTTGAATCTAGATTCGATCAGTTACTACACACAAAAAACTTGGTAAATTTAACCAATTTAATTGCGAAACAATCCCCAACTACAAAAAATTTAAATTCTACCAATTAAATAGTTATTTTCACAACAAATTCACACAATTCGCAAAGACACACACCCAAAGCAAAAACAAAATACAGGTAACTATTTTTTATAGTTACTTAACTATCCGTGTAGGTCAATGTTACCAATCAAATTTTGTTGTGTGTAGTGAGGTTTACCAAAATACATATGTTTACAATGCATATGCAAAGATGTAATGGATATTTAATGCTTCAAAAATAAATATGAAATAATATTTTATTATTCTATTTAAAGAACATACAAGGATTATAAATATATTTCCCATATTCGTTGTTTATTGTTCTTAATAATTTCTAGAAAATACAGAAAACGGTTTCCCTTTCAGAGCCCCCAAGTCTACGCTCCTGTTGATCTGCTCCCAGCGTTGATCGATTGATTTCATCGATTATGGCACAACAGTCAACAGTCTCGGCCAGGTCTGAATGTTTATTTGTTTATTTGTTTGGGCCTCGCACGCAAACAACACGGATCGGAATCGGAATCGGATCGCCAAGGGAAACGGACAAAACACATGATCAATTACACGCCGAGGCAGGTTCCCAAGTACTCAATACGTGAGCTTCGCTTCGGGCCCACGCTCTCCGGGGAGATCGTTTTTACCCCGCTTAACCCTCTGGGGCGGTGCCCCTCTCAGCTTAACCCCTCGCCACAGGCATGCGCACAGCTTCTTTCACTTATTATTAAAAGTAACAAATTATTTTCAATTGATTTACACGCTGGCAGTTCAGCAGTTCAAAAGCGTACACCCGCGCACCAAAAAAAAAAACCAAAAAAAAAACGGGGAAAAAACCTAACCCAGACAAACCCTGACCCTGAAACCAGCCTCCCTTCCATCAGCCACCCCCCTCGGCCGCCGTCACTGGCTGTTGATTAACCACTCACTGGGAACATTTAATGTGTAATAACGATTTGTATCCGAGCACAAAGTAGTTATGTTGAAATTCCTTGCCGCCGTCGCAGTTACCATCATTAATCATAAGAATGTGAATCTTTTCAGGGAGTTGGAAATCGGCGGGATTTGTTCAAGGGGGAGAACACCTACATCCTACGGTGGGTTCACATGGCCAGAAGATCTTCCGAGTTCCGAACAATGATCTTGGACCAAGCGATATTTCATATCCATAAACGATTCGGTGGGCATTGCGGGGGTATTTGGGGGATAGTTTGGGCTCTTCTTCTTCTTCTTCGTCTATGCCCCGATTTAACGCCCCGACATTTACATATGTATGTCCCGCACCTCCTCCCTGAACTTCAACCTAAATCTTATTGGCGTTGGCGTTTGCCAGTGAACGTGCCTACAAATTATGTTTCTACACGTTTACATGCCTCTGACATGCACTCCAGGGCGGGATCTGGCACTGAACGAAAAAAGGGGCTATGATTGCTATAGAATTTCATTAAATATTGAATGTCTTCCTTTTAATTAAAAACTGATATAATTGTGAAGCCTTTTTTCCGAATGAAATGAAGTGCTTCTTAAATAATTATGGAACTTAATTTTATAAGATGACTTTCAACTGTCGAAAAAGTAATTTCATATTCTTTTATGATATAAAGTATGAATCTAACAGAGCTTGATTGAAAATTAGAAAAAAGAATTACTATTGGGTTACATTCTTAAATGTGTAAATTGATTAGAAAAACGAAAAAATACGATAAAAATAATGTATGTAAATAAAAAATTAAAAATCATATTGTTTCAAGTCTTTTATTCTACAGTTCGAATCTCTGTTTTCCCAGTGTGATCTCCCTGTTTCTGGCTGGGATTCAGCTGGGCCTCATCCACTCCACTGGAGATGAGATGCATCCCAGTCGAGTCGAGCGGAGGAGAGTCCCTGGCTCACCGGGGTGTCCCTGGGCATCAAAGTCAAAGCCATCAGGCCTCATCGATGCCTCGTCATCCATCCCATCGAGCAATCGACAGTGTCGGTGTTTTTTTTAGTTGGATTTCGACCTGGGTTTATTCTGTTTTTGTTTTTATTTTGGGTGGGTGCCGCTTACCCGCTGCGTGTTCATTGGGTTCGTTGAGCTTTCTACGTTAATTTGTTAACAACAATATAAGCGATGCGCGGGGCGGTGTCGCAATCGCAATCGGTTGAGATGCGAGATCATTATGATATGGTAATTATCCACCGATTGATTGAAGAGCGTTGAAAATTTGCCAAATTTCATCTTAAGTGGTTTTGGGATCTTTCGTTTCATTAAGGTGATAAGTTGTTTCATTCTTTGAGGTGTAAACTTGGAATATACCTTGGTATTGCAATCAAACTTTGTGAAAAATATAGAAAATCCGTGAAATTATGATGGATAGCATTATATTCATGTGAAAAGGTTGCTAGAAGTACTAATTTCTTAATGTTATTTAACTTCACTTTTAAAGCCACATCCCTATATTTCATATCATTTTAAATAATTCTAAATTAAAAATTTTTCCCTTGACCTGGAAATAAGTTTACTGTTATTTATTCCCACAAAGTACAATTATCTTTTTTAATAGCTTATTTTAGTAACATAAGCTTACTCTTAAAACCTAACACAGAATAACCCAAAAATGTCTTTTCCATTCATAAAACAACGAAAATCTATTCAGATGTGAATGAAACCCGATTCCCATGATGATCCAACGATGCGAAATATGGTATATAAATCCATTGATCTCCTGCATAAATATGAATGAAGCCCGCGGCGAAAGAATTGTCTGAATAGATTTCGACCCGCTGCTAGAAGAACCGTTGCGGCCATTTTCACATGATTATGGGAATAGCAACAAAGGCCAATAAAATCCCCTCCACTTACATATGCAGAAATCGTAATTCCCTTGCCTTTTTCTCTTTTGCTCCTAGCCCTCTCAACCCTCCCCCGAAAATCCTCCTGGCCAATTCCCAACTAATTTCAAGACCATATTGCATGATGTAGTGGGTACAAGAGGCGATTTTTATGTTAAGCACAAGGAATTCGGGCTATTAGCGCCAAAGGATTTTCTCATGGTTTAAAAATACTCAACGTGCGACAAATTTAGCCGCCGGCCATCTGAAGCACGAAAGCTGCACGCGGAGCAACCAGTCGATTCGAGTGGCTCGCTGGTTGGCTACACAGGGAGAAAAATGTACCATTAACCAAATAAGTCTTATATTTTAAAATAACTATTTGAAGTCATTGAAATATATTAACCAAAATATCTTAAGATATTTGAATATATTGACGAGAAAAAATGACATATATCTTATTTTCATATTACCATTATGAATGTCAGGTTAATTTAATGTTGGTATTTTAATATTTTATGTTATCAAGTCTTTTAATTAAGTTATACAAGATTTAATAACAAAGTAAGGTAATATCATGTTAATATAAATTTATGAATTGATATGATTTTCTTTCAGTGTCCCTCAGCGGAGTGGAGGCGTTCCTTGGGGGGAGGTTTAAGGGGCTGGGGGAGGGGCTGGCCGGCTGCTGACCGGCTGTGACTTGGACCCGGAGCTGCTCCGAAGTTGGGCCTGCGACTGAGGGCTGGACAGCCATGGCAAACGGGCTGGGGCACAACACATCTGATTGCTCGGTAGGCAGCGGCGTGCTTTATGGAGGGACAACCCCCATCCATCCCCACCAACCCTCCACGGCACTACGCCCCTCCTCTTTCGGGTCGCCCATGACCGGTCAGAGTGCGACGAAGAGGTCAGGAGCGGATTCGTGTCAGGAAAATATATTTATTTTATTAATAAGTTATATTTAAAATATTTATGCTCCATTAGTAACGCAATAGTTAATTGAAGAAGCCACAGGCCGAAGGACTTCAGATTCCAGTGCCATTTTCTTTTCTTTAAATTAAGTATTGTATAATAGTTTTCATTTGACAAAATAAAAATAGAAGAATAATAATAATATGTTAAATTACATATTTCTAAAGTTATTTGGGTTATGTGGGTAATTATCCCTTTATTTAATAAAATGTTTAATGAGTCAAAAAATGTTTTAACATAAATGTTTAGATTGTTAATTGAATTTGAAAATGTATACTTGTAATTTCTGTTGATAAAATTAAAATAAGTTGAATATATTTCACTTCCTCTTAACAAATTTATAGGTTTATACTCCAGTTCCGTCCCTGGATTTTCGGGGTCTCGCCCGCCTTGGCCGGGGCATACAATTTAATATTAAAGTTGATAAACATTTTGACCACGGCAGTTAGTAAGCAAACGTACGATCCACCTACTCGCCTTCTTTAACGGCAGCCGAGGCTTTTGGGGCTGCTGAAGCTGAAGCTGCAACTTCAACTTCGGCAGCGGCAGCGGCGGCACCGCCATCATCATCATCAGCATCAGTGGTCCTCAAAGACGTGGTCGTGAACCGACTTTTGGGGTCGGGACTCCGACTCGGGGACTCGGACTCGGACTCAAAGCCAGACTCTTGCCGCGGAAACTGGTGAAATAAATTCAGAAACTATGCCAGAGAGCCGACTTGTGGTCAACTGATTGCGCCACAGATTCGCACTTAGTCAGTGGCTGACTTGGCTGACTTTTGTGGTCGATCTCCAAGGGAGTGGGTTTGGGTTCAGGTTGGCCGACAAAGGGCTAACGGGGGGCTGTTGGATTTGGGACATAAATGGGGGCGTGTTGAGCGCAAAGTTGGCGTGGCAATGAGCTTTGGTAGTCGCCAAAAATTCAGTCAAGTGTGTGTCAGCAGGGACCCGAAAATGTAACTAAAATTGAACTAAATCGACCATAAACATTTATGTTGGTGAATTTCTTAAAATTTAATATTATAATCAGGAACAACTAAAATGCAGGAGAAACTAAACTTTTGATCACTTACTTTTTATTGTTCTATATTAAAAAGTGTCTTTAATGAAAAGAATTTTATAATAAAAATAACATCACTTAAAATGTTTTTAAAATGTTCTTTGGTTAATATATAACTAAGACTATTATTTTTTATTTGACACTCCAACATTTTTTAGTATTGAACTTTATTGAAATGGGAGAAATCGAAAATGGGAACAACCAATAAACAATGGCAAGTCGCTGGATAATTTGCGTCGGGAGTGGAGCTTCTTCAGCCCACGCCCCAAAGCCGAAAATCTGGCTCCACCTTCGGCATTTTTTACGCGCCAGGCTTTCCTGCAGCCCTGGCTGGATAATATACACACTCGCACTTACAAATATACCCGTACCCGATTTATATATATATATATGCATCGTATCGTATAAAGCTGGTTCCTGGACCTCCGAACCAAACGGGCGAGCGAACGGGCGAACGCTTTTCGAGAAATCAACGTCCAACGCGATTGTTCCCATGCAAGTTTCTACAAATATTTTTTTGTGAATTATTACCTTCGTATTTTTCCAGTTCGCGAGGAGTCAAATTGGTCGGCACACGCTCGAGGGCACACGCCATTTCCCACGGAGCGCATTTATGGTTGCTGCCAGTCGGCCGAAAGGCCCAGTCCCCCGCCTTTTTCCCCCGTGATTGCTGATCGAGGATCGCAACTGGTCGGTTCGAAGTCAAGTTATAGGCAAAACTTAAAGCCAAAAAGAAAAAACGGAAAAATACAGAATAAGAAAAACGGATAATAAAAGAATAAAACCTTGGCTGGGCAGGTGGCAGTCAGACTTCAATTAGGCCCAGCCTCGCAGTTCAATGCGTAATCAAATCTTGGCCCAAACCCCCCGCCCAAGCAGTCCCCCCTTTTAGCCAACTGTCAACTGTCCGGGTAATGTGCAATAATTGCCAACTGCCGCAGTTGCCAACTGTCTCGCAAATCAAATATCGCTGCTCCCCTCCGCGCATCCTGCTGCGAATTTGATGCCCCGATGCTGAGAGCATTTTCGGCCTACACCTTTTGTGGCTAATGGGACCCCGGGATCATGGCCAAGGAGCAGGAGGAAGCTTTCTAGGCCCGGCTCAATTCGGCTCCCATTCTCATGCCCATGTGCATCCAGAGTCGCCATGGAAACCCACGCATTTTCTCTAGGCTTTGGGATACCAAGTGCTCTAGGGTAGATAGGGTTCTGTAAATTGTTTAGAAATATTACTTTAAATATCTTATATTTTAAAATGTTATAAAAAGATTTTTGAGGAAAGTAATCAGCAGCGAGATATTTCGAGTCCTACATTATAAAAACATTTCTGAGTGTTGTCCGTTAGAACCAATATTTTTAGAATCATAGGTGATTTAATCATAAACAATTTTTCTCATTAACAAGGTGTTAATAAGAAGTAACCACCAGTCCATCAATTTCTCAAGCTCATTTCATTTCTACTTCTGTTGCGACTTTTTTATAGTTTTAATTGGCTTGTCGCTGGGGGAAGAAGAGGGGCGCCCGGAGAAAGGAGATACCGGCTGCAGAAAAAGAAGAAGGATGCGGACATGGATGAGGAGTCATGTAAACCAATGGGCTGGAGACACACTCGCACAAGCACGGGGACAGGGCTAATAGAAGTGATGTCGATAGCACTTAAACACGATATCCGTTTCAATTTGTTTGGATTCTTCAATTTAAAAGGTGATAATTTTCTACTTTATGGCCCTCGACATGTGGGCCACCCATAAAACTGATATCGGAGTAGTGCCTGTCTCGGTCCCTGTCTGTTTCTCCGTCTCTTTCGCTGTCTCTTTTTGTGTCCCTATATCCCTGAGTCTGCAACTGCATCTGGAGCACTGGAAAAAATTACCATGTCATTGATAAAAGTCGATTTTAATTGGTGATATAAACATATTTAGCAATTAGAAATAATTGGTTATTTTAAAAAATGTTTAACATATTGTTGATCAATTAGACTTAGGCTATTTCCCTTATAAAGAAAGTAGATTGAACAAATCTTTAATTTATTTTGCGCCTTGTTAAATAATAAACTGTCAGAAAAGAGTTCCTTGAGTAGCTTAGATATTAATATTATTCTTATTCATTAGATAGATTAACTCTCATTTTCTTGCAGTGCCTCGAGTTTGGGACAATCTTGTCCATATACATTCAATACACGGCCAGTGTCAAGTTCGAGCTGAGTTCGATTCTCGTTCTTGGGGCTGCGGACATGGTATCACTCGCTTAATTTGTTATTCGCTGGTTTTCACACTTGATAATTGTGGCAGTGGTGCGGATAAGGAGGGGCCCATAGCCATGGCTATATACCACTATAACCAGGTACCAGCATCAACCATCGGCGGATGATCATCATTGACCACTTTGTGGTGCTGGCTTCGCTCTGTGTGGGCAGTTTCATTGCCGTTGTTGATGTTGATGTTGTTGCGCCTGCAATGACTTCAGTTTATCAGCCTCCAAGTCCGGGGAATGTCTATATCTTTTCTTCTTTTTTTTTTTACTTTGATTTTGATTTTTTCCTGTTTCTTTCTTTGATTGCCGAACTGAACTTTAGCGATTTAATGCGTATGCACACACACACAGACTCGTAAAACAAACAACAGCCAGTCTCTAAAGTCGGAGGCGTTTTAGCATCGCGTTTTAATGGCCAACTAAATCAACAGACAATTAATTAGACATTCGACTGCGACAATGGTCGCTGCTCAGCCCAGAAACCGAAAACGTTTCCAAACTGGATTCGGCTTCGAATTGAGATTCGGAACTTGAATCATGATCTGTTATGTTTGATGATGCAAATGCAAATTGCTTTTGGCTTTTGCTGGGTGGTCTGTTCAGAAATAAATTAAACAGAATTGAATGAATGCCGCGATTAGCATAGCAGATCTCGTGTTTTGTCTTGGCGACTGATAAGCTCGGATTTTGGTTCGGATCGAAGGGGAAATCGTAAAAGCTAAAGTATTCTTTCAGCTCAGACAATGAGTCTATCAAAGCCGCTCAAGTTCTGTTCGAGGAGGAAGGGGTTTTCGGAATAACAATGACGATGAGGTGATGATTAGTCAATGGGTGTCTTTAAATTAATTCGATTAGCAGGTGTGACAAACCAACAAAATTAAATAATTAAATCAACCTTTAAAATCCATTATATTTCTTGTAACCAATCAGACCTTTTTTTCCATTTATCAACAACTTCCTGAACACCTCCACCCTCCAAAATTTTCATCTATTACTCATCTACCCTCGATCAAGTATGGCTCTCATGAAATTATCCAACCAAAGCTCGAGTCCCAACCCATCTGCAACATTCAACTTCCATACATCATGACATCGTTGGAGGCGGCGGCCTTCTCTGAAAAGTCCGACAATCGAACGAAAACCGAACCGTAAAAATACTACACAATACACAATGCGAAATCATATCACTAGACATGGCTTACAATAACAGAGTCCAACTTTGACTGAGTGCTGTATCGCAAAGGCAGCAAAGGCAGCAAAGAAGTGAGGGAACTTTTACAGTGAATAACTCGCTCTCCAACAATGATATTAAAAATAACAATTGTCTTCAGTGGTCTTTAACACCCGCACCGCTGATAGACAACAAAAACAGCAGAGCAGCAAAGCAGCAAAGGCAACATGAGGAAGAGAAACACTTGAGTGGCATATAAAAGTCACATCGACAACTTCGATTGACTAAAGAAAATATTGTACATGAACAACGAATCCAGCCAAAAGCGATCGATGGATCGACGGTATGGATCGGTGGACCAACCGGCGGAGAGCATTTTTGAATACCTGAACAATCATAAAAATAATGACGTTGCACATTCCGAGAGCAGACCAAATCCCAAATCCCCATCCCCATCCCCATCCCCATCCCTATCCCCATTCCAAATCCCAATCCAACTTCATCGTCAGCTGCTGCCGATGATGAGCTTTTTCAGCCACACAGCAAGGGAGCTGCAGTTGGCCAGAGCTCCATAAATTAGTGATATTGCATTATTATGAGCCGACTGGGCATGAACGGCGTGGCGAGGTCAACGCGGCGTATGCGCAATTTTTGCAGAAAGTAATTCTCCCCAATGGGGTTTGCCATTTGCTGAACTGGGAGATACCTCAAAACATAATAAATAATTAACCATTTAAATATATATTTTATACGGCATAATAAAATTGTCTGCCACATAATGCCATACTTCCCATTTGTTTTAAAACATAAAATCTATAAAATAAGTCGTGTGTATCAGTTCATTTTTTATAAATTATTTTATAGAGAGAAATATATTTTTAGCAATTGCTCTTAAAGACACAATAATGTTTACGAAAAAGTCTTTTAAAATTGTAAAATAAATGTGCTTCATTAAAAGAATAATTCTTTCCGTAAAAATTAAAATTACCCGAAGTTTAGGTGAAAAATTTAAAGCAGTAATATTGTCAGCAATAAATTATCAAAACCAATGTAAATAATTGAGGAATTCATATTGTTTTGTGTAAGTAATATACATTTGTATTTAACTATTTTATTAATTTATCTATTCCACTAATTTAAAAATTCCAGCTCATACATTTGCAAGTTACCCCTTAGTCTGAAACACCCCGCTCCATTCGATAATAACAAAGCCTGGACTTTTGCTTACTTGGAAATTTTTAGCATCATGTTGTGATTAATGAAGCATAGCTGGGGCCCAACTATTGACAGCTTATCAGAGTCCGTCTGCCGCCTGGAACCGGGGGTTTTGCTGTCCATCTTGCAGTTTTTCCCGGCCAAAAAGAGGAGTCGTCCTCCTTCCTTTGGCCAATTGTTGGTTTGCGTGTTGCGTTGACTAAAGACTTCAATTCGGCTTCAATCATTTCATTTAACTGATGATCCGACTGCCGCCGCTGCTGCTGATGGTCGGCATTTTGTTAAGCGTTTCGGGACTATAGAGCTGGGATTGGGATTGGGATTTCTTGTTGGTGGCATCATCACGCAACTGCCATTTGGAGCGTTTTGGCTACCATAATATCATATTCGGGGCGAGAGCCTTTGGGGCACTTAACTACTTTATGGCTTCTTCAATATCGCATACACTTGTGAGGATCGAATCGAATGCAGAAGTTCTTTTATGGTTTTTATTGCTATGGGCCCCTAGACGACGCAGACACAAATGTTAGGATGGGGCCTTTTTTCCGACGTTACGCCCGATATGGTCGTAAAACCAACGGTAAAAGTCGGTTGATATTCACTCCGTTTTATACGATTGAAAACGTCACAAAACACGAACAAAAAGAATGAAAAACAGATTTCCAAACGCCACACAATCGGGGGCTTCTTCTCATATCGCACTTCTGCTAATAACCCATTTTAATTGGCCATCAACAAAAAGAGAAAAAAAGACTTGAGGGCCAACAAGCAGGGGAAAACGGAAAAACCAAAACGTGGCTGAGATTATGGATAATAGCCTGCGACTCCGACTGTCGTATCATTTCATCGGGTCCATATCCATATCGGCTATAAATTTCTCTATCGGCTTGGTTGTTGTTTTATTTTCGCCATTGTGTGGGGCCTACGATAATATCATCGGGCTCGGGCGTGGAATTTATCGTGCTAGGTGGCGGGCGGCGGGGGAGCTCCGATATCAAGGCGGCGGAGGAGCAGCAATATTTCACGGCCTGATGGATGGCAGATAGATCGTCCGCCGCACAATACGGGATGGTCACCTACCGATGGTGTGATATATAGGCTCGGGCGGTGGTAAACATAAATCAGACAAGCGGCTTGGTGTGGGGCAAAGGAAAAACCACCGAAATGTATTGATAGGGACGTAATGAGAGGTTTTGTAGTTAAGTATATACGAAATCCTTTGTATCCTGCGGGGGATTACACTTCATAATGATGTATTTAAGGTTTTTACTTTTGAACATTTATTGAGAAGGGCAACTAAGATCAATTTATTTTGCATTTTTTAAATAAATATAATTTTATTTTTTTTAGTAAAATATCTTTTTTAGTAAAATGATTTAGAAATATAAAAACGTTAAAAAAATCATTAGCTCATCGGTTTTTCTGTTCCTTTAAGAATGTAAAAAAATTCTTTTACCATTTAATTTACCTTACAAATTGTATTATACATTGCTGCCAAACTTTTCTTCCTAAAGTAAGTTAAGTTTCTGAATTGAGTTTCCCAGGAAACCCAGAGACTCTGTAGCAAGTTCAACTTTCTTTTTAAACTAAACCTTCTCACATTGCGACCGGTGCACGCGCGTGAACTGCGACCTTTTGGGAACTTGGCAGCGGCTCCTTGGCCGCCGGCTATAAATGCAAAATTAAGTATTCAAATTCACAAGCTGATGCGAACGACTCGAACCGATGATGATAATGCTGGCAATAAAGCGAATGGCAACTGAAATCGCACAAACTGGTAGTTGGCTGGGCTTTTAAGCCTTTTAAACTTCAATCAAAAATTCTCAGGCACAATAATAATAATATTGTAATTTGGCTGATCCGAAGAATGCTGCGTAAACATGGAACCTTTCACTGAACGGAGTTGGATATGGATACCTCGGGTCTCGGGTCTCGAGTCTCGAATCCGACAGATGCCAACACGTAAACGATTCGCATATTCGCAGGAGGAGTCAAAGACGGATAGCTACCAAAATTGCCGGGGCCGAAAAAGGAAGATTTTATGGCGATGCGAGAAGAGCCGAAAAATTCTTTGATGAAATTTCCTTTCCCACTCCCAGCTTTTGGCCATATACAAATTGGCTGGGCCATTAGTCTTGGCCAGAAAAGAAAAGAAACACAGGGACTTAAACGTTTTAGTGGCTGCGCTTAAGACTTTTGCCGCAATTTTTCCACTTGAGTTTATTACGGCATTATAACCCAAACTCCAGAAAGGGAGAAACGGAGAAGTTCCCACAATTTGTTGTCGCACCATTCGAGGGACTATTCTCTCGATTCTGAAGAATCCAGATTCCCTTTATTTGAAAACAATTCGATTAGAATTGACTTCTGTCGAGTGGCGGAAAGGACCCGGGAAAATACTTTCACGTAATGCCTTGAAATGGACATCGGGCGATAACAATGAGCCACATTAACTGTTTGCTATTGTAAAGACCCTGTCCCCCTTTTGCTTTTTTTTATATCTTCCCTGGGACAATGGAAACGCTGACGGGGCCAAAAATAAAATTCGAAGATCCATGCGATTCCACAAGTGTCTCTCGGTGTGCTCTTCTTTTTTCACGCACTTTGTGAAGTGGTTAGATAATCCATTGTTTACGGGGGATGATCGGCGAGAAGAACAAACTCAAGTTGAAGGAGGCCAAAAAACCGTTTGGTCATTTTGGCGGCGGGAAGATGGAATCGATATTGAAATTCGTCTCACGTTTGTTTCTTGTAATTGCAGCCAACTTGGCAGACAGCCAGGCATCTGGATTGGTCATGGAATGAGTCTTGCATTAGTTGATTTTGAATAATGACGCTACTGAGAGTTTTAATGTGTTTTGAGCAGAATAATTCAATGGATTTTAAAACTGGTTAATTCAGAAACGAAAACATAATTATTTGTCCAATTGAAATAAATTAAAAAGAATCAAAGCACTATTATTTACCTATTTAATATTGTATGGTTTTGGCAGATTAATTCATTCATGAATTGATGATTTTCTTTTCTGAAGTTTATATATTTTTATGTAACCAAATTGCTTACAAATTGATAGAAAAAACTTGGGGTGAAAAGTGGCCATTTTTAGGTTTTAAAAACCTTCCCCGATCAATCAAACCCCAAATGACATTACAATGTTTCCCACCACCCTTCCGATGGAGGAAAGATTGCACTTGACCGAAAACAGTTTTGTTTACCCAACCACCGCCATTACCATTTCATCTTAATCTATCAACCACCTTTCAAAAACCCCCACACCATTCATACGAAACATATCCATCGATCGAAACCGAGAGAACCCTCTATACAGAAATCAAAACTCAATGGGAGTTTCGACAATCGCATTGGGGCGTTTTAAGAATAACAACAATAACTAAGAAAGGAAAACGGGCAGCATCCAAGAAATGAAATCGAATCAAATGATGTGTATGAAAATGAAAATAATACAAAGGTAAACAACAGCAACAACAACAATAAAGTCGGAAGGGGAAAAATGCGCAACAAAAACCATACAATAAAAAATCAAGAAAAATAACTACAAAAGCGCAAACGTATTCACAATGCTGTTCAGGTGAGGGTGATATGTTACTGTTGTGCACTTGGAAAAAATAATAGCTTGAACAAAAATTATAATAAATAATATTAGGTCACTAAAAATAATAAAATAATTATAAGTATATTAATAACACAGGTATTATTGCTAAAAATCCCCTTTAAAAAATACTACAATAAAATTATTTGAAATATTCGATAATTATTAAATCAGAAAATTTTAATGTTAACAATTTTTTTTCCTTAATAAGAATTTTATTAGAATCACTAAAGGCAGATTAGAAAGCTCTCTGAACTTTCTGCTTTGCCCCAAAGTAAGGAAAAGTTGCTTAGCTTTTTTTATTTTTTCCCAGTGTATCTTGTAGTGTTGTTGTCGATGTTGCTGTTGCTATGTTGCCTTGTTGCTGGCGGCGCTGCAGACAAGCAACATCGAGCGAAGACAACAACATTCGAGCGGAGCGACAGAGACTCTTAACCTTTGACGCCCGAACAATGAAGTGGTTAAAAGCAAGACATTAACACACAGACATTCGGGCGGCATCTGGAGGGGACCGAGGGAACCGAGGGGACCACGGACTTGTAGCACTCGAGTGGAATGACAGAAATTAGTGAAATTTATTATTGATATCCACTTGAATTTATAGAGCAGCGAACAAAGGAGGTAACCCTCTTTTTTCCCCGGATAAAAGGTGTATCTTTGTTGGCCGGTCGGGTGGTGGCGTCGTAGTCGTCCCTTTCCTTCTCTCTTTTTCAGCTGCTGCAGCTGAAATTGATGGGCGAGAAACCAGTGGATTTGGTTTTGGCCCGATCTAATGCGTGTGATAAACAGGTTCGCCTGGTAGGTGTCGCTTGGCCCATAAGTTATGGCCCAAAGACAATAAAATGCACACCGGGCAGCAGCGCTAATAGCCGATAGATACTTGACTCACCGCTGCGATCCCCATCAGATCCGATCTGATCGGAGATGCGCTTTCTTTTCGTTACCAACTTGATTTGCCTTTATTGTACTACATATTGAGCCACCCAGAACACCCGCAGCAATATGAAAACGAGAAGGTCGGCAGCAGCCGATGGATTTCCGAGAAAACTTACGCACAACAATAGAGTTATTTAGGGCCGAACATTATTGATTTGAAATATCACACGAAATAACCAAAGTGCGCGTTGAAATAACAGGCCAGATCATCGCTGGCTTCTTGGCCATGAAAAACTTGGAACACTCAAACAAAATCTATGATAATAAGTAATTTCAAGTTTTGATATTTAATTTAAAATCGTAAATTGTTTAATGTCCACGGGTTATTTTAAAAAAAGTTGCTGATATGAAATAATATTAAAAGAATCTTTAAATCACCAAAAAAATGTACATGTCAAAGTAAGTATGGAAATATTATATCTTTCTTGCAATATAGAAAACTATTTTTGTTCCATTCAACATTGTAAATTGGAAAAATTTAAAAATACCATTCATTAATATTTTAATATTTTTTATCTTTAACTCTAGATGGCTGTCAGTTTAAATAATAAATATTAAAACTATACTTTTTGTGAGTGTAATTTCTTGAGCGGGTGGGGAACGGTAAAAAAGCCGCCGAACGCCGAACACACTCCACACTTGAGGGCTGATGCTGATGGACTCGAGTGCTTGGGGAATGGGCGAGACTCCACCTCAAGATCCAAGACTCAAGACTGAAGTCGCGGGACCAGAAGAAACCCAAAGCCCCGAGACAGGGAGGAGCACTCTTGAGAGACCCTCGTGCTCGTGCCCCGTTTCAAATGTTTCGCTCAAAAAAACAAGAGGAATTGTGGAACCTTTAATTAAACGGTGGCCTAAAATATGCAAACGAGCTGGAGACGTCGGAGAGCTGGGAGAACGGAGAACGGAGAAGTAGGACCCGGGCAGTCCGACTCATAACTCATTTCCGAGCAGCTGGCAAGCAGCACTTTGCATACTCAAGGCGCTGCTAAACGGATAACGCCCCACTTTCAACACAGATGTATGTGTATATCCAAGGATCAAGGAACAAAAACCAAAAAAAAAAAAGAGATACAGAACACACGTCCTTCGGGCATTCGCTGATCTTTTTTCGGCAGTCAGGTGGGAGGATCCATGCGGGCAGAGGCTACTGGACAAAAAAAAGATTCGGCTTTCTTGCAATTTGCATGGACCGTGAACATTTTGATTATGGTTTTCGGTTTCTGGGTGCCCCGAAAGAAATCTCATTTAAAATCGATTTATGCAGGAATTAAAATTCAGTTTAGCCGGGCAACCCTTTTCTTCCTAAAGCTATCCCAACCCAAACCCATCCCCATCCCCTTTCCCATTCCCTCGGAACTGTCCATCAGACGGACTCTACGAAGTTGAGAAATTAGTAAAACTCATTTTGCATTTTTAGCCTCTGGGCTTAAACTTAATTCGGAAGCACAGCAGGAGGTTCTAAGTAAATAAATGTGCCTCGAGTCGGAGGAGCATTGCCAACCGGAGAACCGGAGGAGAACTGGAGGACCCGAGGTCTTGTGTTGGTTCGTTTAATTTGCATTTTATTGCTGGCCAAAAGGAGACGCAACCTGGCCGGTGGAATTCTGCGACTGCAGCCAATTAAGCGTATATTTGCCACGCTTTACAGCTTTCTGCAACCATTGAGCTCCATCCAACCAGCCCCCATATTGCGATGTCCATGGGGCGAATGCTCTACTTTGGCCATCCAGAGGAGATAAAAATGATTAAAAGCCTCCTCCAACAGCCAGACAGCGTTTTATATTAATTTGTGTATTATCTTCCAGGGACTCTGGCTTGAGAAATTGAAAGTGAATGCTTTTTGGCGCTCGGATCGGAATAAAAGGCAGCAGGAAATGAGTTGCCAATAGAACAATCACGGGTCACCATAGGGGGTGACGATTTGTTTATGGCCCAGGATTGTCTGCCGGTTGTTGTATCGTATCCGGTAGGATCTTGAATTCGAGAGTTTGAATAATTTAAATTTAAACTTATTCATTGGCAAAGAAAAAACTAAAAAAATCCGAATGCTAGAAAGTTAACAATAAATATAAAGAATTTAAGATAAAGATTAAACATACCCCACAATTGTTATAATTATTGCCGTTATAGATCTTTCTGTTTTTGTAATATTAGTTTCACAAATAATGTTGTATTTTAAACTTGTATATTTTCCAAATATTTTTATTTCCTCAACCACCTTTTAAATTTTTTTTAATTTTAAATTTACTTTTTTGTTTTTCCCGAGCAAATATAGGACTTTATATTGATTGTGGGTAGTTGCACAACGCATGATTTAAAGTACGTATAGTAATTGCCCTTTCACCCTAACCTTGCCAATCCATCTATACATAAAGTATCCCCTAACTCACCCATTCACCCATAACCATTCGCTTTTAACCCAATGCGAATGCGAAATTGAAATACATTTCTTTCTCACGTAGTCGCCTGTCATTAGCTCAATCAGAGAAACGTTAAATCGCATCGCGCATCAATTTGGCCATTTAGGCCTTTGGAAAACACAGAAACAACAAGTCGACCATTTGGCAGGCAGAAATAAAGAAAGACAAGCGGTGACCGCGAACACGGAACGATGTTTATACCCGTTACTCGTAGAGTAAAAGGGTATATTGTATTCGTGCAAAAGTATGTAACAGGTAGAAGGAAGCGTTTCCGACCCTATAAAGTATATATATTCTTGATCAGGATCACTAGCCGAGTCGATCTAGCCATGTCTGTCTGTCCGTCTGTCCGTCTCTCCGTCTGTCCGTCTGTCCGTCCGTATGAACGCTGAGATCTCGGAAACTATAAAAGCTAGGAGATTGACATTTTGCATGCAGATTCTAGGAGCTCCTACGCAGCGCAAGTTTGTTTCAAAATGGTGCCACGCCCCCTCTAACGCCCACAATAGCTTATAAACGATTTTAAAAATATAAATATTTTGGAAAAGTAAAAATGCAGTTTTGTTGTGTTTATCAATACCTATCGAAATGTAGAAGAAATTTTTTAAGTCGGACCATTCGTTTAAAACTTATGCCTGATCAAAGTTTTTATATCCCTTGCACTCCCTTTAGCTGAGTTACGTTTATTAGATAGTCTGGACACCAACCCGACTACAGAGTTCGCACTCCCTTTAGCTGAGTGACGGGTATTAGATAGTCGGGACACCAACCCGACTATAGCGTTCTCTCTTGTTTATGTTAGGGTTTGAGATCGGATTCGGGTTTGGTATCAGACCATCAGACACATGACTTCCTATATGTACAGGGAGGCCTCCATAAATCGATGACCCCTTCGAGTGATAAATAACTAAAAGCACTTAATGTTTTTCAAAACAGGAAATACTGTTTTTAAATATTTATAGAAAAATTCAAATAAAATGTAATACATTTTTCTTAGTGAATACAAGAAAAAATTGTGGATCTTTTAAAACCAAATGTTCAATCGTTTATCTAAAAGTCAAATTGCTCTTCTCGATGTCCCACTGTAAGGCCCATGCCCCAGTCAGCGATGCAAGACGAAAAGGCTTCGGCCGTCACTCATTCAAGCCATTCATTCAGTCACTCAATAATTCGGCAGTTGTACGTCTTTTACTACTTCTGGCCGCGAGAAAATTGCAACAATTTGCCATTGTTGCAGTACGATTTTTACTCCGTTTGCTGCAATTAATTGACAAACGGAACCCCTCGACCCTCGGATCATTGACTTGAACCACACTCTCTTCGGAGTTTGAGTATTTGTGCATGCAAATTGTATTGAACTGATTCCCACGAACGTTTCGCCTCGGCCAGATGGTTTCGATTTGATTGGACCAGTTCGGTTTGGTTCGGTTCGTTCTTCGACCAGAAACTCGGTTTTGGATCTGTTCCGATCGGATCTCCGGAGGCATGCAAATCATTCGCGGAATGTTTTTGGGGGAAGAAACATTTCACATTCGCACTGTTCTCAACTCGGAATTGCCATTGGACTGGGTGTGGGAATTCGAGTCGAGTGTGATGCATAATCACTTCAGACGTGGCCCAAACAATTCGAAAATTGGCAACCATTGCAGAAATTTCAAATTCAATTTGTGAGTGGCGCCAGCGGAACTCATTAAACCACAATAAAAATGGAGTAAACAATTTATTTTTATATTTTGAATTTACGTTACATTTTTTAAAAATAACTTTACAACCCTTATTAGCAATTGCCTTATCGATTTGTGTACATCTTTTATAACCCCAAGAACATAGAAATTTCACAAGTCGATAAAAGATCGAAGACCCTCCCAAATAATTATTCCAGTTTATGCCACATTCTCCCATTTTCTCTTCTATCCCTTCCCCCTCCATTTACCAAAAGAAGAACCACACTTATTTGCAGATGATCTTTGGCCATGCGCCAACTCATTTGTTGTTTGTCCGCTCAAGAACTGTGTCAATAAACGAAAAGATTTCAAGTACTTCAAAAACAACAAATACGAATACGATAGGTCTTGACCTACGGCAAAGATGAAAGGAAATATTAATATTTTCTAATCCATTGTAATTATGATTCCCGACCATTGTTTGTCGCAGGCAACGTAACCTTCGGATAAAAACACAACAAACAGTTCGCGGCGAGGTCTTTTCAATAGATCAAATTACCAAAAAGATATGTCAATTCCTCACGTAAATCGCGATAAGAGATCTGCGTCAAATGGGGAATAGAAATAGGAATGGAAAAAGTAAAAAGAAATAACCGACATCTAACCACAGAAATATCGACTACCGCCTGTCTTTTTTTCCCCCGAAAAACCTGGGCCTCTAATCTCTGTCAGGGGATTATAGTTGGTCCAATCAGCGGCAACGCCTGCGGCTAATGAGCTGCCGTCTGTTCCAGGGAATCCCGAAACAAAAAAAAGTAGGCATCCAAAACGTACGCCCCTGATAATTACTCAGTTCCAATAAAAAAAAGTCACTCCAAAACAATAGACCAGATGATCGGTGTTAAGCCGGTGATCTTGGCGATCTTATCGCAGCCCTAGATGTGTGTTATGACTTTTACTTTTCTTTGTCACGATCGTGGTGTGTCGCTTCAAATCAAAGCAGCAGATTAATAATTCTGGGCCCCCACCCATGCCTTTTTATCCAGCCATCGTTTGCGATCGGAAAGATGACAAGAGTCGGTGGAAAAATCAAAATCAAATTAAAAGACAGCAATCAATAATTTGACACGACTTGGGGCGATCGACAAAGGCCCAAAGACCACGAGGATCTTTACACGCGGAGAAAATATATATTATATTTTGACTTGCGTTGAAATATATTCTCTAAAATATTTTAGAAAATAAAGTGGAATTTATTGAATTGTATGAGTAGATAAGGATTGTTTATTTGACTTTAGGAAAGGACTAAGTTAATGTTAGGTGTGCAATTTTTTAAAAGAACCTTTAAATTAAGACCAAAAATGAAAAGAACTAATGTTTCCCTTAAGTATGCGATTATTCAACTAAATTTATACATATAGAATTTGGTTAAATATTTTTAGGTGCACTGTGGATCGTTTATCGGTGTCCCGTTGTTCCAGATGGGGCTTGAAGTAAACCTGGCTGTGATCTTGAAGCTCTCTGTAGATTTGTACGACTTTTGCGACATTTTGTATGAGGCGATGGATCGATCCCTTCCGATCCGCTCCGATCTGCTCCTCTCTTTCCCATTTCTGCACTGATCCGGATCCCGTCCCGCTCCCATGTCGCCTGCTATGTACAACATCAAGTTTTATCGCTGATCGTGATCATGTAATTCCAGCCCACGCATGCGCACTCGGCGCTCGCTTCGAAGGAATCAAGTTTAGCGCATTCTTATTCGACTGAGACGCAGATGGAGATGGAGACTTCGACTTCGACTTCTTCTTCGACTGGAACTGGGACCTTGTGACAGATGGTTGTGAGGCTTCAAGGCATTCCCTCGGATCGCCCAACCCAACTCAGTCCAGGAAAGGAACCGCAAGGAAGGGCAAGGATAGGACAGGCAGGAGCAGGAGGGACTGGTTTCACCTTTTTCCTTACACTTTAAAAAATGTTAAACTAAAGGCTTGGTTAAACGAGATAATTTTTAAAAATATATTTTAATAGAAAAATGGCTTAACAAATATTGCAGATTTATAAAAAATATTTTGTATTGGCGGAAACAAAAGATATTGCAAAAATTAATAAGCACTTAATTCTTCTACTAAGAACACCTGAAACTCTGGAACCCTTTTTGGCAAGTGCAGCTAGCTTAAGCCCGTGCGATCTTTATGTAAACTGGTACTTGAAATTTGAAATCATGTACCATTTGCCTTGAGACAGACAACGATACTTGGGATCGGATGGGATTGGGGACCTGGCGATGGAGCCTGGCAATCGATGATCGTGTCCCTGAAGAGGAGACAGGAGATGCTGGAGAGAACCCAGTGATCGAGGCGGCACAGGAAACGAGCATTTAAAAGCGCGACTATCGAAATATAACGACATTAAGCCAGGGTTTTCATTTAAAGGAAGCTTGTGTCAATACGACGGAGTTTACCTTGGAATGTGCAATCGCGATTGCTGATCTTTTGATGGCGCCGCCATTCAGGATGATCTGGGGATCATCCTCGACGATCATCATCATCCGTAAGCCGTCCACTAAGCGACATAATTGCTACCGTGAGACTGAAGATCTGGGGTCTCGAGACTCGAGGTTCCAGATTCCAGACTCCCGGATCATTAAAAGCTGCGATCCTAATGCGCTCCAATCAAACACACACGAAACGAGCGTATGACATGTTTGTGCATTATTAATCACGATAATATCTGTATAAATGGTAGAAAACTGCGAGTCCCGGCCAAATTGCAATTTAATGCAAAAATAAATTGCACTCGGAGCTGGACGGGCTTTTTTTTTTGTTTCTTTTTTGTATCCAGCCAACCGGCAGCCGGAGAGCTGGCAGCTCCCATGATTATTGGTCATTTACTTGCGCCGTTTAGCGCATTAAAATCCAGTCCCCCCCACTGAATCCTGGAGCTCCAGACTCTTTCCATAAGGAATAAGGAAATAATTGACAGTTGAAAAGTCCCAGCTATGATTGCGGTTGTGATTCGAATTGTGATTGGGTTTGCTATGCGAGCGTATTTTTGGATTCGGATTCTTCTGGCAGCATTCTTCTCTCGCTCTCTCCTCAGCGTTTCTTCAGGGATGGCGTGCGAGGAGAATCATTTCAATCAACTGGCTTCGCTTGGGGCTGAAGAAATCAACGCGTTGACTAATGGCCACAATTTGCAAGTGCTAGCAGGTTCATGCACTTGGAAAAAATCTCTGACATTATATGTAAGTGGTAGGTTTTAGGTAAAATAATAATTTCTAGGAACTCGTCTAAAGGTGTTTTTTCTTAGCCGCCAATCAAACGCCTTTAAAGATCGTTAATATTTAATAGATAAAACCATTGTTCCATATTTTTTACCAGGAATTTAACGGCGTCCTTAGAGGTCGTGAAACAGCTGGTTTTTGTTTCTTTATCAGACGATCGCAATCCTTTAATGATCGCCGATCACGTTTGATTCTAGAGAATTTAGGGATTGTTACTTGCCGCATTTTTTAAATTAAGAGGATCAATCTTTAAAACTGAAAAATAAAATTTCTGTCTTTTAAGTAATTAAACAATTAGATCAGGCTTTTAATATGTGTTCCATTTATGAACATGCAAGAACAATAGTAATTTTGATTTTTGAAAATTAAAAAAATATTTATTCTTGCATCGCTTGTGACTTTGTTTAAGCTTTTATTTGAATTGAAGTCAAACCATCCTTCAAAATTCCAAGGTTAAAAGTACTTTGCGAAAATGCCAGAAAGCCTGTGAAATTTCCTAGGAAGAATCATAAACAACTACTTGCAAAAATTATAAAAATAAACGTAAATAATCAAACAAGAGCGAGATGGCAGGAGAAGAAAGCGAGGGAGAAGGCATGAGCGGGCGGGAAAGAGAGGGCGGGAGGAACACCCACTCAAAATCAGGCATATCAACCGCAGAAACCGGTTCTCTCTTTCGCACTTTGGATGCGATCTCTCTCTCCTTCACCGAACTGAGTTTGTGTGGGTGAAAGACCGGAGAGGAAGTAAAAGGTGCTCAAAATACACGGACAAAACGAGTTTGCACCTGGCCAAGGTACACTTCTCCCGCTCTCTGGCCACTCTTTTTGTAGGTGATCTAGTGGGCGATTCGCTCTTTTACTCTGGCCGAGAGAGATCACCAATGTGAGAGAGCCGCGGCGATCAACAAGTGAGCGCAGGTCCGCGATCTGTCCGCAGAGCAATGGACTTTTAGTTATTCCGAGATCTTTTACCAATATTGTGTGCAGCGACGGCTGATCGACGTCAAGAGAAGAAGAAGAAGCAGCAGCCGAATCAGAGAAAATAAACAACAAATATAGTAATATATATAGCTTATCACGTGTGTGTGTCTCTGTGTGGGTCAAGACCGGAAGTCTGATTAAACGGAAATAAGAAAATAGAAACTAAAAATCATCTCAAAGAGTCGTTTACTTAATTCTTCGCGTGTGCGCCAGCCAGCTGAATTACTATATTATTTTATTCGAAAAAAATCGCAAAATCGAAAAAGCGTGCCTGCCAATTTGACTTAACTTGGCTGAGACTGCAGTTTGTTGTTTTCGTTTTTGGCCAGACGTCAAATTCGATTTTTATGACTTTTGAAAGCGTGACTAAGACGTGATTTATGATGGCGTGTGGTTTTTAATATTCATGTGGACGCGCTCCGAACCTCTCAACCTGCGTAGGTGCGCCAAACAATAAAAAATACAAAAAATCTCGACGGCAACCAGCAACATCGCAGCCCCGAGGCATTATCCCGATATCCAGCTGAGCGTGTGTGCGTGGATTCGACTTTTTTATGGAGGCAGTTAAGCATTTGAGTGCCGCTGCTGCTGCTGCTGCTGCAGCGGCAACTTGCAGCGATATGCCGGCCAAGGCAGCAACATCGCCAGCAACAACAGCCGATATTGCCGAGGCGCTAAGCGATCTCGAGGCGGGCACCACAGCAGCAACATCAGCCCCGGCAACATCGAAGCACAGCAATAGCAACAGCAACAAGCCAAGTGCAGCAGCAACACCCACAACAACGCACAGGAAAACCCAAGAGAATTGCAACAGCAACAGCAAGTGCACGCCGGCAACATCGCCGATTGGCAGTAAGGCCAGCAGTGCGGCCATGGCAGCTGCAACAGCAACGGCGGCAGCAGCAACTAACGATCTTGCAGCGGCCGCTGCCGTCGTCCTTTCGCTGCAAGGAACCATGGTCAGTAGTCTGCAGCAGGCCGCCTTGCTGCCGGCCAATTCGGCGGCAGCAGCTGCTCTGAATCTTCAGGCCCTTGAATCCTATTTGGCACTGCAGCGGCTCACAGGGAAATCGGACGTCTTCCGCTTCTCCAGCAGCAATGCCAGCAGCCACAGCAGCAGCAGCAACAACACCACCACCTGCAACAGCAACAGTAACAGCAGTGAGACGGAGACCAATGCCTTGCCCTCGCTAATAGATATAGCCAATATAGAGCTCAAGTCGAGCTGCTCATCGAGTTCCTCGGGGGAACCCCCTTTGACGGCGGCGGCAGCAACATCAGCTGTTGCAACATCCACGCCCAG
Source organism: Drosophila prostipennis (assembly GCA_037075205.1). NCBI lineage: Eukaryota > Metazoa > Arthropoda > Insecta > Diptera > Drosophilidae > Drosophila > Drosophila prostipennis. The sequence continues at coordinate 812,335 of JBAMCJ010004533.1, read as the reverse complement.
CAGCAACTCCGGCAGCAGCAGCACGCCAGCAACATCCAAGTGCCTGCCACTGCCCTCGATTGGCACCGTTAGTGCTGCTGCTGCAGTGGCGGCTGCTGCGGCTGCTGCAGCAGCTGCTGCGAACCAACAGGCGGCTCTCGATTGCGCAACTGCCGCCGAACTGGCGGCAGAATGCGACTTACCCTTGCTGGACGGCGAGGATGCATTGTCCTTCGAGGCCGGAGATCTGGACAGCAGCTATGGCAGCTTCATGTTCAATCCATCGGCCTTTAGCCAGGCGGAAGCGGACTCCGCTCTGCACTCCCTGCAGGCCACCATGTACCAGGACAAGATGAGTGTCATTTCGGGGGCGGCAGGAGGCGGAGGCGGAGCGGTAGGGGGCGTGGACGAGGCGGGCAGCTCGACGGCAGCAGCGGCGGCGGCAGCGGCTGCCCAGCGATCTAAGAAGCAATTCATCTGCAAGTTCTGCAACCGTCAGTTCACCAAGTCCTACAATCTGCTCATCCATGAACGAACCCACACGGACGAGAGGCCCTATTCCTGCGACATCTGCGGCAAGGCCTTCAGGCGGCAGGATCATCTAAGGGATCATAGGTAGGTCGGGATTTTGTCGCTACTTAGAAAGAAATAACTATTCATATATCTTAAGCCTACCTAAATTTGGAGATATAAAGAAGCATAAATACTACTTGAATGAATTGTTAAAGATTTGCCTTTTTATGATTTCAATCTTTCAACCAATCTGCTTTGTTCTTTTATTTCACAGATACATCCACTCCAAGGAGAAGCCCTTCAAGTGCGCCGAATGCGGCAAGGGATTCTGTCAATCCCGAACTCTGGCTGTCCACAAGATCCTCCATATGGAGGAGTCGCCGCACAAGTGCCCCGTATGCAATCGCTCCTTCAACCAGCGATCCAACCTGAAGACCCACCTGCTCACCCACACCGACATCAAGCCGTATAATTGCGCCTCTTGTGGGAAGGTTTTCCGCCGGAACTGTGACTTGCGACGTCATAGTTTGACGCATAACTTAGCCGCCGGAGTGGGCGGCGTGGTGGGTGGCAACCTAAGTGATCTATTTGGCTCCGGTTCCAGTTCCAGTTCCGAGCTGGGCCTACCCACGGGCTCAGCCAGCACTTCCGGATCCTCCAGAGACCTGGTGGCCGTCAGCGATTGATCTTGCAACTCTATATTATTCCCACTCAATAAAATTAAATCTCATTTGCAGCTCTCATGAATACGAATCCCTCCATTTCGTAGTCGTAATCGTACTTACTAAACAGCATTTAGTTTAGTCTTAGTTTAGTCGTAGTTACTTTGGTTTAAGCCTTGGATATTTGTGACGTAAGCTTAGCAGGAAAGTTTGACTTTGTGTAAGGCACTCGATATGTTTAGAAACTAAGTTAAATTGTGGACTCTTTTTGTACTATCGAATAAAAGATAATAGCTTAAAGAAAATTATGAAAATGTTGTTTACTTGGGCACTGCAAAATATATATATTTTCTTTTGTTGTATTAAAAATATTCTTTGATTGGTACGAAAAAAAGCTTTATTTTTCATCAACATTTTAAATTCTGGAAATTCGAATTTGAAACGGAATTTGTTTAAAATGACAAAACTTTTCGGAATTTTCGGGTAGATACATTTACTGAAATATCACCGATCGTATCACATTTTTCTCACCCTTTCTACCGCTTCGATTCTACTCTTGTACTTACACTATTTACCCACTTGTAGCTAACTAAAATCAAATATTTGTACCGATGTTTATCGCTCGAGTGCCAACAAGGGCAATTAATGTACCATTAAAGGTGCACACCTTCAAACACCTATCGTACACCTTTTCCAACAAGCCTTTGACAACAAACAAGAATGACAATACGGGTCTAAAACAAAGAAATATTTTCCCACCAATTCCAGGCTGGTTTCTCCAGGCTGTTCCATTTTTCAAGTCAAATAATGTCGTACAAGTCGGTTCACAAGTGGAGCAGGCGCTATCGCATCGTTCGAACGGACCACCCACATTTGTTAAGATATTGGGCCACCCTATTTCCCACACTTGGAGGAAGAACCAGATAATTCCGGGCGTGTCCGTTGAAAGAGTTTGAAGGAGATTTTATAGCGAAAAGTGGGCTGTCCATTCCAGAACAAGGGTGGAGCTCCAACTCCACCAGACTGCCACAAAGTTTACAATTTTTATTATCGACTACAAAAAGATGCGGCCATAACGACACAAACACATACAGTGCAGTTCAAAAGCGAATGCCGACCGGGTTTCCTTCCATGGCCATCTTACCCCTTTTTACTTTTTTTTCGTTGTATTTTTTTCCTTAACTCTGACTTCCCGAAAAGATCGCCGCGTTTGTCAATCGTTAAACGGATCAATGTAAAGCCGCCTGCAATGTTGTCTTTATGGGGCCATTGCTGTTGCTGTTGCTGTTGCATTTCCTGTGCTTCAGCTACACCAAACCAATTACAACGATCAAACAACAATTATGGATGAGTCCGAGTTTTGAGTCCCAGTTTGAGTCCGAGTCCGAGTCTTGACCAGAGATCGCGGCTCAGTTCTGGTTTGTTTGTCGTGGCCGGGCCGAGATCTTCTGCCCCAACTTCCCTCCTCGGGTGGTTAAACATTTTAAACACGACCTGCTTGCTGCTCTCTGCAAATATTTGTGCGGATATTGTTCTATTCAATGGAACAAGCGTGCAAGCGGTACTGAGAAAAATAATACAAAAATGTAAAGAACTTGCCAGCATTTAACATATTTTTAAGTAAAATAAATAAAAATGCGGTGGTAACTTCAAAATCCCAAAAAAAGGGTTTTAATATTTTTTCATAAGCAGAATAAACGAAAACTAGTTCATTTTCATTTTTCCTATAATATTACAAAATAATTAAATATTTTCCAGTTTTAGAAACCTTAACATTTAGTGAAAAATGTTTTTTTTTCATTTAAAAACTACTAAGGCTTACACTCAACTATTTCTCCGAGTGTATTGACATCGCCCATTAGTCCAGGCTCTAAACAGCCTCGAAAGACTGAGAAACCCCGAGAATGGAGCGTCTCTGCGAATTGCCAGCAATTTCACACTTTATGCGCGACGGCTTCATTTCCACAGAGTGCCCCTTTCGGTGTTCCCCAAACCCCAAAACTATATAGTAATATCCAGCTCATCCTCCGGCCAAGAGTTGGACATTCTTCCCAAGCGGCGCGTGCGGGAAGAGCGGATGTTTGAACGCTTTCGAGTTGCGAGTTTGGAGTTTACGAACGTTCGAACGAAGCTCCAACCGGCTGTTGGACCGTATTGATGGGAAAATTATGAAATTCATTGTTTGTGTTTGACTAATAATTATGACAGCAAACGCATTGTCGTCATAAACGCGAGGGGACAACCCAGAAAAGGGGCGGAGGAGCAGGGTCTGCGGAGGGGGCGGGAGCGCACTAAATTCGCTTTGAGGTTTCCGCACCACCCCAGACAAAAAAAAAAAAGAAAGAAAAACTCTGACTAACTCTAATAAGCCCATCAACGACAAACGACAACCCGGCAACATTCCACCTTCGATCTGCAACACTTACAGTAACAACGACAACGCAAAAGCAACATTGAAAGAACAAAAAGGGACTTGTAATAATAATAATAAATTATTAACTATAAAAAAAAGAAATTGGAAAACTATAAACTATAATATCATGTAAAAATTGTGATCAGATACAATTTATTGCCTTAAATTGATCTATCTAATGTTTAAAAAACAGTAAAAATCACTAAATTTCCATTCTTAGTCAGTAAATAGATTTTTCTTTCTGTGTACCAACAACACCATCCAACAATGTTGTTGTCTAGTGTGCGAGGCGTGGCCGTTTCGAAGATTCTTTGAAGTTGGCTATTGCTTTTGGTCAAGGTGTTGTAGTGTTGTTTTGGTTTGGATCGGTTTGGTGGAGAGAAGGCGAAGGAGCCCCATGATGATGGGGCAGATGATGATGGCCAAGACAAGAAGAAGAAGAGGGGAAACATTTTGGTGCGTTGTGAAATTTTGTTGCGTTTCCCGGAACCAACGCAAAAAAGCGGAACGTTCTCGTTGTCGTCTGGTTGTTCGACGCTTTTTGGTTGTTCAGTTGTTTGGCGTTGTCTTTTTGGGGCGAATGTAAATGTCAGGGGGCTGTCGGCTGGTTTATTTGGTTATTTGGCCACTCTGCCATTTTGGCTCCGGCCAGTTAGTTTGTCGGCACCATTTGCTTTATGATTTGATGTATGTGGCTGTCCGTCCGGTCGTAACTACGCCAATAATTTTGACCCGGTCGCATCGGCACCTCAATGGGAACGAATCCGTGTTTGCTCAGCGCTGATATACGCACCAAAAAGGCACTGAGCTATTTTTTGCTTATACTTTAAGGGTTTGATTATATTTTTTATATAATTCTGGTATAACAAAAAACATTAATGAAATATTTAGATCATACATTTATCAAATCACTAGTTTTAGTTAAGAAAACTTTTAATTGTATGTAACAACGAACTTTAAAAAAAAATGTGTACAAATATTAGAACCAATTGTAGTTTTCCGTGTAAGAAAAGCGCATTTCACTCCTTTTTTTTGGGCCAGCCGCCGGCGTTCGCGGATCTGAAAAGTCTGAAGGTGAGTTTGAACAGTTTGTGGAGTTTAAAGCTGCGCCAGAACTGAAGGAAACGTAAATTTCTGGCGGCGTTCTTCTGCCTAATTAGGTGCCATCTCGTAAACGTTTTCGCATTTTTGCAGCCTCAGTTTTGAGATAGGTTTTCGGGCGGGGAACTTTACAATTTTTATATTTTTTCTTTTTTTTTGCATAGAACCAAGGAAAGCAGGAAGCAGAAGCATACCTTCTTAAACATAGGTGTCTTAAACTAGAAGAGGGTACAAATTTTTGGTAATAAAGCCTCTGGGAAAATCATAGATCAGATCTTTAAATTAATATGTTAAACTAAAACAAATAAAGCAAATATTATTTTTATTATTTTAGACAACTTATGGGCAACAATCGTAATTAGCTTGTGTTGACAGTAAAATAGATATTTTACCCATTTTGTGAATTCTACGAATTCTTTCCGTAAACCCACCCCCAATGTCCCCATCTATGTACATTTACCCATACCAATGTCACCACAGCTGTCTCCCAGACACTTCGTCTCCATCCCAACCCCTCTTCGTATACCACCCACCCATAAAAGCCCTTTGACAACCGACAAACGATCATAAAGTCAGGAAAAATAAATTTCTGGAACTGCAGTCACCGCCGCGTCTTTGTGCCAATGTCATCATACAGAAGAAGAAAAGCTGCCGAAAATCGTGCAAGTGAATAGCGAGACCTTGCTTATAAGGTCTGCTGTTGGGCCCTTGGAACACCAGAACTCCCCCAAAGACGAAAGGGGAGAGGAGGGGGCGAACAGAGTCCCCAAGTGGTTATTAGATTTTATTGGATGGGACACTTTTGCCGACGGGGAGTTGGGGCATTTCCACAGAGCTCTACACTTCTCCAGAGTTCTCTCACGTTGCGGCAGAGAACTGAAGCATGCATATGAAATTCAACTCGTAGGTCAGTACACCTTAAGAAAATATTAGGTCCAAGGGAATAAATCTCGTTGGCGGACTTTTGGTACGAAAATTTTAATTTCTTTTCCGAGTATCCACCTATAAATTATTTCTAGATTTCGGTATTTATAGATATACTTATATGTTCAAATATTAAAACTAAAAATACTCATTGATCTTTACATAATATCATTAAAGAATTATTAAAAACATTAAAGAAGCATTAAGCCCAATTTTTGATATCCCTAAAGAGACACATTTTTCAGTGTATTTCCATATGCCAGAACCTTTAACTCTTGCGCGATGTCGGTTGTTGGATTTTATTGCAGGCAGGCGCAAATGCAAACAAATGCGACAAATGTCGAGTGCGCACACATATTTAGAGTTGTAATTGACAGTCCGCCGAGTGCAGTGAGGTGGTCTCCTCTCTCTGGCGTCCAGGGAACCACACTCCATACTCTGGGCTCTCCGTAATCCGTACTCCGTACCGCTCAGTATTCCGTAGTATTCCCTGCCTCGCATTTCGTATTTGCCCACGGCTTGTTTGACAACTTGCCGGGCACGTAGCACGGAGCAGTCGCCGGATCGACTTGTGTACTACAACATCACGGTCGTCAAACAGTGACAGAAACAGCCACACAACTGGACTATACACTTAAACGAATTGGGTTTAATTTGCTTACAATACTAGAAAATATTATTTTAAATTGGGACCCATACAAGAATTTTGTCTATAACCTAAAGTTTTCTGGAATCGTTAGAAAATTTTTCTAATTCTTTTTATTTAAAGAAAACCTATACCTTAAGTTCTTAAAAATATTTCTTTAGAAAAATGCGTATTAAATCTATAGGTTTCAAAGTGCTATGTTTGGACCTAAATACTTTCCATTTCAATTTTGTCAAATGAATACATTCTAATACATTCTATTTTTGAAATTTGCTAGAAATCACTTAATATTTTCGACGAGTGCAGAGAAAACCCATATCGAAGAGAGCGAGAGAGGCAGTGAGATAGTGGTCGAGCTTATCTCCGCACGCCGCCCACCCACCTCCCCTTCACCCTCTCCAGCCACTGCTGCACCCCCTTCGCCATCCCTGGACAAACACATTTAAGGGGAGACGGGGGGTTATATGACTTTTCGGAAACTGATAAGCTCCGCTGAGCTGCAAGCTAATTGAGTGACGACTACGAGTACGCGGTTAAATTAAAACGAAATCATTTGCAAGCACACCCCTGAGATCCCAAACCCCTCTGCCCCGCCCCCCTTTACACACAGCCACCCCCACCTACATATATATATATTTTTTTTACCACGACTACTTCGTCGGCAGTCGACGATGATTAGAACCAAAACAATCAAACAAAACACATCAAAGAGCCGGTGCCGTCAATTTGTCATTAACGTAATATACTGACAAGATTGCTTTGCACGGATATCGCGGACGTTAGTTGACTTGTGTATATGTAAGCACCATACCTACCACTCCATACCTATTCCATACCCCTTAGTATTTGTCAACAAACACTGAGTTTAGCGTCCGTCAAGGTGTTGTAATACTGTTATAGTCGGCTATTTTGAGCGTCGCTGTTAGTGGGGGGCAGTTGTAAATTACCGTTTTTAGAGTGAAAAAATGTGACATATTTTCGTTGTTTTGTTTAGGTAACTCGACTGAGATCTTGTGTGCCGAAGGATTAGCCATTTGTGTGGGATTTTTCTTAATCATGAGTTTTCTGAGTGAAGTAACAGTCGGGAAGATTGTTTGCGGAGTGATTAGCTTTGGGAATTTTTTTTTTTAATATATATAGTTTATTATTTCTTCATTAAAAAATCTTTTCATTTGTAAATTAATTTTGATTAATATTATTTCCTTAGCTTAAAAATCCCGTAAATATTTTTTGTTGACTTTACTTTCACCCAAGCCTTATGTCTTTCCCTTAATCATCTTAAATCCGAGCAGAACATTCACCTACCCATTGAACTCAATGTTGACAACTCCTTCACTTATTTCTAAGCCGACAGTTGTGACATGATGGCGCTCACTTTATGGTTAATTAGGTTGAGTCCCTGTTGGACGATTACGACACCTAATAACAAAGTAAGCTCCATATGAATAGCTAAATGGAAAGAGAAATATGATGAAGAGCCCGCGGCGGCTCTCCAATCCCCATTTCAATTCATCATGAGGCCGAATATAAAAAACTCTAAGCCGATGCATACGAGCGATAAGCTAAGGCTCAGATATATTTTACACTCAGGGATCAATTTTAACCCTTTTTATAAAGTATATTAAAAAATGTATAATATTTTAACTTTTAGATTAAGTAATGGTTAAAAAATACATGTATCACCTATAACAATAAATTTGTAAATTTAAATGTAAACAAATAATAGTATAGTTTTTTTCTGTGCATAAAAGGGATAGTAATAAATTCCACGATGATTCCCATACCATACCATTTCCTTAAAACCCAACAGTTGCAACAGACAGGCGACCAGTCGACTCAATTATGGTTACGTAAGCCGTTTTGCGTTCAAAGATCAACGAAGCATATAACCAAATATATTTCCCGGATTCCGAATTTTAAATTCCAGTACCGGTAACCCCGACAACCGTTTTCGGATCCCTTCGGGCTGCCGTTGACAGTTTTCGGGGCACTTTCGAGTGGACACATATATATTTCACGCTTATCAGCACCCTCCCTGTGGCATTTCGAAATATAAGGGGACAAATTGGTTCTTTCCCTCTTATACAGGCAATATCCTCTTCCTATTGTTGCTTTCGCTGTTGATTAGCTTAATAATTTGTACCCACTTCGCACCCCATTTCCAGAATTTCCCTCGCGATGAAACGGGGGATGTTTAATGATCTCCGGATGGGCGTGGCATGGTGTAGATTACGAGCGAAACAGTTGCTACTAATGGATGGTTATGGTCATGGGCAGGGTGAATTGCTCGTGGCTCGTTTTTCGGGATGTTTTTCCTGGGCCACCATGCTGCGATAATTGAATAAACATTGAGGCGGGCATAGGCGCGTTAATGTTTGAAGTTTGCTAGGATTTTCATTCAGTTACCAGTTAAAGTGATACATATCGTAGCTTTTATCTTCCATGGCCAACGGGGGCGTCACAACTTGATTTGAATCATGACTTTGGCAGTGTTTTGATTTTGTTCTTCTTTGCATATCTAAAATCGAAATCTTTTCTGACTTTTGGGGGAGGTGACCTTTGCATGATGAAGACTCTAGCTGATTCTTTTGATCTAGATGGAGTAAACAAGTCGTGTTAAAGTTTGAAATTAAAAATGAATATTTTGTGTTTGTTAAAAAAATTATTACTCGTGTATATATTAATATATTTTTTAATGTTTTTAATTTTAAAATATTATATTTATTTATTAACATTTTTAGGGCACTATTTTTAAGCAGTGACCGTTAAAAACCGCATCATCGCCTAACCCATCGTAATTAATTTGTTCGACTATCATCGACCACTAAGAGAGAAGAAAGAGAAGCGTGAAATACTTTGTATTTCCACCTCTCGAAGCCAAGCTTCTGATTCCGAGCCCGATTTCTCGATCTCTCCCTGATTGATGATCCCAACACGCGACTTCTTTGTACTAATAAATTCCCAGCAAAATTCAGACAAAATTCCAGGGCCCAGAGATAAGGTCACAAAAAGCAGACACCAAAAGAATCCGAATCCGAATACGAATCCGATTCCGATCCCGAGGCCAAAGTGTGGAAAAGAACGATCATCAATGGATCGGGGAGAGCGGCTCTTCCGGTTGGACATTTGACAGTTGCAGCCATAAATAAGCGTACAATAATTTTGTAGCCCTTTGTTTGAGTGTAAACAAATTAGAAATCACACGGCCACAAAAAATTGACCACACTTGGCGTGTGTGTGAGTTGTGTTTACTTAACCACTGATAACAAAGTTGAAACAATAAACATTTTTCTCGCACAACAAAACACACAAATCCACTTAGCCACGCGCGTAGTAGAAAGAAAGCCACCGATGAGAAGAAAGAACGGGGACCACCAGGGCCCAAAAAAAGAAGGCAGCTCGACTCGGCTCGAGAAAGAATCGAGAAGAATTCCATATGATCGTGTTGTTGCGTTGGTGGTTCCACTGGCGTCATACGACCCATGCGAAACAGACGGCAATTTATTGATGAGTTTATTGCAACCACTTCAGGGGACGTGGAGCGAGGGGAAACTGAGGGGAATGATGCAGAATGATGCTCGATGATGTCTATGTCGTCGCATCGGCATCATCATCAGTTGATTCTTTGTATTATTTTTTGTTTTTTTTTTTTGTGTTTCGACGGCGGGGGGACACAATTTGTAAATTTCGTTTTATGACAACGCGCGCCACGTAAAATAAAACCATCTGCGGTGGCTTCGTGTGTCTCCGCTGACAACCGAAACTTGCACTCGGAGAAAAATCTATTTATTTTCAGCTGTTTTTAATCTACAAATAGAGAATTTATTGAATTTTATTGTATTTAGTAATAATAATATTTTAAAAACAATATAAATTGGTAGAAATAAGCCTAATTAGTAACACATTGCTACGGATTTCGGACTTTTGGCAGTTTCTTTAAACAAATTGACCTCAGATAATGCTTGAACTAATCGTTTGATTGTTCTTGTGTAGGTTCTATCAACTATGGAAATTATCAACTATAACAATAACACTGGTCGACATAATGTAAGTAATTGGTTTTCATCCAAATGACTCAAAAATTCGTAACCGTGAATCGAATAAAAAATGTTAAGAGTCAAATTTTCAGTTTCAGTGCAAACCAAAATTGAACCAAAGCCACGAGAAGATGGAAACAAAAATGCTAATTTAAAAAATTATGAGTTTCGTTCGCTTTTGGTCACACCTTAAAAATGTTAACTTGATTCCAGCCGAGCTGATCAGACTTGACTTGGGTTGTTGTTGGGCTTTTGTGTGTTGTTTTGGGAAGATCTTGGCGTATACGGTAGGTCCAGCTCTAACTGTTATTTATCGTTAGACAAGACAAGCGGCAAGCTGCCGCTGTTTTTGAAACTCAGTTCCCCGCTTTTAGAAAATAAAACAACGATGCGATATTTATAACGAATATTTATGGCAAAATCGGTTTTTTTGTTGTTACTGTCACGAGGTTATAACAAAAGCTAAAAATATTAATGAATCCCAAAGCACGAGTGAAATGCAAATAGGCTTTAAATTGAAAGAGGTAGTCAATAGAGTCGCTTTAGCCTTTGACTTGACTTTAATATGATATATCTGTTTGGCATAATAGTGTGCTATTTAATTCAATTAACAAGTGCATAAATCAAATCCATTCAAAGTAGTGTTATTATATTGTAAAATTATTTTCAATGAGACATGAATATTTAGGTTATTTAACAATAACCTTAAGTCTACCCATTCCCATATGATCAGCATCGATCCACATCCAATCCTTCCCCGAATAGGCGGCGCTGAGTTGGTGAGTGAGTGTTAAAGGCAAATAATTCTTTAGTGCAGTGCAAACGTCGTTCCCCTCGTCTTTTTTGTTGCCTTTTTGGTCTTTTGCCGAAAATATGATTTAACTAAATTATTACCTGGAGCACACCTTAAAGTAATACAAAGGCACCAGCCACCACCGGCCGGCAACAACAATAAAGGAAACGCTTAATTCTGCATTGTCTTACTTCTTTTTTCCTGCGAGGGGAGCTGAACTCAAACCAAACTAAACCGAACCTAACCGAAAGATGCACCTTTAACCAAACCGAAACCAAAAACAAATCCGAAAAGCTCACGGTAAGAGGGCTAAAATCGCGGGAGGAGGGAGTGGCCCCAGTGGAGCAGTCATCATCATAGTTTCGCTGGCTTTCTGCTCGTGGGTGGGTATCATACATTTGAGCAAAACGCCCCTCCATCTCCATCCAGCTCGCCAGAAAGAGATGGGTAGATGAGGAGTCTGAGGCCGCTTGCTGGGTCCGTTTTTTTCACATTTTTATTTATTTTTTTTTGGTGAAGCAGGCAAAACGCATCACCATCACAATGTGCCATCAATAAGTGGTAACAGCGTGTGTTGTGCCTCGATACCTCTTCAAAAACTGTAGAAAAGGTATACCGAGATTGTACTAGAACATTTTCAATTTTTTAAATTATCTTGGTTCCATAAACATAGAATATTAAATTGATTAATAAAATAATAAAACAGCTTAATTAAAACGTTCGAATTTTTTTGGTTAAAAACATTTACGTCACAAACGTTATCAGTAGTGACAACAGAAGAGATTAGCGTGTAGTTCTAAAAAACAATCTATAAATTGGGCATTGAGAACGTTTATCTACTTAGATTCTTTGCAATTTTTATACACCCGAAAAACTAGAGCCATTGTTAAAAATTATTCAATGATACAAAATGATATATAGCACTAATTAATATTTTTCCCTTTGTTCTTTTTAAGAAGAAATCAAATATTTATATTTTTTATTTCCATTTCTTTTTATATATGTAAGCACGTTTAAAGGTACCCAAGTGAGTTGTTGACTTCCACACGATATTAAATTTATATTGTAATGGATCTGTTTAAAATAAAATATAATCAATTATTTTGAAACAGCGAGTAGACAAATTTTAATACTTACTTTGATGCCGGGATATTCGTATCTGCTCTTCTGGTTAAGTCAAAGAATCTCTTCCCATCGATATAATAATAACACTCGCAGTCGGTTGCTGTGGTGGCGCACCTTCTGGGTGGCAAGCCCTGAATGCCCACCAAGATGGAAAACAAAACAGCTAGGATCCACACTATTTTCATTTTAGAATCAACTATTAGCTTATCGTGTTGATTGTTCTAAAGGCAAACTGCTACTGATTTCATTCAAACAGCGGAGTCTTTAAGCATAGTTTGCATTGACCTTAGATTATGTTTGAACTAATCATAATCATTCGATTGTAGTGATTCATGGTAATTTTCAAGAAATAAACAACATTGTTCTTTTTAAATATTTAATAGCATTTACTATTACATATATAAGAACATTTTAAGGTACCCAAGGACCATGTAGACTTCGACTCGATAATATTTTATATCGAATTGGATCTGTTTCAAATAAGAAATGCACAGTTAGTCAATTATTTCGCATTAGCGAGTAGACAATTATTAATGCTTACTTTGATGCCGGGTGGTTCTCTTCTGCCCTTCTGGTTAAGTCATGAAAGTCCTTTCCATCGATATAGTAAAAGCACTTGCAGTCGGTTGCTGTGGTGGCGCACATTCTGGGTGGCAAGCCCTGAATTCCCACCAAAATGGAAAACAAAACAGCTAGGATCCACACTAGTTTCATTTTAGAAACAACTATTAGCTTTTCGTGTTGATTGTTTTAAAGGCAAACTGCTACTGATTTTATTCAAACAGCGAAGTCTTTAAGCATAGTTCGCATTGACCTCAGATTATGTTTGACCTAATCATAATCTATCTATTGTTGTGATTCATAGAAACTATCGAGTAAAAAAACATTTTTGTTTTTAAAGAATTAAATATTTAATAGCATTTATTATTGCATATATAAGAACATTTTAAGGTACCGAAGGACCATGTTGACTTCCTCACGATAATATTTCATATCAAATTGGATCTGTTGCAAATATGAAATGGACAGTTAGTCAATTATTTCGCATTATCTAGTAGACAATTTGCTTACTTTGCTGCCGGCTGGTTCCCTTTTGCTGGTCTGCGTGAGTCGTTAAATCTGTTCCATCGGTATAATAGCACTTGCATCCGGTTGCTAAGACGACGCACAATTTGGATGGTCTACCCTGAATGACCACCAAGATTGAAAACAAAACAGCTAGGATCCACACTAGTTTCATTTTAGAAAAAACTATTAGCTAGTCGTATTGATTGTTCTAAAGGCAAATTGCTACTGATTTCATTCTTACAGCGGAGTGTTTAATCATAGTTCGCATTGACCTCAGATTATGTTTGAACTATACATAATCATTCGATTGTAGTGATTCATGGTAATTTTCAAGGAGAAAACAACATTGTTGTTTTTAAACATAATCACAATCATTCGATGGTAGTGATTCATATAAACTATGAATTAACACTATTGTCTTTAAAAGTAACACTGGTCGACAAAATAAAGTATTTGTTAGTTCAAGTCCAGGGTATCCGCGGGCTCCATCACCCCCCAGTGATTCCTAGTCCTACAGCTGTTGTCGTTAGTGGTGGCGCGTACCCAGATCTCTGTTCATTCGTGAGCGGAACGTCCATCAATGTGGCAATACTCCGGCTCCGGTGGTTGTTGCTATTGCCATTGCGACTCCGACGACGATCATAACTTGAAGTTCAATCGCAATGCCGCGGGCCATTTGCCCAGCCTTAGTGCCAAAGCCAAAGCCCAAAAGCAGAAGAAGTTGCAGCTGAAACTCAAACTGAGGCTCAGGTTGAGCCGCCGCCGAGGCCCGAAAGCTGAAAATCTGGGGAAGATGAGGCCACGAGGTACGAGAATCAATCGCCCACGTTTATGAATTGCTGCGGCGCCGAAAAAGAGGGCCAGCCAGGGGTTAAAAGGGGGGCGAAAGGGGCCACAAACCACCGGCAACGTGCAACATTTTAGCTGTCCACTGGGCCACAAGCCTTGTGTTTTTTTCTGTGGTTGTTTTTGTGTGTTGTGCCTTGCAACCACAAAACGTCGCCACTTGCGCCTCATAAAATCGACAAAAAAAAAAGCAACTAAAAAAACGGAAAGAAAGAAGGAATGGAGCCAGGAAAATAAGGGCTAGGCACACGCGCCATCCAAGACTTTTCCCTTTGCGGTCTATGCACTGAGCGAAAAGGGTGTACAAGTAAAACATATAACTTTAAAAATCTTCATTGCCTGGAATAATAATCCTACAAAAATTTTACTTTAAACCAATTAATTATAGCATTAATATATTCATTCTATTCTTTAAAAAATAAATGTTGTATATGCCTAAATTTAGTAATATAATATTGTTTTAATTTATCAATTAATGTAGGTAAGTATTACTTTGAGTTTAGAAAATCTACTGAAAATTGTTGCCAGTGCTGGCTTTTTTTTTTCTTCTTTTTCGGGTGGAGGAGCAGACTGCACCTCGTGCACCATGGGGTTAACGTAAACCCAAAGCCAAAGCCACAACCACGGCCCAAGCCCAGCGCCACCTACGCTCGATGATGCTCCGTGGAGATCCCAGCCATTGGGGATCGGGATCTCTCGAGTGGTGCATGCGACAAATATTTCAACACACAGTCCCACCGCTTCGCTCGCTATTCTAATAGACCGATTTGTCAGGGATCAGATTACATGCCTGCTGACGCCCACATCCGGTGGAGGTCTCTTGGCCAGAAAGCTCAGCCAAAGAGCCAAAGTGTTGAATGAATGTTAGAGCCGAGACTGTGAATGAACATATTTCACTAACTCACGCGGCGGGGGAGTTGAAACGCCACAGAAAAATGGCTGAGAGAATTTCATTACTTAGTGCCCTAGGGGAGACCTCTTATATGGTGGAAAAGATCGGAAAACTAATATAATTTTGTTTCCATGGAAACATACATTTAGCATAACTAGGTTTAATGCTAAAAATTATGACTATTTAGAATATTTTGTGCAATAAATAATAATATTTATAGAAAATAACCATTGAGAAGTATGAAATGAAAATATATAATATCTCAATTTCATTACCCAGTGTTAAAAGTATGTGAAAATATTTGTATTTTTCAGATATCAATCTTTTTTATATAAAAGCCTGATTATAAACTTTTTCGTATATGAGCTGAGTTTTAATCAAGAAAACTAGCTTTAGATAAACCCCCGAATAATTTCATCCTTTTTACAAAGTCCGACAGTCCAATAAAAAGATCCCAAGACTATGCCTTCTTTTTGGGCTACCACATGGCTGCCTCCCTTGGCGCATTGTTTATGGATAATCTTTATCAATTTAAAGAAATATCTTTGTTTCGACATTTGCACATAAACAGCGTAAAAAACTTTTTGAACAAAGCCCGCAGTGGCCGCCAAGATCAGCGATCGAGCTGCCCAATCCAATTCCAATCCGATTCTACAGGGTCCAATGTCAGTGGCGTCTCCAACGGAAGCAAAACCACAGGGGGTGGGCGTGGTGGCGGCGTCTTCCCTCCGGCCTCCTCGAAAAAATCCCCTTTATCGCCGTGGAACAGAGACACCTTGGCCAATGTCTACAGACATATTCTTTTTGGCTGGCATCCCAGAAGAACTGAGCTGACAACAAGAAGCACCAAAAAGCACAATTTTAATGAGAATATATTTTGTGAAGTGGTCAAATGACAGCGGGTTCAACATTGTTCTGCCAACGGAGAGGGAAAAAATAATATTCCGTGAATTATGAAATGTAGGAGGTGGATCCTTAACGAAGCATCCCGAAGAAAATGTCGTTCACACAGCGTGAAATGTTTCTGAAAATGCCATCACCAAAGGCCCCAAAGAACCGGAGAACTCCCCCCCGCTGCTGGGCGATGACTACTACCAGCCAACTACTACTGTGGCTACCCGCAAAATGAAAATAAACGGCAGGGGGATCAACGCAACGGAGTCCCCAAAAACCCATCCCAATCCGCATCACAGTCGACCATTTATATGGTCATCAATAAAAATAAATCAAAGAGCATTTTTAGAAACCTTTCAAAAACGAAATGAAACGGGGAAAGAATCGCCAGCTATTTTGTGCCGACTTCCTAACTACTCTATAGTCTGGACTAATAAACCTATTCTAGCAAATAATTGTTTATGGTATTTGCTTAGGTGTACAACAAACTCGAAATAAAAAAGTAAATATATGGTTTCCTCCTTAAAACGTTTACCATCTTAAACTTAATATACCCCTTGGTTTGAGTAGTAAAAACGATAGTAAGGTCATAAGATTTTGCTTCAGTCCGAAAGCTGAAGACAAAGAAATTCGAGGCTGTATCTGGGATATGTGTCTGCGAATTCATATATGGAAATTAACAAGAGATACCAAACCTCCTCAGTCACACTTGGCTTGAGAGCTGATTCTGGTTATAGCGTTGAGGTGAAGTCTTGTTATTGCGAATCCTTGGAGCGTTTGCAAAAACAAACATTCATTCACATATGCCCAACATCGCTACCGGATTATATGAGGAATATAATGCCAACTGTGACGGCTTTTTTGTTTTGGTTTTTCGCCTTTTTGAGATCTGAGGATCATCTTTACCACTTGGCACTCTTGGGGCGTCTTGTTAACATATCAACATCATGTCGCACTCTCGTTTGTTCAGTTTCCCTTTCATATCACCCCCTGTCTGTCCATACATATGTACGTAAATGTATATACAACCCTCCACCCCTCCCATCACTTTGCCTTTTTACGATTATTATTATTTTTACCGCTGCGGCGGGATTCACACGAAGGCGCCTGTTCAGTTTTTTATTTTTATTTTTTTGTTTCGGTGATGCCTTTTTGTGCGCCTCCTTTTATTTATTTCGCATATGGCTTTGCAGCTAATTGGGAATTATTTTTATGCATGAATTGTGTGAAGAAATTGGTAATCATTTGTTGAGCGTAAGCCATGACAGCGGCGACAGCGGCCTGCTGCTGGGTTTAATGCCTGTCCCACCTCGAGAGCCGATGAGCTAAACCGCCATCTACAGGAGGATTGGAGCGGATTTTGACCGAGTGTTAGGCAGCTGCCTCTTGAGCAGCTTTCGGTGCATCCGAATGTCAGCCAGAAGGAACCCAGCTGTCACTTGAAGATTCTTAATTAAGAGGCAAGTTGCTTAGGTGTCCTAAGTGGCTCCCTCTACAGGGGAAATTTAAAAGAAAGGGGTAAGAATATTTGTAAAGCATTTATTAATTTTCAGTTAAAACGTAATTGTTTATTCCTATATATTCCATTATATTATATTCCACTATATTCCATTAGGATATTACTAATGATAAATACTCCTAATTGTCCTTAACTTTTTTGGCCTTCCTGAACCATTCATCTTATACCTCAGCCCACATCCACTTGGTGAGTAATAACCATTTCCGCAACGTCAACCGCAGATCTCGTTTCACACATCATTACAAAATGGGCTCAACCGCATTGCCAGTAGACAACGCCGGAACTACGATTTGTTTGAGTTTCAATAAGCTCGGCACACACAATATAACACACACGTGAACTCTTGGGAAAATTGATATTTCGCATTAGCGACAGCAACCACTACAAAGGTAATGACAATGAAAAGGTGTCAAAGTCGGGCCGACCAGGTGCGTGGGACTCACATTCTCGGGGGAATGGGAATGGGAATGCTGCACATCAGATGCAAGTTGGCTGGCCATGGGAAACTCGAATCCAATACGAAGATTTGAGGACTGACCAACAACAACGGAGGGGAGACCGAAACCGAAACTGCAGCATTGAACCATTAAGACAAATGGGCTGGCATTCAAAGCCAAAGCAAAATGCTGGCAAACAAAGCAAAGCTCGAAAGACAAATGAGGCGGTGGCTTGGGGCACTCACACAATGTGTTGACACGCTTTTTGCCGCTCAGGAGAATGTGCGAGTATATCGCGCAGATACAAAGATACACAGGTACACCGATTCCGATACAGATGCGACGACAATTTGTCAGCCCGACAAATAGCCGATGTACGTGAGCGAGCAAACCGTACGTGAACTGGGTGACAGAATCTTCAATCTCCTCAAAAAAAAAAACAACAAACAAAAAAATAAAGAAAAGCGATTATGCAACCCAAACATTTGTCTAGGAATTTCATCGATTTGTTGTGACCACCAGGGATACGAAAAAATTAAAAAAAAACAGAGAAAGACGGGAGAGAAGCCTGATATCAATCTTGATCTTGATTTCAGTTCGGCGCCTCTTTGATGGAAGCGGCCAAACAAATTCCTTTCGAGCTTTGGCTACACGACACCATGCCGGTATCCGACCTCAATGTGCGCTGAATTGTGTAAACAAGCTGACTCCAAACATACTCGGCATCATCAATTTCCAGAGCAGATCAGCGGACTGGAGACTGGAGATCGCTGCAGATCGCTGAAGAGTGGCGAGCGGCGTCGGGTCTTATTGGAAATTATCATAGCAGAGCATCTGAGTTATGCCCTATGCCGTCTCATCGTCGTCGTCTTCGCAGTTCGCAGTTGTCGTTGTCCTGCCGATAATCAGACGCGCTTGGTGGCTCCGATTCTGAGTCGTGACACTGAGAGAAAACAAGCTAGGGTGTCAGATGACACAAATCAATTCGATTTTATAAACGGAAGAACAAGGATGTCTCAGAAACACAGCGATAAGCAGATGTTTCGCTCATTTAAATAAATTGGCGCCCAACGTGGGGCAATTCATTCTAGCTAAATTGACCCATCCAAACAATTTTTAAAATATTTATAAAATTTTATAAAATCGTAAAACGGTCTAGCATTTCAATAAAACTCAAATATTTAGATTTCTAGACTATTTTCTCCGGGTGGACTCTCTCGCCTGATTCCCATTCTGACGACTCCTGGCTGGAGCGACTCCACATGCATCGCAGTTGGAATATTTCAAGCGAAATCTGGCCAATGCGGTATCGATTGACTTGGCGACTTGGTCTCGATCTGGATCTCTTTTGCATTGGCCTGGGGTTTGGGCCTTTGGCTGCTTTTTAGCTGCTTTGGCTGCTGCGTTTGCGGCCTTTCAACAAATTGACTCGACGATAATTGAAACTGACATGTGACTAATCTGCACCGAAGACTGCTCTGCTCCGTCTGCTCCTTCAGCCCCTGAAGAAACTGGTTGGTTGTTTGGTCGCCTGTCTTTTGGCCTTCTTTTTCAGATGTTTTTCGGTTTTTTTTTGCCCATTGCCGGTTGACAATCGGGCACTGTACTTTGCGCCATAAATTTTCCAACTGTTTCTCACTCAAGTCCGGGGCCGGCTACTTTGTTGGACACAATTTTCGATTCGATTCGATTGCCTAACATGCGGGCTGGATATTTATTTCCACACACACTCTGTGTGGATTTGGACCGTGTGCATGTGGGTGGCTTGGCTCAGCGGCGCGTTATAGAAAATGTTACTTTTGATTATTATTTATGCGACATGATGAAGCGACGCCTCGCTCGCTTCCAGTCCCGTTTCCCCATTTCCAGTCGCGATCGATGGCCGAAGCGTGAAAACAACAATGATGTGGGAGGGCGGTGGATAGGTAGGTGGATGGATTGTTAGATGGATGGAGAAAGTGTCACTAGATGGATCACCAAGAGGCGGTGATGTAAAGCTCTAGACTTACCTTCGTGATCAAGGGGCGTCTTAAAAGATTTTAAATTAGATTTTTATGGCAAATCTGCAGAGATCAAACATATTTACCATAAGAACAGAGGCTTATTATAAAAATATTATAATTATTATTCGTGATCTATTTATATTTTCACTGTAGTCCCCAAGAAAAACTTACTCACCGAAACTTTTCCATTAATCATCATTAGCAGCAATTTTGACGATGTGAAAATTTGGGTATATCCCCAGCTTTTTTGGCAACACCCACCCAAGAAAGCTCTTATCTCTGCGCTATTTATATGCCTTCTAGCTAAATGCCTCACTACAATTTAATGGGAATCTAATGGCCTTTCGTCACTTGCATTTCGAGTGGAGGCCATAAAGTAATTTCGATTGCCAACGAAATAATCATGCGAAAAGAAGGAATCGTAATACAATTCCAGTAGTTTTTCCATATACATATGTGTCATATAAAGCTTGTGCGCCTGCTGTCCGATAAATGTTTATGGGGCCCATAGGTACTGAGAAATTTAGATTTTCTTAGATCTTGTCCGCCCACGAAAACGCCGCGATAACAATCAACACTTATCGAAAAGAGCGTTTGAGAACACGTCATCGAACACTTGGCACACTTAACGAATCGAATATCTGACCGATAATGGTTCCTAATTAATTGTCGCCAATTGCAAAAGAAATGGAATGCAAGCTAGAAAAAGGAGCAGTAAATGACATACAGTACGATTGGGTGGCTTCGAGTGGTTGAGGTTCAAGGGGAACTGAATTGGGGTAGAGATCTGAGATAGGGGATCGACACATTTCGGGCATTGTTCAGGTTGATTCCTTGGAGAGTCAGCGCTAACTTTTATATATTTGATAGCATCGAGCGCCATAAATTTGGAGACAAATTTCCGAAATACTTGTGACAGCTTTTATTTAGGCGGAATACCCTTACTAAAAAAAACTTACTGCGAATTTGGGAAGATTTTGAGATCTTGAAGAAAAAGGCTTTCAAAAATTAAAATGTAAACATGTCAAATTACAACTGTATGACAATTTTATTTTATACATCATTAGACTTCAAGAGATTACTTGTAAATTTAAATTGCTTAATCATGCAATAATGAATATTCATAAATTAACATAATATTTTAAGATCATTTAATATTCGACTTGACCAGATGTTTTTGGGCCTCTGTCGTTCTTCTTTTATATTTTTTTTTTGCCAAAAAGAACGCCACCATAAAGATAAACTCTAACATGCTTTATACATCATTAAACATTCCTGCACAGTCGTCGCTCTTTTTATTGGCTGCTCTGGAGTCGCGGCCTTCCATTCTCCCCTTTTAGCCCCTCATAGTCCCCACCTCTGCCGCCCACATCCCCCACCGACCCCTCTTGACCCACGAGGATCCATTTTGGGGAGAGCTTGAGAGGTTGAGGTGGTTTTGGTTTTGGCGCAAGCTCTTTTTCAGGTGATTTATACATGACAGGGCGGGTTTGGGGCTTTGGGGGCTCTGGGCTCTGGGATCTCGTCCCCTTTTATTTCCCTCTTTTACTTATCGTTAAAGTGGCGTGCCAAAGCTACACGAGACCCGATAAATGTCACTGATATTTAATTAAGTCTGGTCGACCAGGAGTCCAAAACAGGCTGTTGGGGGGGAGGTCACATATATGGTATATAGCTGACTTGCGTACCAAAAATTTGTTAGGGTGGTTCGTGGTGTATTTTGATCTCATTTAATTAACAAACAAATATAACATCCATTGAAAATGACTGCAATCAAAGTGTTTTTCCACTTGAGTAACTTTTTTTCATTCTTAAGTCTCTCTACCACCCTAGCCACCCTAATGTATGCAAATATTTGTAAGGCTATTCCGGTCATTCAAATCAATCGTAAATGCCTGAGACCGAAACTGAAACAAAGACAAAACTTTTAATTTTATTATGCCCAATAGCCCCACCACCCGATTCGATTTCACCCGTCCCACATTCCAACTCTGACTCAGATCGGCCGTAAACCCGACTAATTTATAAGCCTATATACCCAACGTAGGGCGAGGGGTATTGGAATCGGAAAAAAGTATCTCAAGAATCTCCGCTACCGCTGCACGCGCCATAAATATGTGTTAAGTATGCCTTATATCGAAAACTTGTGTTCATAACAATTTAATTTTGCTTTTGTTTCCACCAGCCAAAGAACAACAATGACAAGAAAACGAGGCTACAAGAAATCGGCCAGCGGAACCAAAAAAGCAAAAAAAACAAAGATTGTCGCGTGTCCAAGACAAGACGACGACAGCATCGCAAAATCCCCGATATTCCGAGCTGAAAGGGAAGTGGATCGCTCCGGTTCGGGATCGAATCTCCAGCGACAACAAGACGACAGAGTCGTGCTAATGGGAATAGTATGTAAACGGATGTTTTAATGTCCAAAAAGTAAACTGCGAAAATACACCAACAGCAACAGCTTAAAAATCGTTCGGTTTTCGAACGGCTCAGGGGAAAAATGCGAAAAACCAAAAAAAAAACTTTACGTATCGATCGGCCGAAGTGAGTGTACATTATAAACACCTACGAGAATTCTCCGCTGGCCGATACCCAAGTTTTCGGAGCCCCCGAGCTAAAAACGCGTACAAATTGCTTTAGGAAAGTGGTGACAAGCTCCTCGATCGCCAACATCATCGAGTAAACAAAAAAGTTCAAAATGTGATACAAAGTAAATGGATGAATGAATGCTCGAATACGAAGAGAATCGTTTGGTAATAGTAGATAGATGAAATGTATAAGTAAATCGAAAAGCTTAAAATGAAATAAAAATATTTCCAACTCCTCAATTTTTTTTAGATATTTAACATTTAAATATATTTTTTCTAAGAGGTGTAGTAAAAAACATTTTCAAATCATCATACCAAACATATGAAGGGTATTTTGAAATTCCACATCCCTGAGTCCATCCAACAGGGGCAGCAAAATGTCGTCCTACAAATTAACAAAAATTCCAAAAATGTTTGACCAGTCTGCAAGGAAACTCCTCCTTCACTTTTGGCTTGAATGTTTCGTGCCACATTGATCCAATCATTTTAGGGATGCTATCAGCAATACATTATACGCACTATCTCCCTCTCTTCTTATTCTGCATTCCATTTGACATGGGGCTTATGAGAATTAGTAAAGACCTACAGAAAAAATGGAATTTTCTTTGTGTTAAAACGTTTTTACCCAAATTTAGAGTATTATTAATAAAGGTGTAAGGGTTTTTTAAAAATACCAAAATATATTGCTGTTACTATTCCATAAGTTATAATGTGACTAAAGGAGACTAAAATGTCTTTTTAATGGCACAAATCCCTGCGATCTTCATCGATATTATCGCTTGTGTAGGGCAAAAAAGAGCAGGGAGAAAATAAAGCCAGCCGAGGAACCCGGTCAAGCTCGATCGGACCAATCGACTAAAACTGGACAGGGAAGTGAGCCCAATACTCGTCTCTTTCCTTCGCCGTACTCCCGTCTCTTTCATTCCGTCTGGAGCCCGCGCCCATTCATGTCATCAAGCGTGGTAAAACATGCAACGTGCCATTAGCCTGGGCGATGGGACACAACACAGTCGAGAGATCGAGGGAACCCAACCGAAACCCAACTGAACGGCCGGCAAAATCGAATTCCTTGTTAGATGCATTCCGACAAGTTGTTTCCTGACACCTCGCCAGCAAAATACACTCATAAGCAGTCGGCAGTCTAGGTGTTGGCTGCGATTTTACGACTGCGTAGAGGGATCCAGAGATCCAACCATCCAGCGATCCAACCATCCAGCGATAGCTTGACAAGAGTTTATGAAACGAGCCACAGTCGTCGCCCGTTTTTATATGGGCCGTAAGTTGACAGGCAACTGGCGATCCGGCAACTGAACACGGCTGGACATACAGTCCTACTTGCCTAACGAAAACTATAGACCATACAGCTAACGAGGGAAGCAAAATATAATATGATGGAAAATGGAACAAACTTTTTTAAATTGAATAGTTATTTCAAACAAATTTTAAAATTTAGAAGAAAATTTATTTCGCTGTTATTATTTTGTTTATTTTCTGTTGACTAAAACTGTATAAGGGAAAGTCTCATATCTAGAAGAATGACTGTAATCAAGGGATCGGTGGATCAGTGGCTCAATGGTTCGGTGGTTCTCCATCGTCGTCCGGTTGGTGAATCATTATCCTCTACACAACTCTTGCGGTTGCCCCGCCGCTGAGGTAGTATTAATTATGAAACTTAACCGAAGTCGCTGCCGCTTGCAATTTATTTTAATCGCACATTGCTAGGCGCATTTATAATCGATTAGGTTGCCAATAGTTGACCCCCCAGGGGTGTGTGGTGAAATGTGTGTCAATGGGTATCGTAAAATTTGTTAGTTTTATGCTAATGCGCCGGGTTTTATTCATTTAGTCATTCGGCTGGAGTCGTCGCCAGCTGATCGCATTTTAATTGCGGTCTTTTCCCGCTTATTAATCCCGAACCAAAACGCCATCCCATCCATAACAATCCCTCCCGCTTGGCTACTGATTTAAGTTGGGCTGGTTCTGCTTAATTAGCCATTGATTTGTTTGCTCCTCGACTTAAATATGTAAATTCGGATCGACCAGCATGACTAATCGGCCTAAATGGGTCGCATGAGCTGCCGGGTTTTTTATCAGTTCCGAATGGTTCTATCGGACTATATTAAGTAATCTTTGGAGTTCATCGGTGCCATAACTCAAAATTAGGGATAATGGATTTGAATGGGAAATATTTATGAAAAGTTATTCATATTTATCTATTAAATTAAATTATCTATTAAATTAGATCTTAAAATTAAATGTAATAAAAAATGTAGCTTGAAGCAATCCAAACCTTATTTACAAGCTATATCTCGCTTACCTCGTGAATAAAGTTCCCACAGAAGACTCTCCACCTATTCCAAAATCACCCATAACTTTGATCTAATTAATAATAGAGGAACCCAAGAGATATAGCACTTGCCACCGCGCAAAGTAAGAATGGTATCGAGATTTTGGACTGGTAGAAGAGCATATAAGTGGGAAGCCCGTCCAGACGCAGACACATTTAATCTTAATCATAACTTTGTTGTGAACACTGTGTGGCACTGAAATCTCCCAAGTAAAATTCCCAGAAATCAATCAGACAGCGACTGGAGGCTTTCGGTAGCATAGCCAACGGTCTCCAGCTCCAAAACAAAACCCATGGGCAGTCATAAGTTGTCTCAGTTTTTATTTTTTTGAGGGGCGCTGCCCCGCTGAATAAACGCATAAATCTGAAAGCCACAAATTGTAACATTGGCTGTAATAAATGCCGCGATCCGCCCACCATTTGCTCATGGGTTAAGGCAGCAGCAGCAGAAGCAGCCACGCTAATCGAGAACGAGGGTTAAGCTAGGGGAAACGGGGAACGAGGGGAGCTCGGGACAGACATTTTGGAATTTTCGACAGTTTTTTAGCCCTGAGCCTTTGAAAATTCACACGGGCCTAAACACAAAATAAACAAAATGTTGCGGTCGCAACGGCAGCACCGCAACAGCAGTCAGGATCAGCCTCTCGAGGTTTCTGGCTGCGGGGATCCCGAACCCATAAGCGAACCCAATGCCAGGTTCAGATCCCGAGCCATATTGTCTTAATGCGCCGTGCCCTGTTGCCGCCCCCTTCGTGTTGCCTTTGGATCCGTAACCCGTAACCCCCAACCCCAGTACTCCAACGCCCAACCGTTGCCCCAATTAGTCCGATCTGCTTCTGATACGCGCGCCGAAAACGTCGAAATCGTCGAATGACCCAGGGCCAAAGGGTTCAGCCTAGAGATGGTACAAAAACATGGAGACTCCATGGAACCATTGAAACAGTCAAAATTATAGAACGTCTTAATAAACAATTTGTAGAAAAATAGATTATATTAGTTAATATAAATTTAATATTTTTAAAATCAATACCACTCTTCAGAAATATTTTATTTAAAAAATAAATAAGATCATTCTTTAAGAAATCATTTGTATATTTGCTGGGAAATGTAAGTAATATAAAATATTGCACTTTAACAAGTTTTTCAAATTTATTTCAAGTATAATATTATAAATATTTTTTCAAATATTTTTTTAGTTTACGCCAGATTAGCTTCACAACCGAAATGACCCCTCACGCACTCATCTCTAAGTCAAGTGAGGACGAGCACAGTCTCTCACTCTCTCTTCCCCCGCTACATATATTTCTCGACCTTTTGACAATTTAATAATAGGTTTTTGGTGAGTTGTACTCGCTGACCAAATGACGGACTACAATGTGGCCCGCTGCATATCCACGGATTGTGGCCACTCCGATGTGTGTGCGCCCACCACATTTCGTAGAAATCCGTGGCGCGACCCCTGGTCCACCGACCATCACCCTGCCCCTTTCCCCTTTGATCGCCCATCTGAAAAACCCTACCTATATGGCATGGTAGCTCCCTTTCGTTTTCGATGGGCGTTAAAATTGGGCTGATCACGTTCCTGCACGCCGTTCACTTAGGTAGCCGTTTATATCTGCGTGTAATCCGAGTTCCAAATCCCAAAACTCACACGGAAAGAAATGTTAATAAAGTTGGACAGATGTTTGAAGTTAATCAAAAAAAAATTCCGTCTTGATTATAATTGATTTGAAGAATCTGTTCTCTGCAATGTTATATACTTATTATACATATATTTTATAACTCCAAAGTTTATTAAACAATTTCTGAAATATTTCTTTATCTGTAGCCTTTTCAGATCTTGCTGCATCATCCAAAGCGTCGGCGTTAGACTTTCTCAGTTGTCTGTTTTTGGGCCTGGTTTAACCATGGGTTTTGCGGACTTTTGAGCCAATAGACCGACTGACTGAATGATTCCGTCTATGGCTTTTGATTTTGATAAACGCTGCTAAATTGTGGCAAATTAAATTATTAAACAACATTTTTTTCCGTTGCCTTTTTGGCGTCTGGGTTTGGTTTTGGTTTTGTTTTCGTTTTTGGCTCCATTTGATTTGGGGACGCTGCAAATTGTTGCAAATTATTTTTGGCCTTGTCTAAGTTTGGCTATATGGCTATATACATAGGACGTGATCGGCGTTGTGGGCCGTTCATACGGCCATTTGCAGTTAGTTGGATCGATTTAAGCAGCAATTTGAGCCACTTTGATGTGTGGTCGATTGGGAAGCCGAGCGGGGACTAACGTGTCATTAAATAAATAGTGGGGGAGGTTTACAGTAAAGTATCAAGTCAGTGATCTGGTTCACAGCGTTCTTAACAAATTCCTCAAAACCGTATTAAATTTGCTCAAAATTAAACAATTAAAATTCTACTTAATTATTACTAAAAATAATTTTTAATTTTAATAATAGCTTTTATTTCTTAATCTTTTGTTTAAAAATTTATTGGTTTTAAATAATTTATTGTAAAATTGTTTTATTAAAATTGTTTATTTACTAATTCACAGATTACATAATAAAAGATATTTTCATTTATTTCCTAGCCAAAACTTTAAACTACAATACTTTCTGAATCACTGAAGTTTAAGCACTAAAGTGACTAAACTACTTGCCCACCGAATTATTTTCCCATCATGACACATCCAACTTTGGACATAATCACGATTACTTTTGCAATTACCCGTCTTTGGTTCACTTTCCCCAGCATTCTTATGAAATGCCATTGACTAATGATTCAGTTGACCATAAAACAAAAACCTTCGGAAACCAGTTCCGTGATGTATTAAACTTTTTCGGCTGCTTATCCATATAAGATCCCCCTCTTCTGGGTTAAGGCCTGACAAATTTGCTGACAAATTCAAGGCAGCAACCAGCCACAAAACTGCCAGCCATCAATCAAACCATTAAAAAGAATGCACCGCAAAATGAGTCAAGTCAACGCCACCTACAAAAATCCGCTGGCTGACAAAGGAGAGTCCCAAAAAAAAAAAATCAGAGAGGGTTCAGAATTGGGGTGTTTGCACCAAGATAAAAGATTGGGTCAATCTTGTAAAATATTAGTATTTGAACTAAAATATTTTTTCTATATAATAAATTGTATTTCTAATATTTACCTGATAATCCAAAACATTTATGATATCATTATTAAACAATTACTTATAAATTTAGTCTCTAATTTTTCTCTGTGTAGGAAAGCATTCCCCCCAAAAGAGACTGGCGAAATTATCAGCAAACATGTTGATTGTTATTGATCAGCGCTGTTGATTAAAACGACGGGATCCCAAGTTGCCTTTTTATTCTCGATTTCAGAGAGGTTCGGGATCGGCCTGGGACATCGGATATTTCTGGCCTGGGTGGCCGTCAAAGCGACACTATGTCGCCTGTCAAAATTCTTAATCAAATACGCGGCGGAATGTCATCATTATGCATAAGAGCGAGCCTCCACGGCGACTCAGCTCCTTCTTTCTGAAGACTGCCGCTTTTGTGCAGACATTTACAATTACACGGGCGGCGGTTGGAGGGGTAAAAAGGGGCTCCCGCTGCCACCTTTTCTAGGCCTCTTTACCGCTTGACAGACGGCCAACAACATTTGCGCCACATTTACTTCACACGTTGCCGTCGTCTCAAGCCAAAAGTCTCTCCCCTTTCGCTGTCTGTGACATTTTAATCGCATTTGCTAAAACTCACTGAACAATTCGCCTTTTGAGGGGGAATCAAGAAAGGGTTGGCTCATAAAATAGTAGCACATTTATATACTCTAAAACGTGCGGAGAGTCTAGAAAATGAAATAACCAAATATGCTGAATTTCCTAAATATAGTTACAGAAACATAAGTTAAAATAATTAAAATAAACGGTTAAATTTATATTTCAATATAACATTGTCGTGATTTTTTTGAAGTAACTTGATCAGATTGATGGAGACAACGAGACTCTATAGTTGCTATACCCATTTTCATAGACATAATATTTGCTATAACAACATCAACTTCCAGCTGGAGGCTCCTTCTACGACTGTCATTAAAATAGAGGATCGCGAACGCGCGCGACTCGCACACGCATTTTACGAGTCAGCGGCAATCCGCAAGATCTGCCTCCCATTCCCTGCCCAGTTCTTTTTTAGCTCCCCCAGGTGTATTTCTTGGCCCACTGTGACAAAGCGTACACTTTTAAAAATAAGCTATAATTAATAATAATACGATTATAGTCCCCAACTACAAAGACCATTTTAACGAAATAATCTTTGATACTATCTTGATAGTTTAAGTTTTTATCAAATTCTTCAGAAATAGAAATGTATTAGAAATGTATTATAAATATTAAAGATCTTCTTTTGGGATATACAGATATTTCTTCACCAATTGTCATATATGTATATTATATTAGTATTTATCCAAAATAAAAATCCACAATTTTCTCAGTGCACCCAGAGCCTCTGCATGAAGTTGAGAAGCCCGATTCCGATTCCGAATCCGATTCCGATCCTGAGACTGAGCCCGAGCCTGATGATAGCTTACTTAGTGACTGCGACTCCGTGTGTGTGTAATGTATGAAGCGGATTTCTGCAGGCCGCGTCGCCTTATTTAGGAGATCGTGATAAAAGTTGGAAGTCGCGTTGATTTATGTCAACGCATGGTCTCCGGCTCTCCGGCCCAAGAATCCCTCACCTCGGCCGAAAAAAGAAGAGAATGCCCCGATCTCATTGAATTTAAGTGCCAAATTAGGAGCAATATTGAAGCACAATTGCCGGAGACTCGGTTCTTATGGGATCTCTGGGGATCTCCCTTAGATTGTCAACCGAACTGAAGTGAGCTGTCACGTTTGCGGTCTGCTTATGTCAGCTTCAGCTGCAACCGGCTGCAGTCCCTCAGATTTCTCAGTCCCGCCTTTAAGCCCTTTAAAATGTGTTGTTATGATCGGGCGGCGGCGATAAGTTTTGCCTTCAGATGGAAATGAAGTTGGAGCCGATTCGAGTCGGGCCAAGTCGCCAAGTTGGAGCTGCGCAATCGCAATCTGGCAGCCTTGCCACAGACTCTAAAGTTACGCGGCATTGGGTTTTAGGTTTTGACTTTCGATGCAAATCATTTTACGTGTTGGCGACATTAAGCGCGAAATGACCCCGTTATCCCACTTGTCATCATCACTTCATAAATTAATGCTAACCGAGGAGGTAGCCAGGAGACCAGGAGACGAGGAGACACCGGAGACCAGGCAGTGGGTTTTTAACTTATTTTCACGACCAGGATGGTTTTTGTAGAGGGGGTCTAGAAAAACCAGAAGTTGTGCACCAAGAAAAAAAAGGGATATAAAAGATAGTTAAATTACCCGTATAATGGAAGCAGAAAAACCTTTACAGCATTTAAAATTAATTAAATAACATTTATCAAAATAATTATTCTCAAAATTCGGTAGACCTCAGTACTAAAAATCTACCACATTTAAGGAATTTTTAGAACTAAGTGATTAACATCTTATATTTATTTAGCACTTTTCAGAGTGTTAAATATCCCTCAAAAAAAGATTTTCAATTTGGATTCGCAACAACATTTTTGTTCTATTCTTTGGTTGTGGAACTTCCTCCCCCCTCTCAATTGGCCTCAAATTTGTGCAGACAAATTGGTGCCTGGGTGCCTTGGACTTGGCCAAAACGAAACCAAGCCAAAACCAAAGCCAAAAGCAAACTCAGCTCCAACTCCACTGAGACACTCGGTCTGGGACTGCGTCTTTTGGGCGTGTGTGCTCCGCTTTGCGATTACGATCACTTTTAGATCCAATATATCAGGGGCGCGCTGACGTCGTACATTGGACGACAATTGATATAAGTTGTGGTGAAAAGTTTAGTGGCATTCAACGATTGCTTTGCTAGATTAAAAGCGACAGGCAGCCGAAGCTGGAACTGCGGCTGGGAAGTGAACATGGATTGGATTGGTCTGCGGCTGGGGATCTGGAGAGCTGGAGAGCTGGAGAGCTGGAGATCTGGTCCTGGATACCTGGTCCTGGACCTCGACCGGGATCTGAAGTCTTGGCCAGCCACAAATCTTTTCGGCTCCGCCACAATCACAATCACAATGCCAAGTAAGACAAACCAAAGGCAACTGAAAAAATGCGGAACAAAAATAAATAAATAAAGGAAAATAAGTTAAGAAGCAGGCAGACAAGTCAGCAGACAAATAGCCGCGAGTTTGTACGTGCCGCTTTGGAATCCGTTCAGTTATATGTATGTAAATATATATAAAACTAAGTGTGTATGAGGGTGTAGATTGCTTATATAGAGTGCCTTGCTCTCT
The DNA here is from genome assembly GCA_037075205.1 of Drosophila prostipennis. Classification (NCBI taxonomy): domain Eukaryota; kingdom Metazoa; phylum Arthropoda; class Insecta; order Diptera; family Drosophilidae; genus Drosophila; species Drosophila prostipennis. The sequence continues at coordinate 781,227 of JBAMCJ010004533.1, read as the reverse complement.
GCACTTTATGGTAGTTGGGAACTTTTAATTGCAGATACAGCAGCCGCCACAGGAGCGGCCGCCCGTTAGCCGTAAAAAGCTGAATTATGCGATCCTACGTGATGACAACCTGGTGAAGCATTCCAATACATCGCACAGATGCTATCGGATCGGGGGAAACGACTCTCGGGTGTATGAACGTATGCATATATGGCCAGACCCACTGTCACTTATTACGCGCAAATTAGGGGAATTCAATCACCGAAGTTGGGATCCCCTTTAAAAAATACTTTAATGCATCTAGTTTACCATTTACAATACTCATTCTTAATAAACTTATTTTCAAAACCAATTTCTGTTTCAGAACTAAGTAATATCAAACAAAAACACCTCTTAACGAGGTAAAAAAATAGTGACGACCGCACCTTCAACATACAAAAGATCTGATATCATATTTTGTGACGAAAAATAATTTTACATTCGAAAATATAAAAACACTTTCTAAAATTTACTCATTCGGCCCGCTTCAGACAAATTTATAAGATTTTACCCACACGAACATTTTCTATTGTAGCGTGCCGAAAAAGTAAATTTTAGAAAGTGTTTTTATATTTTCGAATGTAAAATTATTTTTCGTCACAAAATATGATATCAGATCTTTTGTATGTTGAAGGTGCGGTCGTCACTATTTTTTTACCTCGTTAAGAGGTGTTTTTGTTTGATATCAGAAGTTTTTAAAGGGACAATTTATACCCTGGGTTTAATTTACATATTAGTATACCTCATACCATGACCAAAAGTCATCCCCATATAACTTAGTTATTAATTTATTTATTTATTTATTTATTTATTTTTTATTTATTAAAGTTAATAATTGTATAATGGAACGGTTTAAAACAATTTTACCGATTCCTTGACCCTAAAATACAGTTTGGATATGCACATACAAAATTTAATGCTTCTAAGCACGTTAGATAAATAATTGTAATTTCTTTAAAGATTTAAAAATTACTTTTTGTCATTCAATAATTGTTAAAACACTTAAAACTTAACTTTTAATCATTAAAAATTGTTAAAGGACTAGTAAACGATGAGAAAACATGAATTCCATAAGGATCCGAAAAGAGTGAGAGAGTAGCCCTACTTGCTGCAACCTGTTTTCATAAAAAAAAGCAGAGTCCATTTTAAAAAAAAACGATATTTTAAAAACTAAAAATGGCTCCAACTGTTTACAAAAATCGATTGTAACTAACAATATGGCGCATATATTGATTTATAAAAAAAAATTTAAATACAAAATTTTTTAGAATCTTAATTTGTTTTTATTTTTAAGAAAATAAAAACTTATTTTTTTTAACATTTTTTTTTTAAGAAGAGGTTTTAGAAGAATTAAATCAAAACACATGAAGTCACGCGGATTCAAATTTGTCAATTTTTGGAAAACTTTAAAAAATTCGAACTAAAAAAATAATTTTTTTTCGGACAAATCCTGATACACGTGATTGCTCATTTTCCGAATAGAACATGTAAAAAAAATTTTCAGGCAAATAAAAAATGTAAAAATTTGTTTGGCCCAAAACTGTTCGGCTCGTAAATGAACGGCCCTTAGGCAGCATTAATTGTTATGAGCTGGCAAAAGTGGCTATTTTCGTTTCTTAATAACTTTTAAACGTGATTTTTTACAGTAATGTGTTATATACCAAAATTTAAGGAATCTCAAGGGCTATACAGTTTAAGGTTGTAAGGAAAATCGTTAGAGCCGTTTTTGAGAAAATTAAAAAAAAGTTAAAAAAAAAATTTAAAAAAATGTTATTTTGTTTATATCTTTTTAACTATTACATTTACACAAATTGCATATAGAAGGCGTTTATAGCATTTAAAAATACCTTTCAAACGAGATGCAGCACAAGTCTGTAGCTTTAGTAGTATAGAAGTTACGGCTTTCCGAATTTTAGCTATTTATAGCTGTTTTCCCGCTAAACTAGCGGGTTTTTCCAAAAGTGGTAGAACAAAAGTTTTTTATATCGATGTGATGAACGTCATATCAAATTTTCAGAACTTAAAAAACATATTTTGGACAAGTGGACAAGTGGACAAACTGACAAACAGAATTAAAATTTCATTTTGGGAAGAAGAAGAAAATCTTATTTTGGCTATAACTTTTGAACGGAGCGTCGGATTTCGACAAATGACCCCTCATTCGACGGGTATTTTCAAAAGGAATACAACTAAAACATTGCGAGGGGGCATTTATCCCCACCGGCCCCAACAGCTCCAAATTTCGAAATTTTCACTTTTTCACTTTCACCGCTCTCTCTCCCAAGCCAATTGATTTTCTTAAAGTCTTGGTATGCAATCCTTTAAGTTTTTGCAATACCTTTCGATTGGTGTATTACTCATTACGATCGGACTATCACAGCAGATTTTCAATTTTGCGGCTATATAATAGTAGTCGCCTTCGCACACTCTCCTGGTGCGCTTCGTCACTACATGGACTGCCGTCCATAGTGATTAAAGTGTATTTCGCTTTTTTTAATAATTTAAACCTCCATCATATAGAGTATTACAAGTGTTTATCAGCAAATGACATCTAATAAGTTAGGCACCGTCGCTTAACGGGTCCCAAAGTCTGAATCCGAATGCCGAAAGGTCTGATGAGTTGGAATCTGCTGCTGAGGTTGCTGCTCAGGTTGCCCAGATATATCTGCTGCTGACTCGTCGCACCTTCGAGATCAGTTTTTATCAGTTGGAGGAGTCTGGCACTGGAACCTGTTGCCAAATATCTCGCTTAGATGTGACTGCGTGAGATTTATCCGCAGACTTGGATAGAAATTTGAATGAGTCAGTTGGTTTAAGAAAACTGTTTTTTCTTTTTGGTAGCCACTCAGCGGCTTTGAAGAGTGGTGAATCAGGCCATAAAAGAAATCTGCATTTGCACTTATAAAAAACCCAAGTTGTCACCTTGTGAGAAACGGAAATAATGATTGCGCTACCGATGTGTTGAATCAGTTTTGGGCCTGGCTAAAAAGATGACCGAAAGTGATTGAGATTGTTCATATAATAAGAGTGGTTTATTCAGTTGAATATTGCAAGTTGCACTATAGATTCGTATGCATTGTGTTTGCTCTTTACTTTCTGTAGTATTATATAACTTTTAAGTTGACTGCGAGTGGGTGGGCAGTGGCTCGCCCCTGACCATTTGCGATATGTGTCGTATCGGAAGGGATCGGCTGGGTTTAGTTCAGTTTTGGCTGGGACTCAGACCTAAACCAATGTGCGGCCAACAATATCAGCGGGTGAGGGCGCACACAGCGGGCCTCCGTTTGGGCCTCCTTTCTGACCCGGATTTGACTCTGAATGTGACTCCGATACCACCGATGCCAGCGACTCCTTTTCGATGCCATTCCGAAGTCCAACTGCGTGGCCGTCGTCCTTTTGGCCGGGAAGGAAGGTGGAAACAGTTTAGGTTAATGCCATAAGCAGCAGCAGGAAGCGGCGGATGCAGCAGCAGCCTCTCCAGCGGTTAGCTGGAAAACCACACGTGCCTCGGAAGGCGACCACATGCCGCTCCACAGCGGAGGTCAAAATAATAGAAGTGCCACCGAGGAATGCGAGACCAATCGCAGTGCAAGTCAATTGCGAAAAATCACTGCTGCTTACCCTCTTTTTTGGGCGAAAGTATATGTTACAGTGAACATATACAGTTTGCTAAACTGTATAAAATAAAAACAACAAACTAAAAAAGAAAATAGCTCAAAACAGGAAAATTCTTTAGAGCTTTTTTCTAAATTTACAGTTATTAAAGGAAAAAAATATAAAATCTTTTAAATTCTATGGCACAACTAAATTTTGTTAGTTTTAAATTGTAAAAAAATTGTATAATAAAATAATTTAATTTTAAAAAATAAAGTTTTTCAGTGACGATTTATTGGAAATTTATCTGTCTACTTATCTTTATCTTTATAATCTTTTATAATCTTTTGGGAAATATTATGTTTTTATTCATATTTTTAATATCTTTAGTTTATTTTTATGCTTTAAAAATAATCAACCTATTCAACGCTTCAGTCAGATTTTCAGTTAAATTTTTCGATCGCCCGTTGGCCGGGTGGTTCTACCTATTATTCTGACCATTTTTGTACCTGCGAGATAACCACAGGCCACATCCCGACCACAGGCCCTATATCTATAGGTCTATATGTCCTGGCCCACACTCGCCACAGTAGCTGTTCCAGCATTCGTTTCGCATTTGGAAACGCTTTCATTATGTGCAACTCGCCGTGGGTTTGGTATCTTCTTCTCCCTTCTCTGGGATCCTGCCGCGTAGTGCTAACATTTAAATTTGTGGAAAATCGAACCTGAAATCGGAGTGAGAACTCCCTCCGCGGGGCAAATGTTACGGCTTATCAAAACATAGTCAATATTTAATTAACACGAACGCAGCGGGCCGAAGGGAACAGTGAACAGGGAATTTCGAATTTCGAACTTGAGAAATGATTTATGATCGCATGTGAAATTATATATGCTCCTCTCCTTTACCCGTCGGAATTCTGGTATTTACCAATTGTGCGAGCCGACAAAGGAGCAGTTGGTCTTAATAGTTTGCTTAATTGTCGGTAAATAGTTAACCTAAATGCTCGGCAAACGTTGCGATGAATTGATTATCGCATCCCTCACAGGTACAGTGGGTTCTCGCAAAGGGGAGATACCAGCCACACATCGAAGGTGAGAAGTTTCCTGAACACACAGTGCGTACACCCACGTGCTGTAGATAAGAATTCGACCAAAAAGCAAACGAAATATTTAGATATTTTGGTTTTGTTTCAAAAGTATTTTGTATTCTAAATTTATTGTAAAATATACAACGCTAGCAACTTGAAATTCAGAATTCAATAATTGGAAAAAAATAAATTATTAAAGACTAATCGGTCTTTTACTTTGTTGGAAATAATTTTGACATAATATCCTAGCGCTGCAAGCGTAAGCTTATTATTAATGCGCTAGTCACTTTTTGTAGATATATCTCGTATAAATAAGAATTAAAAATCTGCGTTATTTACGATACTATGATTTTTACTATGATTAATATTAAGATTAACAAATAAATAATTTAGTAAAATCCAGAACTTTTTGTGATTTAATTGAAGAAAAATAGAAGAGCTGAAAGTTATAAAAAAAACTTTTCCATAAAAATTACAAAATCATAAACAACTAAAACGAACCATCTATTCACAAGTAAGAAATATTAAATTAATGTAGCTGTAAACTGTCCGGTAACTAGCTAATTAGAATTAAATGACTCAATCATTTCAGCCCCTGACTGCATAATTAAATATTTTCTATAAAAAAACTAGATATTTTTAAAAACTATAGTTGTTTCAAAACAAGCGGTGGAGAATCATCTACTTAAGAATATTAACCTGTGATTAAACTTTTATTAATAACTAGCAAAGATCGGCTATATTCCATACCTTTGGATTTCATCGATCTTTAATTTAAATTTAAAATATTTTCCATTCACCGCTTTTTAGATGAGACACCTATTTTAACAGAACTACGATAAATCCTTAATCCTAGCTTTCCTAAAACAAAATTTAAATACCAACAAAGTGTCCAAATATTACCAATAGACACTAATACATTGCAGTTTTAACCAATTTATATTCCACCATAAAATAAACATTTGTTGTAGGGTTTTTATGATTGTATTTTCTTTTAATTGTATAAATATGTTTATTTAATTACTTATTGTTTTGCCGTTTAACATTAGGTTTATTTATAAATTGCTGTTTATCGTTTTAGCTGATTTATTCGAGGAAAATAAAACAGAAAATGTCCAGAGTGTGGATGGCATTATTAATTAAATCATTTTTTATTATAAATAGCGCAAAACATTTACAATCTTATTGCCGGGCACTTAAAAGAAGGAAACAAAAACAAAAAACAATTTTTCATTATTTTTCGTTGATTTTACGCAGAATTTATCGCTTTTCTTTCTATTTATTTAAAATTTAAACTTAAACAAAACAATCGCATATCGTAATTATTTATTTAATAATTGTTTTCATTATTATTATTATTAATTATGATTAATTTTATGTAATACATTTTCAACGTGTTTTTTCTTTCGTTTTTAAAATACAAATACTTATGATGTATGTGTGTGGGTGCTTGTTTTTTGATTTCTTGCATTTTTAATAATATTATTAAATTGTAATTAATTTGTATTATTCATAAAAATATAGCGAGAGTGGGTGTATGTGTAAATCTTTAATATTGTTTAAGGCAAGATAATTGCAGCTGATTGTTGTCGCATGTTGCTGTTGTGTGGTGTTGCACGTTGCATGTTGCTGGTGTGTTGCTCTGTGTGTGGCTGCTGTTGCCTGCATTTTTAAAAGCGCAAGAAGCTTTGGCTTAATTGCACTTTCGCTGGCAACACGAGCAACACATGTGAGAAGGCCAGCAGCAACATGTTGCTGTTGTGTTGCATGTAATGTTGTTAGAAGTTTAAGTGAATTCTGTTGGGATTTCCGTGGATTTTCTGCTGTTGCGTATGGGCTGTTGCTGTTGTAGATTTGTTTACTGGTCTTCTAGATGTTGGTTAGCAGTTTTTTAGAATTGCTGAAACTTAATGATCCTTATTGCAGGTAGAAACTTTCCAGATGTTATTTTTTTACATTACTGCAGCTAAGAACATTTATAGATATTGCAGTTCTTTTCTTAACTTTGTGTGCTTTTAAATGCTTCGTTTTAGGATGTTGCAAGTTCTCAGTTATTAGATGTTGCATGTTGCTGGTTTTTATGTACTTGTGCTCCTTCATCACTTTCCGAAGCAGCCACGCCCACAAGTGTCCATGTGTAGATTTCTGCAAGTATTTTTGATAATATGGAGCTGCTGTTGCAATGTTCGCTGCAACTGTTGCTGTTGTGCTGCGCCTGCGCAACATTTGGATATTTTTTGTCTGCTGTTGATGGGGGCGTGGCAAGTGCATTGTATAGACCAGATAACCGAATAGATTGAAAACCAACACCTGAACTTAGCATTCCATTCACTATAATCGCTTGTCGTGGCTGTAGATTGCATCTAGTAGTTTAAGCAATATTGCAGTTGCTGCTGTTGCAGGTATTTTTATATATATTTAAAGAGTGGTGCATGAAGAAGTAGGCGGGGTGTGTTGCAGTTGCCTCATCAGATCCCATTCATTCAATTTGTGTGTGTAAGATATAGCTGTGATATTGCGTGCTGTTGTTGGTGCGGCGGTGCTTAGATATCGGTTTTACTTTATATATTGCTCTGTGTGTGTTTTTTATATATATTTATATATATGTTTATATGGTATTTTAGCTTATCGCCAAACACACTGACTACATCTACAAATAGAAGAGAGAGAAACAGAAAAATAGAGAATAATTCGTGATTTGGCAAAAAAATTTCAATAATTCTTAGTAATATGAACAAAGCGTTGCTGACTGCCCAAAAAATGTTTTCGGTTTTTTCATGGTTGGCTATGTGTTTATGTATGTATATGAGAGTGTGCTGATAATGTGATTAAGCTTTTTATTCAATCAAAAAAAGCTTTTGCTTCGGGAAATTCGGGAGTTATCTTAACTTTTTCGGCTAGGTCTGCTATAATGTATCGACTTTATTGATAAAATACCTTTTTCTATATTAATGTTCCATTTTATCAAGGTTTTTTAAATATTGTTGAATCTAGTTTTAATTATTTAAATTGTTTAAAAGGAAAACGAAGAGGTAATTTAATCTGTCAGATTAGACAGATTACTAAATACTTAACATAGCAATTTGTTTTATAAATATTTTTTAAATATATTTTCCTGGAATTGCCGTGCAAGTATGCATGAGCTACCGACTGTATTCTACATTAATATTTATAGACTCCAGGGGACTTTTAACTTTCCCTAGGTATTTATAACAATACGATTTATATACAAAAATGTAAATACCTACAATGAACTTACACCATTTAAAGGGGGTTTTCTTTTCAAAACAAATTTTCAATTGTAAAATTTTTTTAAATTTAATATTTATGGTACCTAACAATAGTATTTATATTCCTTTTTCTGGCATATTTTAAGGAAAAATAATTAAAATAAATATTTAATTTTTAGAAAACCAACACCATTGAAAAATAACCGAATTTTGGTAGTTTCTGTAAGCTTAATTCATGCATTATATTCTTGAATATTTGTATATTTACACGCAGAAATTAATCATATTGGTCTTTATCGATTTGACCCATATTTTGTTTCGTATAGAAACCAATTATGATTCATATTGCTTTTTTATGATTTTTATCAGGATACCTTGATATGTATTCAACTATTCTCAAATGAGAATATATCCTTATATGAGATATTATATATAACAATATTGACTTGAGTGGACTTTAAAAATTAATTTAGCAATTAACAAGAAATAAAGTTTTTAATGGAATCGTTAGTAAATTCAAGTACAAAATTAATCTGCATAAAAATCATATAAAATCAGTTTTTACAGGGAAACGTTTTCAGTGCGGTAGTTATGGGGTGAATTTGGACTTGGAGACTTGGGAACTTAGGAACTTAGGAACTGGGATATTGCTTACCTGTGCTGGCGCAGGTTGTCCCGCTGCTTGAAGTACTTGCCGCACACCTCGCACGAATAGGTGATCTCGGGGGACTTGTGGGTGCGCTCGTGGATCATCAGGTTGTACGGCTTGGTGAATCGCCGCTGGCAGTACTTGCAAATGAACTCGCACTTCGGACGCATCTTGCGGCGGAAATCGGACCGGCAGTCATCGTTGTCGATTCGCATTACAGCAAACATTTTGACAGGCGATATGTGTACTTCTGCTCGGCGGTGTTGAGTGTTTGAGTGCTTGAGTGGGGTGCTCCAAGTGTGGCTGCCAAGTATTGCTCGGGGCTCTCCAAACCGTATGCTCGCGCTCTCGGCAAATGGGTATTTCTATAGGAATCACTCCCGCTTTTCAGCCCTCGCTCTATTGCGCTCAGTTTGGCTCCACAGAAGGGGGTTTTCCACTCAATGGGGTTTATTTTCTCGCCACCTCTAATCGCTATCTACCCAGATAACACCGCGTTTAATTGCTGCCTTTTTGGCTGATTGGTCGGTGAAAAGCGGCAACGTCGCTTCCTCTTCCTCCTGCCGGCTTTATCTTTTTGGCCCGTATATCGCTGCTCTGTGATTTCACCTCTCCTCCTCTTTTTTCACAGTTTATCACGGGTGACCAGTAGGTGGTGTTGCGTTTCGGTGGGCGTTATTTATTTTTTTCCTCTCCGCCGACTTTTAGGTTTGGCTTTTAGTTTATGGCGCACTTTAAGGCAAACACCTAAAACAGAGGGAGACGCAAAGTTTAAATAAAGTTAGCAACGCCTGCGACAACTTTTATGGGTTAATAAATTTCAACCGGAATATATATAAATGTCCCGGCTTATATCTAAACAGCAGCGGTCAAATGAATAGCAAGGTATAATTTTTCAGAGCTATCAAGTTAATGTCTTTTGAAATATAATTAATTCAGTAATAGTTTATAAAAATGGTGTACCAAATGTCAAACCATTTTGTTAAGGAAAAGCCAAGTTATCAAAGATTAATAACGAGGAATATCAAAGAAAATAATAATATATTTGCTAGTCATATTGGACTAAGCTTCTGTTAATCAACAATTTGACTAATTTATGGTTAAACCCAAGTGTCATTATTTTGACCACAACAGTATGCATATGTGCGGCAACAACAATATGTCGAGATCACGCAACATGAAATCGGCAATGACTCATTAAAAGCAACCAAATCCGCACCTCGGACGCGGTGTTGACATTTACAAATCACCCCGACGTCCAGACAACTGTTTTTCACAGTTGCTAACCTTCGGCGGGCTTTATAATAATTTGTCTTCGACGACACCAACGATTGTTCACCGTTGTCGCTGGGTTTGTTCACTTAAATACTTGTATACATTTTCTTTTAGCGCATTTTTAGCCAAGTTCATTGACGGAAGTTCCTATTTCTGCAAACACAATTATTCAATTAGTGCGGTAGGCAGTGTAAAGTAAGTAATTAAGTTCCAACTTTCTTTACTTTTCACCAACCTATTAAATAACGATATCAGCAATATTATCCCCAGTTTAATACCAGAAACTGCAATAAAATCATTTTAAAAGAAATTCCCATTACAAAAAGACACCCCATACCAACTGTAATAATGTTATCTCCATAAATACCCAAGTTCCCATGGTCGGTTTTGCATTTCTAAATTAACTGAGTCATCTCGTTGGCAAGCCAATGCCTTTTGCAAACTCCCCCGCCGCGTTATGACCAAGTACAGTTGCCAAAATCTCCCTGTTTTTGGCCACTTCATTAAGGTGGCGCTGTAACAAGTTTATTTTTAATTGGCGCCTTGCGTAGCCGAACGAAATTTATGCCCATCGATGCGCTTTTTCCCTTCTCACCCGCGCGGTAGTTAACAACTGTTATTTTTTATGTAATTTTATTTTTGTCATTTCGGCGCCGCTGGATTTCTGGACTTTTTCCCCTGGCCTCATCGTTTTGGGATATATATTTCCCAGATTTACTGGCCTTTTTGTTTCGCTCGGGGTATTCGGGATTTTTCTGCGCGAAACAAAAGCCAGCGCTGACTGGTAGCGACAAGCGTCTCGGCAAGACCCGATTTCGATATTTATTTATATGTTATGGTGCTTTCAGCTCGCAGCTGGAACACTTTTGGGAATGGGAATGGGATTGGGATTGAGGCTGGGATTCGGATTCGGATTCAGATGCGGAATGGGAATGGAAATGGAAATGGAAACGGGTACGGTTCGGGGATCGGCGATCGGGGAGCTAACGTTGACAACAAAAGGCAAAAGTCACAGCGGGTGCTGCACCAGCCGCAGACGGTACGTAGTTATTGTCATTATAACATTAATGCCCACTAAACATATTCAAATTATAACACTGGGTCTCGCTTGAGTCCGGCACTCAGAGAAAATGGTTCTTGATTATATAAAAATTTAAAACTTAAGATCTCAAGATCCACAACTTTCATGCGCGGATCCACGGGGGGTGATATGGGTGATATATCACCCCCCACTCGGGTGAAAAATGAAAGAAATTTTGGTACTCAAAAAGTATGCAACAAAAAAATTGTTCTGATATCACCCCCCACAAGAAAATCCTGGATCCGCCACTGACAACTTTTAATATAAATAAGATATAATTTACTTTTATTTATTTTAAAATTTCCCCAATTTTTTCTAGATTTTCTAAAAATTTTATTTAACCTTTGACTCTAATCTCTGAACTTTCAAATATAACTTCTAATTTTAATACCCCTTTTTTCCCCAGTGGGCGCGGTGCAGAGGTTCGGGGGCTTGGGTCGCTGATCGCATTGGTCATGTCTGGCGGGAGACTGAGACTCGGCTCAGATCGGCTCAAAAGCCTGGCCAAAAGAGGGACTCCTCCAATGTTAATTTGTGTACACAATGTGGCGTCACATTGGCATTTTAACGCCGTTAATCATGCGACACAGGGCGCCTGCATAAGGCCATCCATTCGATATGGATTCTTTTGGGTCCGGGTCTCTCCGCTCCGATCGGTCTCGCTTTTGGCCATGCCTTGCTTTGGATTTGGACTCGGATTCGGATTTGGCCGTGGATTTGTATTTGTATTCAGTTTGTCTCTGGGAGCGTGGGCCTAAGTGGAGCACCATTAGCCACGGGTTGCTCTCCGGGGTTAAGCACTCTATTTGGCCATTTGCTGGATGCGTCGAATGACGATGGAATTGTCTGAAGACTTGGGATAACGAAGGGACAACCTTCGAGATCGGTGAAATTCGAGCTGACAATTGAGTGAGCCCATCAATTTGGAAGGTTAAGTGAGTTGGGGAATTTTAATAATAAAGGTTTCCAATGGCAGAAGGACTATCCTATTGCGTGATAAGTATGCGTTCTTAATAATATTTACGCAAGATGAGATTAGTAAACATTTAGTATTTTTAACTGAAAATAACTATGAGAGCAGAATAATACATGAATGTTCAAGGGATAACACATCAAAGTCAATCTCAATGCCTTTACACAGTAATACTTTTTATCTATGCTCAGCATACCCAATCTTACGATCAACTAAGCAGATCCGTATAATCCGTTGAAAATCCAAGCCAAACAATCATCACAACCTGTGCAAATTCATGCCAAAATCCAAACGGGCGTTACTTGGCACCTTTTTCGATCCAGGTTTCCAAGCGATCTCCAACTGTTGGTATTTGGCAACTGCAAATAGCAATCCGCTTAAGCGAAAAACGAACACCCACAGAACCGGAGGGAAACTGCCCAAATATTGTATAATAAACTGTTGTCCAACGCAAAGATAATCCCATTAATCCGCACTGAAAATAATTAGTGTTGTACACACACACACTTTTTGGACGGCAAGGTTCCGCAGATCTGAAGATCTCAGGGAGATCTTTTGCACAGCATGATCCTGACTCCGGACTTTGGGTTTCCGTGTGAAGGGCATGCGAAAGGCGTTAATGCTGCGTGAAATTAGATTTGCACCGATGGGAAAGAGAAATAAAATGGCAAACTGCAAACAGAGAGTGAGATTATATATGGAAGAGATCTCTGGCGAGATGGCAACACAAGAAGTGCAGAGTAAGTGCGTCGGGGACTTCCACGAATACGAACCTCGGACCTCAAGAGTTACAGTTTAACACCCCGAGATAAATGTGTAGCGGTATGGGCGATAACAGGCTCAAAAACTGGGTCCAAAAAAGGGCTCAAAGCAGTGACACACACGTCGAAGGACGTGGGATATGGTCAAAAGCGATTACCACACTTCTTTCACCTCTCATCTCTGACCATCCCTTTATGTTTTTTTTACTTTTTTTGTAGGAGGCGGACAGTGAGTTGGCAAGGTGCCATTAAAAATTACAACCGAAAAGTGAAAAAAAAGAAAAAACCGAAGCGAGAATAAATGACAATAAAAGGACATAAGGCTGGCAAGACAAAGGCACCGAAGTCCATTTGATACGAATCTAATTGTGCTAATGGCGCAGAATTCCCGGGAAAAACACCCACACACACACGGGGTCCTGTCCTGACAACAGAACCAATAAGTCGGTGGAAACAATTAGGATATGTGGCAGTGCCACTTCAGCGCGAACAAAGGAAGGTAACCCCAAACACAAACACACCACAAGATACAAAGATACAATGATGGAATGGTATGAGGGATCGGGATCTCCTTTAGATCCATCGCAAATCGGTTGGGAATTTCGGGACGAAAGAAAGTCGATTTCGACCGCTTCTCACCTTCAGCCGTTAAGATATGACAGTTGCTCAAAAGTCGGCGCAGATTAGCTGCCAGCTGAGCCCATTTACCGTAATCGCTTAGCTAATTAGACTCTAATTGATGAAGCGCAACGGGCGGTCCAGACGAGGTCAAAGATCAGACAGACGGAGAAGAAATGGTCGCGAGAAAAGCGGTAAATATTCCAGAATTCCTCAGTGCAAACAGCAAGAAACCAGAACTAAGGAGTCGCACATAAATTATTCATATGCATTTTTTAACAGTTCCCAAAATTGTTTGACGAAGTGACATTGAGAAAAAATTCTTTAAAAATTCAGTGTTAATATTGTTAAAATTAAGTTTGAAAAGTTCCTTCGAGTCGTGGGTTTTTGAAGACTTTTTAAGACTTGTTTTGAGGGAATGAGAAATATAAAAAGATTACAAACACCTACGAAAAGTTCCGATTTCTACAAGTTTCCTCTAGAATCATGGGAGTTTTGGCACAAGTGTTGGGCCACTTGATAAACTCTGGTATTTCAAAAAACTTCGGCATTCACCAAACTTTTTGAACATCTGTTGGTAGCTTGAGCCGTACTCATTGGTATTTCATAATCGAATAAAAAAAGCACAACTCCATGACTCATAGTTGAAAACTTGTACCAAAACGGCTGATGATGATATGTCGGACATTCTTGGCGATGATTCGCAGTGTTTTGTGCGTCTTGCGATCAACCTTCGACAAACTAGGCTTTTGTCCAATCTCAAAGAAGTTTCTTCATGCTGACTCATCAACTTTATGAGCTTCCATTCTTTCGAATTTAACAAATGCCGACGGCTTTAAAGGTTGCTAGAGGATCTGATACTTGTTGGATCAATGGATTCATAGGAAAATCTTGGTATTAGCAGTTATTCAATACTGAAAATCTATTTGTTGCCCTCTTCATAACATAACTGCAAAAACATTCAGTTTTTTTTGCTAATATTTTTTTTTCCTTCACAGAAATTTAAGGGTTGAAAATTTTCGAATAAGAGTTTACGTTTAAGTTCCTAAAATGTTTTTCCCCTGAAATTGTACTCCTAATAATGATACCCTTGATCTTTTAAATACTTAACAATTCAAGATTTTGAAATTTATTTCAAGATTTTGTAAAAATCGTATAGCCAAATATGGATAAATTTCAGAGATTTCCCATTAATGATGATCACCCAATTTGAGAATTTGTGTCAAGACTTATCGGTAAAAACTTTTTACAATCCAATAGGGAAATGTTCAAACTTGGCGTCCGCCATTTTGGCAAATGGCGACACTTTCTCACGCACACAGAGGCCGAAAAAGCTCCGTTGGCCACACGCACGCCATATTAGACGCATCGCCCGCTCTCCCTCTGGCGCACCAAGTGCCCAAACAGAGAGGCCCGGGCAGAAAGAGAGGGCGATACACGCACCCGTGTTACGTGTGGGGTTTTTACTTCTTCTTCTTTGCTCAGTTTTCAGTTGCCCAATGAAAGCGGCGTAAAACTGGTAGCGAAACAAGTGTGGAAGGGGGAAGAACGCCGAGCAGAAGAACACGAAGAACGCCATTGAAGAGAGAGGCGGAAGGAAGACTTACCCAATGGGATTGCACTGGAATTACGCGTTCTTCGGGTTCGAAATGTGGCTTTAACCGATTTCTTTAGCTGTTTTTCCGATCGATTTTCGTATGTCCGTTGGTAAGATGAATCGATTTGTATCTCTTTTGAAGGTACTCGCGAAGGAACTGTTACTGATGTTGTTACTGATACTGATGAGAGGGAACTCTATATACGCACGCTCGAGCGGCACAAAGTTGAATGAATGAATGCTACTAATAACTGAAAGAAATAGTAGTCGCCTCTGCTGCCGTCCTCTGTCGGCGTCGCTGCCGGCGTCGCTGCTGGCAACTTGAGGAAGCGAGATCATCGCTCTGTCCCTGTCTGTTACTCAATTCGGTGGCACTGTGTGAGTGTGTGCAAGTGTGTGAGTCATCCGAAGAGAAACGAAGCAAAACGAAGACCGGTAGCCGAAGCTACTGCTCATGCGCAGCGCTCGCTAGCCGTCTCTTTCGCTCGCCCTAAGTTCTTACGCGTAAGTACAGTAGCTGGCAAACAGAAGCCACAAAATGGCGTCGCTTCTAACGGAAGCCGATACGAAAAAGCCACAAAATGGCGTCATCACTTACCTATTGCAAAAGCTCGAAAATCCTTTTGCAATTTTCAAAAGCAAAGCACAAATAAAATGCGATTTCTGTTTGGTAGCACTGTGTTGGGTAATATTATTAATAAAATATATTTCACTTCCGAACGCTTCTGTGCGCGAGAGTCAACTGCAAAGTTACGATCGAAAACTTCAGCTTGATGGGTTGAACTTTTTGTGTTTTTCCTTTTTTCGTTACCCTCTTTTTTTACAGCCCTCTCTCGGCTGGCTGTCTCTTTCCATCGCACTGCCTTGGTCGAGGGCGAACGAGTTTTGAGTGTTTCAGCTGATTGGTCAGAAGAAAATGAGCTAAAGAGCGGGCTGAGAGACTGAACGGGAGAGTGAGCGAGCGAGCGAGAGAGGGCTACCTGAGTTGAGTGGTTTCGAAGGCGTTACCTGAGTTGACTGTTAATTAAGCTTAAGTAAGTCAACATTTTAATTAAGTTTGGGGTACTAATGAGTAAAAGGTGTGTTGGTAAATACAAGTTTTAATATATCCAAGATTTCTCGGCATTTCCTTGTACTCCCTCTCTATTCTTCTAGCTGCTGTTTAGTTATAATAGTAACTTTCTTTCACTTATACCTGTGCATATTTTTATAGATGTGGGCGTGGCTTTGGGCGGCGCTCTGTCTGTCCCTCTCTCTGGCTTACCCTCTCTCTTTCTCTCTCACCCTCTTTTTAACTGCTTCTTAACCCGTTTTGTGTGCGAGCGAGAGGCGAAGCACAAAAACCAGTGGCAGAGCAGAGCAACCGTATTACGCAGCACTGAATTTTTTGTATATTTTTCTTCGCTTTTTATTTTTGTGGAGCTCCATTTTGTTTTCAGGGCCTGGGAAACTTTTTCTCGCATTTCCTTTGGCTTTGCCGCCTCCGCTTTTGTTGTTTCTCTTCTTCTTGTGTGGCCTCTTTAGACCCAAAAAAAAATAATACAAAAACACCAAATTAATGGTCTGTTTATCTTTTCTGCCTCACCATATCTGTTTATCTTTTACGATTTCTCAATGAAAACTGAAAAATTGTGTCTTTCATTCAACAAAAAACTTCATTAACTTAACACCCAATGTTTTTAATTAAGTGCGCCCGAAAAGGATTGTTTTTAATTAAGTTTTCGCCTGTCCATAAAGTTTAACAAATTATTTTCGACTGCTTTTGGGCATTTTTAAGTGCAATCCGTTGGCAACTCCACTTTGATGGCTTCATCTTTGTCCGCCTCGCTTTTGTTTTTTCTCCGTTTCCCTCTGTCTTATTGTTTTTCGGATCAAATTTGCATATTTTAAATGGGCAATCAGCGGACTCGAAAAGGAGACGTATCGACAATTGCGAGGAGCTTCTTTATAAAGGAGAAACTAATTATGAAACGTCCAAAGAAGACCCAAGAAATGATATTGCTTACTTGGCAATTTTTGAGACTTCATTTCGGAGGTATTAAATGTGATGCAATATTTCGAAGAATATTGAAAAACCATACCACAATAATATCTAAGAACAAAATGTTTTTTTAACATAGCTTTCATCGATTTCTCTTCATTTTGTTAGAATAATAAAATAGCTTTATTCCATATTTCAAACTCATCTATCATCTGCAGACAATCTGTCACTTTAAAAACCCTTGAAGTTTGCCCGAATACCTCGCCACAACTTTCTCAATCTATCAATAAACAAAGTTAAGGCCAGAAAAATTCCAACGACCAAAAAATTTTGCCCCAGACAGTGCACACAAAAGTATTAAATTTCATTAATTGCCAAAATTAAAAAGGCAAACAGAATCGGACAAAAAAATGAAGATTGGTGAAAAATTAAAAATTCATACGGCAGCGATGCGGTCACATAAATTTTTAAGACCAACAAAGAACCACGGCTGAAAGCAGAGACAGATGCAAAAAAATATAATAAATATATACACAAAAATATACGGATGAATCTGTGGAAGCAGGCAAATGTCGAAGACGTGGGCGTTGAATGGGATCCGTTTGGGGTTTTTTTCGGATTCATTTTTTTATACTTTTTGGTTAATAATAATGAAACTGGACCGCAGCCACCGCAGCAAGGCGTTGTCAACAGTTGGCGACGATGATGCTGATGATGCTGATGATGACGAGGCCCCGACTTGGTTCCATCTTCATTTCTTCATTTGGCACACGGTAGTTGGCTGAGTTGTCATTTAGCTTCGTGTCTCTGGGCCTCATTCAAGGTGTGCGAGTGCTAAAAAACTGGGGGTATCTCTTCACTGAAGAAAAATCGAGACACCTTAGTATGACAAAATTTTACTTCATCTCTGTATAATTTTATTCAACAATCAAGTTTTATTTTTGCGGCCAAGTAAAGTATTTAAAATATTATACGAATAATATTGTTGAAAAATTAAAAACAATCTCTAATTTGGGTATTGGGATTTAGGTTTAAGGAGCAATATAATTCATTCATTGCTTGTAAGAAATATACTGAAATTATAACGATTTTTTTTTCGAGTGTCTTCTCTCCCCAAAAGTCGTGACTTGATTTATTTTTTTGGCCCGGACTTGTGTTTTCACATAAATTTGAATTATGGTCGGCTGGCTCGTAAAGTCGCTGGGTGATGTGTCTATTTTAACAGTTAGTCGGGGGACGGAAACCGAACGGCGAGCGATCTATCAATGAATCCGCAGCTGAATGAACTGGCCCGAACAAAACTTGATCGGATCCTCATTTCATATGCAGTTTCGATCTTCAGTTTGTATGCTAATTTTCGTTGTTCGGTTTTCGGTTTCAGACCGCGTCCATTGTTCATTTTTGGTTGTTTGCCGTGCGATGTTTTATTTAATTTTAATTTTTATTTCGTAAATTTTAAATTTGTTGTCACTTCTGTGGGAGCAGACGAGGTTTTTCCACTCGCCCGCCGTCCTATACGAATTGTTTTTTATTATAATTGGGTGCGGTTCGCAGTGGTTCGGTAGTATTTCTGCAGAACTCCATGAATCGATCCTATTGTTCAGTTATAAAAATGAAAAAAAACAGTCGCTCACACACGAATATCTATGTATCTTTTTTTGTGAGGCAGCCGCTATAGAAATTAATAAAATTTATGGTTTATTTGGAATTCTTGTTCGTTTTTTCGGTCATTAATTTGCCATAAAGAAGTAGGCAAAGTGTGTGGCAAAAGCTTTTAAAGTGGGTAGACAGGAGGGAATCCATTGTTCAAATGGATGTTTGTTGTTCGTTAAGTTTTAAAATCAATTTCGAGTTTGATAACTTAGTTAAATCAAAGGGTTTTCAAATTCATTTCAAGGGCTTAATTCCTCTTTTATTAAAATTGTTTCCCCTGAATACTTACAATTAAATGGTTGAACCATCAAGTCCCTTTACAATTTATTTTGATTCAGTTTAATGATCAAATAAGACAAATGTCGTCTAAATAGGTTATTTACCATAAAATCACTCAACCACTTGACCCCAAGAATATAAAAGCATCCCCACCCAAAAATGGACCATTGTAACTCGGCTCTTATCACTGGCCAATTGATCTGAAAAGGTGTCAACCCATGTCTCTTCGATGTCTAAACAGAAATTCCTCATTTCCCGTACCGCTTTGTGCTTAAAAACTTGTAAATTGCGTTATTTTCTTAGGAACACAATCCCCATTCTATACAAATTACCAGCCCACATCTTTTTGAACATTTTCACCTGGATTCTAAGTGATTTACGATCTATTTAGTTCTCTGGTCTATTCCTTAGCGCCACACGAACTTCCGTTCCGAACATGGGGGATATATAATCTTGAAGGTGTCGCCTGCGTGGGTGTCACAAATTCAATTCGAAATTAATAGAATAGGATAGGGTTAACCTATGCGACATTTAATACTGTTAGCTGCACAGAGAAATAAATAGTTTGTATTCTTATTTAAATAGAATAGTTGGTAATATTTCGAAAATAATTTAAAAAGCTTTAATTTGGAAAACATGTATTATAATATATTCTGATCCTATTAATAGATTTAAATATGTAGTTTTATTTAAAAAAAATTTGTTTCTACTGTAATCCAAGTTGCAACAAAGTGAAAAGACAAAAAAATGTTTTATTACACTGATTTGCATTTAAATCGATGTTGGCGGCGGCGTCACTCTTTCCAATTTGGGATAAAGGGGCATATGGGGTTAATGCGGGGGGATAGACCGATGATTACGGGCCCCGCGAGCGGTCAAAATGTTGACAATGATCCCAGATATCCCACACCGCGATCAGGTCAAAACCCAACCCAAAAATCTTAAAAGTTTTCAATGAATTTGTTTCTTTCTTTTTCTCTTCTCCATTCTTTCTTTCTTTCTTTTTTTTTGTTGAATGGGAAGCGCCGAAGTTTTCATCCTTCACTCTGGAAACTTTTTTCTTTTGTATATTAGATCATAAATTATGGAACTTTGCATATATGACAAAACAAATAATTTTTTCGGTCTGTCGTGCTTCCAGTAGCCACCCCGCTGGGTCTCGAACCCCCCACTTTGTCTCTCTAGTTGGGCAAAATTTATTAGTTTTTCCATTTTTATTGAGGAATTACAAAGGGAGGGCATCGGGCAAAAGGAATCTCTGGGGTAGGTGGCGCCTTGCTTAGGGATTAGAGGCTAGAGACTCGGAGAGATACAAAAGGGAGACCTATGGAAGAGATCCCCTCACGATTTATGCTCAAAAAATGCCTTTTAGCCAGAGGCTCAAAAAAAATACATTTTTTCATTCAAAGTTGAAAACGGGCAACAGGTTTTATTCGTTTTTGTTTTCTGTACAGTGGAACTTACTAGCCTGGGATTACATTGGATTATTTTATTTAAACTATATCTTTTTAAAAACATTTTGTTAATTATTTGATAATTGGTCTTTAAAAACCACTTTCTTAGAATTAGAGTTAACAAATAAACAAAAAAAACGAATAACATAAAAATTCGATTTTTCATTAAACAATTTTACCATAAAAAACCATTTTGGGAACGGTTTTTGAAATAAACAATTTAAAAAACATTCTTGCTAAAAATTGATTAAATTTGTTTTAATATATTTAAGGATTTGTTTTTCCTGGCTGTTCATTTTTGTAATTACTGTAAATTAAACAATGAGAAAATGAAATTCATCCGAGTACTCGCACATCAACAACAACAACCATGAGAGCAAGAGAGGCTGATGCCTCCCACAAAGCTGCCGAAGTCAAAAACGAAGCTTAAAAATGCCGAAGTAAAACGAAGCTTAAATCGAGCTCAGACCAGACAACAAAAACTACATGAGTGAGAGCTGCAAAGAGAGGCTCCCCTTTTGTTGTTGTTGTTCTCTGTCTCACTGGAATGGCATCCAAAAAAAGAGAGAGAGAGGAGTCCTACCGTGGGAAATGAACAGTAGCCGCCTTTTGGCTTTTTGCACCACCAACAACAACAGCAATAAGAGCAGCAACAACAATGAGCCGCAGCCAGTTTACTGACGTTCCTTCTTCCTCCTTCCCCCCACCCTCCTCCACCCCCTTTTCAAACGCTTCTTTTTTTCCTTTTCTGTTTTTGTTGTCCGTTGAGTGAGCTTTTGCAATTTCACTGCATCGTTTTGCTTTTGTTGTTGTTGTCGGCGCATTTCAAATAAGCCTAATAATAATGCAATTTATGCCAAGTGGGAGCAGTGCGACGATAGTGAAAAGGAAAGAGAGAGGAAATGGCAGAGAAAGGTGATGATTTTACATGTGTTAATATTTTAAATGTACATTGTACATATGTACGTATGTGGATGCATATAAGGTTTACGTATACGTAATATATGTTTTACATCAGGAATTAGTGTTTGAATTATCTGAAATTTAAAATGTGTGTTTATTGTTTATTAGAACTATTGAAAATTCCCAGTTGCTGAATTTTGAACCATTCTTACAAAATTATAATTTAAAAATATTATTATATTTTCATGAAATATTTAAATATAAAAAGTGTGTTATAATAATTTTCTTAAGGACTAGTGTATTCAACTTAACAAAAAGTCGTCCAAGACAAAAAATTTCATATGAAACAAAATTTTTTGACGTTTTTTTCATATGAAGTTTTTTGTTATAGACGACTTTTTGGTAGGTTGAATACTACCCCTAAAACTGAAATCAGATGATCAATTCCATGTTCTTGGTGAAGCTTTCTTCGACAGATAATTGGAAAATCAGTTCGTTTAGGAATTTTGCTTACTTAAAGTAAAGTAAGTTCTTAAAATATTTTTGGTACTCTGTAATTGTTGTAGGTTTTTTGGATCTCCGGCCAACTCCCAGGATTAAGGATCACTTAAAGATCTTAAAGCGATATTTAAGCAAGGAGTTAATAAAACCCGCTTACAGTTTGGCAAAGTATATAAATATTACTGGAACCAAAAACAATATCCTCTCGGAAACCTATCCCACCGAGGCTTGAGCAGTATAATAATATTAAATACTGGTTAAACGACTCAAATATCTTAGGTCGACACTGCATTTCAGCATTAAAACACGACATTTTCATTAATGATTGTAGGTGATGAGTATAATTTCGATTGTCAGGCAACTGATTAATTCCAAAGTTCAGCTAATATGATCCTAGCTTCTAATAAATTGTATCAATCTTTGCTAATTAATGGTAGTGTTCTGGTTTCCAATTGATATAACTATCTCTAAATTTACCATTGAAAATCCACGTGCTTATTATGTTTTTCTTTTGAGTGGCTAGCGGGTAAGGAAAAACCTTTTAGCACCTTTGGCAGGCCGCAGCAAAAATCACAACAAGTTGCGGGCAAAACCGAGTCTGCATTTGGCCGTTTTGGCTTATCAGTTGCCGGGCCAAAAAGTGGGTAAACAAGGGATGGTGGGAGATGGTGTTTGAGATGTGCAAAGTGGGATGCCCGATGCAGATGCGCAATGTGGACGCGGATGCAGTGGAAAACACCTCTTTGCTGCATTTCGAGGGTTTCCCAGGTTATAATTCATTTGCTTAGGCTATGGCTGTGGTTACACTGAGAAAAATATAGTTAAATTTATTTAGGATATTACTAATTCTGAATAAATAAAAAAATGAATTTTTCAAAAATTCAACAAACATGTTCTTTAGTTTCCTAAAAGTTTCTATAAAGAGTAGATTAATTTTTAATATTTATTATGTGTTTGATTTGTTTCAACAACCTTTTTTATAAAAGTGAGATACTTTTTTTTTAAAACTTAGTTTTTTAAGAAATAAATATTTAATCGTACGTTATTTTATTATATTTAAAATGTTTTAAATGTATTATATTTTAAATGTAAATGTTTTTGGTTCCGAAATTGTGTTTTTATTTCGAAAACAATTTTTTTAAATATTTTTTTTTTTCAAATAACCTTGTGATTAATTTCTACTAATGGTATTTCTTCTATTTTTTTCTCAGTGCACGTCTATTTAAGAGGTAGTTGCGTGGTAGTTGCGGCGTCGTCGGCGGCATCTTTTGTCAAGTACGTGCGCCACGGACGGCAGTGTGCCGCAGCTACTTAGGCGACCTCCGTACCGTTATCTACAATCGATCGGCGAAGGATAGGATAGAGATCGCACGCGCTTGTTGTTGTGTTGTTGTGTTGTTGTGTGTGTGTGTTTTGGCCGAGGAGCAGATAACAAAGAGGTGATAATTGACCGCCCAATTGGCTTGGCAACCAATTACGAAACTTATCAGCGGCACCGGCAATCGAATCAAACGATCGTCAAAGCGGGCGGGGTCGACGTCGGTGGTCCAAGTGCCATCCCTCTCTGGCCCAAAAGGCACTCAGAAAAAAATGTAAAAAAAATTTAAAAGAAATTAATAATTTGCATTTTGTAATACATGGAATTTATAAGGACAACCTAAATAGCTTGCAAAGCATTACAAAATTTTTAATAAAAATGCTTTCACTCGAAAAGAAAACACTAACCATTTTTAATAACAAATTATATTCCTTTCAGTGTATTATTTTCCAGTGCAGTTATCTCTTCCACAACAATTTTAAACAAGAGCAACCGCACACCCATTCGCGAGGTGTGAAAAGATCGGGCTGGCAGGGATATACCAAAACCCCTATATAATACCACGATAGTATGCTAAGCAGTTCCTTATCAGTTGGGTCTTAAGTTTTATGGGTTGTTTGTCAGGTCGGTGGTTTGGTTCTGGTTCAACTGCCGCACCACAATGTCCTGATCGTGGGCATGCACCAGCAGAGCCACCTCCAAATTCAGTTGCGCAATGTCCTCCTTCAGCTTGGCGATCGATTTCCTGATCTGCTGCACCGAACCTGATAAGTAGGGAAAGGCAATTGAGCTGGGATTAGCACTGGGATATAGCATTGTGGGTGGTTTCCGAGGGATCTGTGATTTTCTGTTGACCAGAATCAGGGATCAGAGATGGCAAACATGGACGTCTTATCATTGCAGGGCAAATAGAGTGTGAAAGGTGTCGCTCTTAAAGGTATATGGCCCTCGTCCCAACTGATTATT
This sequence comes from Drosophila prostipennis, assembly GCA_037075205.1. Lineage (NCBI taxonomy): Eukaryota > Metazoa > Arthropoda > Insecta > Diptera > Drosophilidae > Drosophila > Drosophila prostipennis. Next base: position 757,288 of record JBAMCJ010004533.1, on the reverse strand, counting down.
CTGTTTGCTATGGATGGGAATAACCAAATGCTTTGCTTTATGATCTAAGAAAATAGTTTGTAAAAATAGCTACTGCCTTACTCAAAACTATACCTTATGGGTAATGTTATTATTATTAAAATTAAATATGAAAAAATTAAATTATTACTAGTATTTAATTTTCTTGTTTTAGTTGAGTTCTAATCATATAAAATAAAATGTCTTCATATTTTGATTATTATAATTACAATCTTGGATATGAACGAAATTTTAAGGAATGCGATTTAAAAAACATTACCTTTACTAGGGTTGTTAAAACATCGATGGTGGTCACTATCGATATTATCGATAGTATCGGAAATTAAAGAAAATAAAACACAAATTACAAAAATTACAAAAAATTAAGGAAAATAATGAAACATTTTAATTTTACTGCGAATAAAATGAAACAAAATTCAATGTTGAGCCCTAACAATGGAAATATCATCGTGTCTTAAAAAATATACTTTAAAATACTTTTTTTCTTGAGATATTATATACCAAAAATTGCATGTAAAATGGAATTATTTTTCTGAGCGATAGTATAGATTGTCGTCCCAAACCATCGATGTTTCCTACATTTTTAAACCATCGATAGTATCGATAGTGCTATCGATTTTTTTTACCAGCCCTAACCTTTACCCTATTAGTTTTTGTAATTCCAAATCTTTTCAAGTAATCCCCAAATACTCACTGCCATCGGACATGACCTGTCCACGTCGCTCCATTTCCTCCTTTTTTAACTCCTGCTCCATCATGACTTCGTTCAGCTCCGCCTGGTTAAAAATACATTTGATAAGATTGAAATAACCCATAAACTCAAAAAAATATAATATTAAAAAATAAATTAGACTGAAACAAATACCGTTTGCTTCTCCGTATCCGCCTGCAGTTGATTTTGAGCATACTGAATGGTGGACAGCTCGATAGAAAGCTCCTTGAGCTGCTGAATCAGGGGCTGAAGCTCATTATTCAAATGCTTCTCGCGACTCTCGATTTTTTCCAAGCTGAAGGTGAACTCGCTGTGGAGTTTCTTCAGCTGAACCTCGGCAATTTCCGATGTTTCCGATATACTGTCTACATGAGCATCCATCTGACTGATGTGGGTCCTCCAATCGCGAGCATCGGCTTTGAGGAAAACTTTGAGATGCGGCAGAACCCTCTCCAATTCCAGGCGCCACTCCTGATGATCGCTCATCCGGGCATCCAACTCCTGGTTCCGCTCATCGAGATTGACATCACCAATGGACTTTTTCTGCGGTCGATTTAGCCAGTTAAGTTGCCTGAAATTATGCGCCTCCAACTCCATGTCGCTGTCATCACTCAAGGCGGCTGCGTTCTGCTCGTCCTCCAGTTTCTCCAATATGATCTCGGCATTGTCCTCGAGATAATCGCCCAGGAACTCCTCCTCCTGGGCGATATGCAGCTTTTGGTAGCCCACTTTGGCCACTTTGCAGGCTTGCGTGGAGAGGACATCCAGGACCATCAAGCAAATGGGTCCCGCTCCACGGATTAGTTTATTGGGTTGAAAATCCACAGGGACATCCTGCGAAAAATTGGAATTAAAAATCTGATCTTTATTTTATCCATCCTAAATTAATTAATTAATTAATTACTCACAATCTCCCCAAGCATTTTAATGATATTGGCTGCCACCGTGTTGGGATCATCGTACTCCTGCGGTCGCTCCATATCCTTTCCCAGTTTTTTGCACAGCCACCAGCATATTAAAGTAAACATGTAGAACTGCTCGCCGGGATTTGTGGCCTTCACGAAATAGAAACGCGACAACGGCTTCAGTTTGAATTCCTTTAGCAAATGCTTTTCGTAGTTGAGCAACTTTAGTTTTTCCAGCAAGTCATCTGATTGAAAGTTTTGCAGCTGCTGGGCTTTCTCCTGGCCATCTTCTTGCTGCATTTTCTTAATTTTATTTTGATAATTAGTACTCCTTTCAAAGTCAGCAAGTTGTTTGAAAAACAAATCAGTTGCCCAGGTAACGAAATTTGGATAAACACAAGACTTGCGCCTGCGTATTAGTTGGTAACTTTTTATTAAATATAATATAATATAATCTATTTTGTTGTATTACATTTATTTTATTGTAAACTAATTATTTAAAGTTTAAAGTTATATAATTCAACTATTTTTAAATATGCATTTCTTTTCCTAAAGAGGGCGCCACTTTCATATAGTTAAAATAGGCCTACACGGAACTGTTATCGCTGTTAGATGTAATTTATGAAGAAAGTACTTTCAGTAATCCACTGAATTTTGAAAGATCATATTTTTCGGTACATACATTTTATTTGAGAGTTTCTTTAATTATTTTTCTGTAATTTTAAATACATTTCTGAACCTCTCTTTTTAAAAATGCACAAGTATTCCAGCAGATGGCGCCCAGATGAGCTCAACACCTCTGTTAATCTTGCGCCTAACAGTACATATCGAGCACACTATCGATATGCTTGTATCGATAGTTAGGGCGTCCAGCATGACCGTTTTTGGTATATTTTATAATTTGTAGTATCTCTACCTCCAAGGTCACACTGTTGGCGTCTTTTTTTTGAAAAAAACAATTTATTTTTGAAAACGATCGAGTAAAAAATCTTGGTGAAAACTAAGCCCGAAATTAAATATGTTCAAAAATCTGGATCTAAACGCACTGAGTGTGGACGACATCGTGGAGGAGTACAAGCTGCTGCACGATCGCCACCAGCAGCTGAAGGATCAGAGCGACAAGGATGCCCAGAGGATCTATGAGCTAAAAAGGAGCCTGGACACCGCCCTGGCGGCCGAATCGTATTTAACCCAGGAACTGGAGCAACTCAGCAGCCAGCCGGTGGCCAGCAGTTCTGGAGGGGATTCCCAGGAACTGGAGGAACTGCGTCGCAAGTACAAGGCCCTGAAAGAGGAACAGGACACCTTGCAGCAGGACTACGACTCCAAAGTGGAGGAGTCCAGCAAGCTAAGGGGCAAACTGGCTGCCGCTGAAAGGGAACTGGCGGAAAAGTCGGTCGCCAGGTCGACTGATCTTCACGAGGATTGCTTGGCGCGCCTGAATGCCCTGGAACTAGAGAACTGCGAGCTGATGCAAAAACTGGCCGAATACGAGGATTCGCGGGTGGCCAGTACCTTTGCGGTGGCCGAAAAAGAGGTGGCTTAAACTTCTAAACATCAGAGTAACTAAAACCCTAATAAAAACCGTCTAATTCCCCAGAAAACCATCGAGTGCCTGCAAGATCGGGTGAGCTGCATGGAGCAGAATCTCAACTGCAAGCGGGACGAGCTGGAGGAGAAGCTTCAGCTGCTCGAGAGCTGCCAGGAGCAGCTGGTGGATGCCAATGCCAAGATAGCACTGCTTACCTCCGCCCCCGAAAACAATGGTAGTTATAGGACAAACAAGCCCTTAGAAACTATAGTTATAATTTAACATTTCCTTACCATTTTTATAGACCGCAAGGGCAACTCCCTGTTCGCCGAGGTGGACGATCAAAGGCAGGCGATGAAGCACTTGCTGGCGGCCCAGAAGAAGAGCTATCTGGACATGAAGAAGACCTTCTCGGACAGCCAGTTCGAGATCAGACGACTCAAGCGGGAGAACGTGGCCATGCACACGGAGCTGCAGGCCTGCAGCACAATCTTCTGCAGTGCGGACAAAACCTATCAGAGTGGGTATTCATATCCGTACTAATCGCTTTAGAATAAGCCCGTACAAGCTGCTAGTTACTAGCAAAAGGCATCCATTGAACTACATTTATATTATGATAGATTGTTATACCTTCTACAACACATTCTTAATATTCTTTCCGTACTAATCGCTCTCTTCCCCCACAGATAAGCTGAACGAGCGCATCCGACAGCTGATGGCTGCCAACGACAGTCTGGAAAAGCAGCTGAATACCTCCCAGGAGCGCCTGCGCCAGCTGGCTAGTGAAAAGTCAGTCACCTGGCTGGACTCGATGCTGGATTTCTGCAAGTATGAGTTGCCCCTACTGGTCGACACCGCGCTGGCATCGCTCGGCAATCAGTTGCTGAGCCTCACCAGCTACGGCCTGTTCTTGCTGACCAGTTAGGTAGCCTCCACACCCCTAATGCCTAATCCTCATCCCCATTTAGACGCGAAACGGACGAGCTGAAGGCGCAGCTCCATAGCATGCGCATCCAGAAGGCAGGACTGGAGGAACGAATGCGGTCCGTGCAGCAGGAAATGGCACGGTAGGAATATCCCTAGCTCTCTTTTCCCTACCAAAACTAATTTATTGTATGTGTTTCTATAACTAGTTGGCGCTTTGAGTCCCTCAAGTCTCGCTGTGTGCTAATTGACCGCGAAAATCTGCTGACGGAGCACAAGATCGGTTTCAAACCCATGCAGGCCATGGAGTTCAACATCAAAGAGGCGGAGCTCAAAGCTGCGCTGCCGCGCATTGTCAGTGTAGCCCCGTCATCTCCCTCTTCATCAGCTCAATTATCTACCTCTACAACCTCTTCGACAACTGCTCCAAAAACCACAATTCCTACCGAAATTATAGTTCTCGATACTCCCATAAAACCAGCCGTTAAAGAGGAGTTAGAGGATCCTCTTCAGAATGTAAAAGTCAAACAGGAAACGGAAGTATCCGGAATCAAGCCTATGCAAAACAACACACCCATTAAAACTATTATGGGTTTTAAAATAAAAAAGGAAGTCAATTTAAACTTCGAGCAACAAGCTGATATCGAAAAGGAAGCCCCGGAAGCAAAACCTCAAACGGATATGAACCAAAACGAAACGGAAGAAGATGATCAGAAAACTAGTACAACCCCAGCTAAGCCTTTGATGAAGGGTACTCCAGTAAAGCCACGATTTGGAGGCATCAAAGTAAAATCCAACGATGATCTGCTAAACACGCCGGCTAAGCCGCAGCGCAAGGGAACTCCTGTAAAGCTAATAAAAGTGGAAACTGAATCTGAGGGCGAAGAGTCCTTCAAAGAAACTCCCTTAAAGGCAGAAGGAAGTAGGGGCCAGGAAATCCTGGCCAGTCCCGCTCCACAAAAACCACAACGCAAAGGAACTCCTGTGCGGATTCCAGTCATCAAAGACACGACCAACAACAATGTGCGCTCTATCCTCAGCCAAAAACGTCATGTCTTCGCTGAAGATTCACAAAAGGCGGTCAAATTTAGTGCAAATGATCCCATCGTCCACAATTTGAGTCCTCTGGAAAACAGTCAAAGTGAGAAGGTCACCAAGGAAAATGAAATGCCTACGAAAACTGAGGAATCCAACGACATTAAACCCACAATAAAGAGACCAAATATTATACGTCGTATTGTTGTGAGTTCCCGAAAACCACTAATGAAGTGATTTCATCAGTTTTCTAATGGAAACCTTAATTCGAATTTAGACTAAGCCAAACAAAACTATAAACTATGTACACATCAAAGCCATAAAAAATCCGAATGCAATGACTAATAATATCAAGAAAATGTTTTTTAATATCCGGAGCGCTATAAATAGACTTATAAATAAAAAACAAAACAATGGTTTATAAATAAGGTCAAGGTATGTACTTGAAAACTTCGCAAAAGGGGCCTTTAATTTATAATTTATTAGATGTATTCGGCAAGCAACTTTACAGGGAGTGTCATAGGGCATTCTCGTAATTTTTCCAATGCCCGTATGACACTTACTATAAATTTACTCCCGGTGAGCGAACTTAAAATATACGAATTTACTTCAGATATTAATCCAGAATTTTTATTTTTAAAGTTTTTCCTTGAAACCTTTTACGCGAACCAACAATCTAAAGAGCTATTAATGCCACAGACTGCTTTTCTTTTACATAAGTGAAATATGTACCCGATCAAAAGCCGAGTGCTTTTAGTGTGTGCTGTTATAAAAGTTCGAATGGAGTGTAAAGGATATCTATGATATATCTCTCAGTTCGTCTAGTTTTGGTAGCTCCTCAACAAACGACAGATGATCGTAGATGGCAGCCGTAGAGCCTCGAGTGGCTGCCAAGATCTCATCGGTGTCTCCATTCTCATCCGCCTGCTCCTTGATCTCTGCGTAAAGTTGATAGGGCAGCTCAGCTGGCAGAGATTCGTAGGTGACGTGATGGGTCCTCGAGCAGGTCGACTCCCTATGACCCGTGCAATTGCAGATCGAGGCACCCCCACTCACTGGAGTCTCGTAACCATCCGGCAGATCCGTTTCAAAGTCCACCGGTGAACCATTGCCGTTGGCATTTGCAATGGGATAGCGCACTATATCCACGTGATCCACAAATCTGGGGCCACTGGAAGATTTTTCGCCACCAAAACAGGAAAATCCCGAGGCGTAGTAGGACAGGTGAAAGAGTCGCTCGCAATGAAGGTAAAGATATAGCAACAGGAAGAGAAAGGCGATTCCCAGCGGCAACATAAACACGATTATCAGCGCCAAAGATCGCTGACTTCGATGAAGTTCCACCGGATTTCCGTAGAGTACAGTAAAACTGGAAACATTTCCGGAGGAATGGGGCACAGGAATCGGGGTATCGGAATCCGAACCGTTGATCCTTACATGCATAATTCTTCTCGCCTTGGGCGGTTCTTCCGTCGGCGGCTCTTGAGGTTTGCAGCTCAATCCCTTAACATTGATATGCGATATAAATTTGGAGTACTGGAAGAGCCGAAATAATTGGGGCTGCGTGTGCGAGAAGTTCAGCAGCCACTGGCAGCTCCAAGGATTGCCATCGATTGAAATGCGTAGCTGTGGATTCCAGTAAGGATCATTTGCCCTCTTTGCATCCCTGAAGCTCATCAGTTCATTGGATCTCAAATCAATGTGCTGAATTGTGGCTGGAGAAACTGTGCCCAAATGAAAGAGCGACAACGAATGGAAGTGATTCTCCTGCAAGTGAAGAGTCCGCAGACTGGTGGTCCTGTAGAACCATGTGAAGTTCAAGTGCTCCAAGTTATTTCTGCTTAGATCCAAGATCTCAAGGGTACTTGGTCCATCGAGAAAACTTATATTAAAGGACACCAAAGCATTGCCACTTAGATTAAGATGAATAATGTCCAGATTGTGTGGAGGATTCAGAGCAAAGTTTCGCAGTTGGCAATTTGTGAGAGTGACATTAACCAGTTTTGCTATACCTTTATTCAGAAATAAGTCTCCCGGTTGGATGGGCGTATCTACGACTATTAGATTCGTTAAATTTTCTGGTAAGATATTTAAGAATGAGGCCTCCACTTTTTTAATGTTTTTCAAACTTAGTTTTCTTAACTCTGGCATTTGCACGATGAAGTCATTAGATTTTAGGACCAGATCGTTTTCGTCTTGCATAAGTAGCTCTTCCAGTTCAGTGCAGCCCTTGAGATATTCCAGGTATTTTAAAGAGTTTTTCTGCAGTTTAAGTATCTTCAGATGTGGCAAGTCCTGAAAAGTATCTTCACTTAACGAGCCCAATTCATTGCTTTCTAGGAATACTGTTGTCAGATTTGGAATTAAAGCTCCTCCACAGCTTAATTTTAGGGTGGCATCACCCACAAATCGTTGGATCTGAAGACTTTCTAGATCCACACAATTATCCAGATACTCCAAGCCATAACTCGAGACTCCCAAGGGAGGTGTTTGTGAGCCATCGAGGAGGACATGCCGCTTTCCGGCCACTCGTTGGGCGCCAATATCGAAGGAACTCCTTTCCAGGGTATTGTTGCCACTGCAATCTATATCCAAAGGCAGTCCAAAATCCTCACTGCTCCTTTTCGAAGAAGATGTCATATAGAGCGTGGCCCGTATGACGCAAGCAGGAGGTGATGATTCGGATTCGTAGGCGGAAGACATCGTCTCATCGCCAGCTGCCCGCACGTGTGACAAAATCAGCGATACGACAACGAGGAAGACGCACTGCGTCATCATCTCGGAAAAGTGCGAACTGCCCATCGGAGCGTGTCACTGCGAATCCGACAAACTATCCACAGCCCATCCGTGTTCGGCCGCGTCGTAAGCGAAAATCAAACTGAGGCGAGAACAAATCGCCGAGCGACCCTCACATTGGAAAAGCCAAACTGAAAAGCACAAAACATCGGCGCACCTTTGGCTTCATTTCAATATGCTCCCCGCTGGCCATATCCGATAATATGCTACCCACTGTTCTTCAATGAACAGGTATGCTCTGTTTATCTCATTTTAGGGCTAAATAAAATGTATTCAATTAATCTGACTTATGCAGATTGAAAATATTTCCGAAGCTGATAGTCTGCTATATTTTAAAACCCAATTTCTATGGACCGGAAGTCCATAAGTCAAAAATCGGATTTGATATGCTATTGATTTCTTCACCCCATCGGAATGCACATTAACAGATTGCCAAAGCTGATTATCGCGCAATCTCTTAGGACCGAATTTCTATGAAATCCAAAAGAATTTAATTGGATCTGAAATTCAAGATAACATTGGAATGAATTTGATTTTAAATGTATTTGTATACAAAATATATATCCCTAGGAGTTCAGGCATGTTTAAAATATTATACAAAATAGCTAAATTGGATCTGAAATTCAAGATAACATTGGAATGAATTTGGTTTTAAATGTATTTGTATACAAAATATATATCCCTAGGAGTTCAGGCATGTTTAAAATATAATACAATTGAGACCATATATTTACTTATTTACTTTCACTTAATATAAACCCTTTTTTATTTAATGAAAATAATGAATTCGGTGATTTTTATAACGTAAATTTTAAAGTTATAAAAGGTATCTTGTAGTCGACAACTTTTAGAAATTCTACCAGTTTTAATATTAAAAATTATTTCTGAGAGAATCGTTGTTTTATATTTAGACCGGCTGACGTTCGCTCTGGCTCTCTCTCTTTCTTCGCAGAAGAATGCTTCCTATTTTCTTCGCAGTGCACACTTCTTTCTTTTATTTCAGCTGTCATCGGCCCCAATTCCCTGCCCCTTTAATTCGACTGGCGCCCACGAAAACCACCCGATTCCAAACACTTTTCGCACAGAATCACGTTCCAAAGTGGCTGTGGAAATTGTTTACATATTAAATTATATATATACAACACCCGAGCGATGCTATATACAATGTGAATCAGCTGTAGAAGAGCGCAAAGTGGATTTCTTTGGAATAGTATTGTTTACATTGCACATTTTGATCAGCAATTGTTGGCTGCGTACTTAGGTTTCCAATGAGATCACAAAATACCAATTTAGACAAAAGTTCAATAAAAAAGTGAGTGAAATTAGATTTGGCAAAAGGAGGAAAACACAGAATACAATAATACTAGTGTATTTGCAAACATGAAAACTAGATAGAAAGCCGCACAAAAACCTTCCTTTAACCGTCGAAATATTGGGCGCCCAAAGTTTGATAATACTATCAAAGGGACAGCATTTCCGATTCCCAATTTATTGTTTCCCAGATTTTGACAGCTCTGGAAACTCGAGCTAGCACATGTTTATTAACAAACTCTTCTAATACAAGAAATAGAAAAATTAAAATTCTGAAATTTATTAGATTAGGCATCTTAAAAATGTTGAATATTAATCAAATATTGTTTTCAGAAAAAGTAAAACTCTAGGGACACCAAGTGTACTGATAACGGGACGTGAATTATTAGAATGACGTAATGAATTCGGATAAGTACAAAACCGATTTTCCAATATCCTCTTCACAATTTGAAAAGCACATACATATTCATTTCTTCAAATTTTTAACCACTCGAAACCATCTAACCCGAAACTGATGCTGATAAGAAATGTATGCTGAACCAATCTACCCATGGAATATTTCAAGTTCTTTAAAATAGTTCCACTGAGTTTTATCGGCTCAGTCGATATTTCTTTATCCAAATTTATAAATTTATGCTTGTCGGAGTTAATGAGTTTGATCGCTGAACCACGGATCGATCAGTCTTTTTTCCACTTTCGAGAACTATACAACTAGAATGGCAGTACTAATAGATATGGCATTTTTCTGGTCCTGGGTTCTCACAATACTTCTGATATTTAGTATAGGCCAAACAAGTGGACATTGTCTAGAAATAAGTATTGCCAACGGAAAAGTCACATATAATAAAAATGGTATTTCAGTGCTAATTAAGTGTAACCCCGGTTATGAACTGCAAGGAAGGTCGGAGCTTTTTTGTGATGAAGATGGACTTATTCGAAATTTAAAGCCATTTTGTGCCAGTAAGTGCAAAATATTTTTACCAATTAATATTGATTTATCTTAATATACTAATCTTTCAAATTCATATATGTAGGTGATATAAATAAAAAACAAGAAAGGAAGCTAGCTTCGGCTGGCCGATACCCTTGCAGATAATTCCTATTAATCACTAATTTTCCGATCGTTCCTATGACAGCTATATGATATAGTAGTTCGATATTGATCAAATTAAAATCGAAATTCGAAAAAATTTAAAAAGAGTCATATCCCAGAATAGAAGAGAATACAATATAGACCAGCGACGCAATAATTTATTTCATATTATATTCCCATTAATTTTCCGATCGTTCCTATGGCAGCTATATGATATATTCGTCCGATTTTGAAAAAATTTTATTCGAAATTCAGAATTAGATAAAAAATGGCATTTCCAAAAGTAGGAGGTTCTAGGTTCTAAAACACCCAAGATATAATTTTTTTACATTTTTTTCCCCGATTATTCCTATGGGAGCTATATGATATAGTTGTCCGATCCGGCTCGTTCCGACTTATATACTACCTGCAACAGAAAGAAGACTTTTGGGAAAGTTTTAGCCCGATAGCTTTAAAACTGAGAGACTAGTTTGCGTAGAAACAGACGGACGGACAGACGGACGGACAGACGGACGGACAGACGGACGGACGGACAGACGGACGGACAGACGGACGGACAGACGGACGGACAGACGGACGGACAGACGGACGGACAGACGGACGGACAGACGGACGGACAGACGGACGGACAGACGGACGGACAGACGGACATGGCTAGATCGACTCGTCTAGTAATGCTGATCAAGAATATATATATACTTTATAGGGTCGGAAACGTCTCCTTCACTGCGTTGCAAACTTCTGACTGAAATCATAATACCCTCTGCAAGGGTATAAAAATAAGAGGTCAAGATGTCAAGCAACTTAATGCTAATAAAAGCAACAACGTTTTTAAGACAAGCTTATTTTTTTTGTGCTAGTTATAATAAGCAACAACAATTAATATCCCATATTATTTTAATCAATTTTAGAAAGCGGTTGCTCAAAAAACGGGGCAATTTACAATAATCTCAAGGATGAACAAAACTGCCAGGATGGAACTGTGCTGAGTGGACAATCCGTCGCCTATTGCGATGGTACAAATTGGAACACTGAACTGGGAATTTGTTTGGATGAAGAAGGCGAATACTTCTGCAATTTCGAGACAGAGGATAAATGCGGCTGGATGGAGTACCGTTCTAATCAGTGGGAGCGGGTCAGTGCTGCCACCCACTTTCATTACAACGAAACGGGACCAAATGACATTGATGCCAGACCTCAAGGATACTACATGCGGATATCGCCGAGGGAAGTCAATTCCTTGGACAGCTTTCACTTCATATCGCCGACATATCCCAAGTATTTAAGTGGGCTCAACGCCTACTTTAGCTTCCTGTACTTCATTTTCGGTCGAGGAGTTGATTCCCTGCAGATATCCGTTGCTCCCGATTCAAACCCCATAAACGGGATTAAGGAAATGTAAGTTGTTTCGGTTCATTAAAATGATTTCCCGTTCTTGCGTTTTTTGTAGTACAACAATAATTAACTAAAATACCAATTATGGATTTACTAATTCCATTTATTTAACGAAAGTTTAGTTTACCTTTTTCATTATTCCATTATTCCTTCAGACATAAAATAACTGGTTCCCAAACCCCCATGTGGTTAAATGTAACGATCCCTATCCCCACTCAGAATGAGGACTTCAGAGTGGTATTCACGGGAAAAAGTGCGAAGGGAGCATTTGCAGATATTGCCATCGACGATGTGGAGCTTCTGTTGATTGAGAGTTCTCCTGAGCCTGACAACATCTCCAACGGTCCACTGAATACCAGCAATCCGGAGCCAATAAAGTCCAACAGTTTGAAACCAACGAAACCCAGTAGTGAGCAACCACCAAAGTCAACCAACAGTACGTTGCCAGTACCCACTGCAAAGCCACATAAAAAACCAGACAGTACGGTACCAACAACTCCGCCACAAAAATCGATCAGTACGCAACCACCAAAGCCGAACGGTACGGCATCTTCCAAGCCCAGAACTGAGCAACAACCAAGGTCGAATAGTACTGTATCACCAAAACCCACTACTGAGCAACCACCGAAGACCAGCACACCAACCAAGCAACCAAAACCGACACCAGAAAAGAATGGAGTTGGATTTTGGATCTCTATATCTATTTTCATTGTTGCATTGACTGTAGTTGGCCTAGCCGTTATATATTTTGTAAGATTTAAGTATTTTAAGTGAACCCACAAAAGAAGGCTTAAAAATCTAAATTTCTTATAAAAACCCGATTTCTGATAGCAATAATTTTAAAAGCTTATGGATCTTTCTAATACTCTTTAAATCTTACAATTTCAAATCTTTTATCGTTAATTTCAATACAATTTTGTGTACAAATAAAACCAAAAAAAAACAATAAGTATATTTATTTATTCTTTAAAATTGTAATTTTTGTTTCAAATAATGTTTTTTTCCTACAAAAATTAATTCTGAAATACATCATCGCTTAAAAACTTTTCAACAATGCTTCTAGGAACAATTACGCATGTGAATACCCTAAAAGAATATCTGACTCACTTTTGGCAGATTAATAAATTCTTTGCGCAATGACATTTGATCAAGATAAAAAATAATAAAAACAAAACAATGTTATGTTAGTGCTGATAAGGAATATAAAAACTCATCTCATCTAGACTCACCATTTGCAGTTTAGGTCATGAAATGGAATTTTGCTCAGTTCATGTTTCTTCTCCGAAGTCAAAACATCAGCGGTTTTCGAAGTTATAGAACATTTCCGAAAACCGATCTCTTAGTAATTCTTTCTTAAAATCGACTTTAGTATTATTTTGAGTTATGAAATTTTTCTGGGCTCTCCTTCTGGTATATAGAGTCGGGCAGACAAATGGACACTGTGAAGAATCCTTTGAGTTGGAAAATGGTTTTAGTGAAAAGGTTAATGGATCGATTCATTTTCGATGCTATCCCGGGTTTTTTCTACAGGGAAAAATGGTGTTCACCTGTGATCGTGGTAGAATTCGTGGCAAAAAACCTATTTGTGCCAGTGAGTAAGAAAATAAAAGATAATAATGACATATAGTATCAAACAAATGTACATACATTTCGAAATGACAAAGCCATAAAATACTATAAATTTAAGCGTTTCATTATATTTATTTATTTATATCTATTTAGAAAGCGGTTGCGAGGAATACAAACAACTTGAGAACGGATTTGTTTTAAATTCTCCTATGAAGGCGAAACTTTCATGTCTGGATGGGTATGATGTGCTTGGTAATCGCTTAGCTTACTGCGATGGAGAAAAGTGGAGCACCCGGTTAGGATCCTGTCAGGCGCCGAGCTTCACAGGGGATTACTCATGCGACTTTGAGAGCGAGGATATGTGCGGCTGGAATCCCTTTCTGGGGTCTTGGAAACGGTTTAGTACGGTGTACGACCTCCAATCCCCGAAAACGGGGCCACAACTCGATCACACATTCCGCAGTCCATCCGACGGACACTACGTGTTGATGGACGACTCCTTCGGGAGCTACCACTTTGTATCGCCAATCTATCCCAGGGAACTCAGTTTGAAGAGCGCTTGCTTCCGGTTTCACTACTTTATGTTCGGACGGGATGTGGATAGCCTGGTGGTGTCCGTTAAACCCGTTTCGATGACCCTTAGAGACATGTGGTACAAGTTCAGGGACAAGTAAGTTATCATGGTGATGTAGTTGGTAAACCCCACGCTTACACTAATCTAAAGTTCCAGCAAATTCGAAATGAGTGGCTCTCGTGGCGCCAAGTGGCTGGAGCACACAATCACCATCGACGAGATGCAAGAGGACTTCCAAGTGATCTTCACGGCCTCGAATGCGGGTTCCCGATTCGGAGACATCGCCATCGACGACGTGAAGCTGATGACAGGTGAAGAATGTGAGGGTAATGTTCAGACCACCACTGAACCACCGGCACCACCAGTACCACCCAAGGCCAGCGAAAAAGAGGTCTACGGAATGGCGAGCTGCGCGGGTCATTGTGGCCAAGTCACAATTTCCGGAAGCTATATCAATGAGGGTTGTGGATGCCACGAATCGTGCCTTCTGAACAGCACTTGTTGCCTACAATATGTTAAGGAGTGCGTCATGAATGACGTCACTAATCCCTATAATGAGCCAACATTCAGGAAGCTTTGGAATCTTTTTAAGCGGAACAGCAGTGAAATCAGTATGAAATCAGTACGGTGAACGACTTCCAATCTTTAAACACAGGGAACCAAATGATCCAACATTCCGCAGTCCATCCGATGGACACTTCGTGTTGTATGGGCAATCTACCCCAGGGAACTCAGATAGCCGGCAATTTCCCGCAACCCAATGAAACCAATCATTAAAAGGATTTTTTAAAAAATTGTCAAGTTTACATCCTTTGAGTGAAAGAACTGGTGTCTCGATAAATGCGGAGAATGTCCAGACAACTTGATGATACGGTCAAAGTGCTGACAGCCGTACCGCCAAGTTGCCTGGACAGCTGAAGCACCCGATCTAGTTCCATAGCTCCTAGATCTTGGCCTTCAGCGTTCGCGGGCTACCGAGCCGTCCGGTGCTAGATCCCTGCTGATTTATCCTGATCAGACTGGGTCGATGGGAACCACCTGCCGGCAGGTGGGCAATGCCAGCCGATCCACCGCCACCACAACCGATGCCCGCACCACCCGGATTCGTCATGGAGTAGATGTGACGCCGGAGAACCCGTATATGTTTCTGGGACACCTCGAAATTGTGGACCAAGGTGTGCAGCTGCGTCTGGAGTTCAGCTATCAGGCTATCCCGTTCCTGGATCAAGCTGGACGTGGAGTTTTGGCTCCTGCTAAGTTTCAGTTCGAGATCGTAGATCTTTTTCTGCAGATCCCTGCGCTGCTTTTCACTCTGCTCGCGATGGCGGGACAGTTGCCGCTTACTGCTCGCCTGGAGCTGCTCCAGTTGATCCTTCATCGTGGACAGCTCCTGCGTTAACTTACGCTTCTCCGTCTTCAGGGCCGAGTTGTAGTTCTTGAATATCTTCAGATCCCTTTCGGCCGCCTTTAGCCTATTGATGGTGACCAGCTTTCTTCGGCCGAGATCATCGATCTTGACCTTCAGTTGCATGGCTTCCTGTTGGAGGGCATGTAGTTTATCCGCCAGCAGACAATTTTCCCGCATTACCTTCTCGTACTTCGTGTGCTCGTCCCGCATCATCTTGGGCAAATGGGACACACTCTTTAGTTTGGTGTCTATCTTGGATCGCAGACTGTCGATGTCGTGATAGATGCTCGACTCCAACTGCTTGTTATTCACGTGCAACTTTTCAATCTCGTGCTTTTGGGTGCTCATGATGTCCTGGGCCTTGACACACCGCGTGTGGTAGTCGGCAATCCGCTCCTGCTGCTGCCGAATGAGCGTCCGGAACTGGAGCTGCTCGCTCTTCAGGCTCTTAATGGTGGTCAGCAGTTGGTTCAGGTCTCCCGTGTCCCTGTCCCTATCCCGATCCCGATCCCGTTCGTGCTTGTACTTGTGGTCCTATTTAATGAGGAGGTGAATTAATTAGTTAAATATTAACATATAATTCAATTTTTAATTCAAAGGTGTCTAAAAGTATGCAGTAAAAAAATGGAGAACGGAATCTGGTCCTTAAACATTTTGTTACATTCTTTTGGACACCTATATAAGTGATTTTACCCTAACCAAATCACCTGTGAGGTGTTGATCACATCCTTCAGCACATGATAGACGTCATTGAATGATGCGGGCTCCCTCTCCAGATCCTCCTGGTCCAAGGATCTTTTCCTGTGCTTCACATGACGATTGGCTAGTGTTTCCACAATTCGGCTATCGAAAACACTGTCCACCTGGGATGAGAGACTTCCTTTGTTTCCCCGATGCTTCAGCTGATAATCACTCCTTTCCGATGAGCCTTTCTTTCGGCTTATTTGATCGCAGGAACTCTGGGCGGATAGGACGGTCATGAAACTGGTATTGCTGCGCAGGATTTGGGGACTTTTTCGGCGGATGGTCATTTGTGAAGCCAGACTGCTGGCCGAGCTATAGAAACTATGCGGATCCGCTTCACTTCCCATATCCATTTCCGAAGTTTGCCTCCTGCTGGATACAAAATGATCGTGTTTCTGTTGCATTTCGGACAGCTCGAAGTTGATTTTCATATACTTTTCCTCCAGATCCTTGGTGGTTTCATTGTACTCCTTTAGTTCCTGCTTGTATTTGCAGAGTTCCTCCTTCAGTTTGCTTCCAATAGCTTCCGAGTTGGGTAACCTCCGCTCCGAGTCCTCAGTTTTCCGATAATCTTCTAGTTCTGGTTCTCCATCACTCATGATTAGGTCAACTTCCTTGATTTCCTTGCCATTTTTGGGCAATTTCACCACACTAGAACCACAATGATCCCTGAAGCCCAAATTGCTGGCACTCATCGAATCCTGGACATTTGAGTTCTGACGGGACAAGCTGACATAGCTGCTCTTCACATCGGGCTGATCTTCGCTCTTCTCATCCAATACGAAATCCAATCCCATCGATGAGGATGGTATTCTTTCTCTATTTTGCGGACGGAATCCAAGTGTGCGTTGTCTTGTGGCTAGCGACCCCTTTGATGGCTTTAACATCTACGAAAATTTAGCCTATTTCGTTTAATATCCACTTGAGAAATTTTTTGCGCTGTTTTTGGCCAACAGAGAATTTTTTTAAAACGTTATGACACATTCGTTTCCCAAAAAAAAGTATAATTTTTACGTGAGACGTTACGAAAATTATTTGATAGAAAATATGCTGTTACGCCTACTCATATGGCATTTTACTGCTGAAGGAAATCGCTACTGGAGGAAAGATATGTCTTTAAGATGTTTCCCTTAGTTTTTCACAGTATTAAACTAATTTTAAAGACACTATTCATTTTAACGACGTTTTAAGGTAAATTTATTTACATTATGGTTTCAAAATTATCCGCTTATTATGTTTTAAAATTAAATTTCAGCTTAAAAAAAACATTAAATTTCTAGCCCTTTTAAAGGTTTTACAGTCTTATTATAAACTAAATGTAAAGTAAATGTTTCTAAATTGCACAACAGTTTTATAAGATTTTTACTTATAATAGTTTTAGTTATTTATTTAAAAATTGCATCGCCTTTAGGTTAGACTGTGTTTTAATTTTGACCCAATTCAAATAGCGGCATTAGTAAATATAATTATTTGTTTTGCCGAACAAATGCCTGGATACACATTTCTCCTTCTGCAGGACATTTTCTTGACCATTCCCGAAGAGTGGGTTCCCCAAGAAACTCCACTCCCCCTGAACATAGCAGCTGGGGCTCCACCCAGTGCCCCGGGATCTTTCGTTCCTCTCTCCGAAGTCCCAGCAGGCCATTCCAAATCCGTTTCCAACTGCCCAGGCAGAGCGTCCGAGGGTTTTTCAGTTCATTTTATTCGTTATCGAAGAAAACAACTGATTCGTTCTAAAACTTCTTTCGAAATTTTTTCTTTCAGAATATGTGTTAAATTTTCTTGCCAGACTAGAAGTAGACCAAAATCGTTAGTAGTCCTAAACAATAAAAGTAAAAAAAATTTTAAAATTCCCAACGAGATAAAACTTTGCTTTTTTTGGCCGAATCGGTTACTGAACCCGAGACGCGATGGCGGAGAACACGGAGTACACGGATGAGGGCGGCGAGTACGAGGACGATGAGAACCAGTTCATCGGCGAGCAGCATATGATGGAGGAGGGTCCCGACGAGGACCTCTTCTCCAAGCTGGGCGAATCCTCCGACGATCCCGAGCAGAAGCGCATGTACATGGAGTACCTGGCGCTGATCAAGGAGATCGATTGCCAGAACAAGATCATCCAGGACATCAAGAGCAACATCATGGACATGTGCGCCAAGCCCTGCAAGACTCGGAACGAGCTGCGGGAGATCAAGCGGCTGAGGATCTGCATGGAGCAGGAGAACATCAAGCTGCACACCATGATGAACAGGGCGGTGCAGCTGCAAAACTTTGGATCCCATCGCCACTACAAGGAGCTACCGATGACGACCACCGTGGACGAGGACAACCTGTCGCCGTACATGTGCGGCATAGGACCTTGCGCCCCGGCTGGCAGTGGTACGGATCCCTGCGCCGATGAGTCCAGCTCCTGTGCCAGTGTTTGTGGCGGTGGAGGAGGCGGAGGTCAGCGGGATGTGGCCGGTCAGGACGACAAACTGATCTGCGCCCTCCAGAAGGCCATGCAGAAGATGAAGGGCGCCTGTCCGGAGGACAAGAAGATGATCGAGGAGATTGCCTGTGCGATCATGAGCTGCAAGAAGCAGCCGGTCTGCGTGCCAGGACCCTGCCCGAAGCCCTGCCCGCCACCCTGTCCAGGTCCTTGCCAAGGTCCTTGCCCGGAGAGCAGCAGCAGCAGCCTGGCCCCATGCGGACCTCCTCCTCCTCCCTGTCCGACCAAGAGAAGGTCCCAGAAGGCTGCACCCTGCCCCATGGCACAATCCTCGCCAGGCAAGTGCGAGTCCCTGGAGAAGCTGAAGCGACGCATTCAGAGCATGCAGTGCTCGGTGAAGAAGTTGCTCCTGGAGGTGAGCAACCGCGATGGTCCGGAGCCCTGTGACGGCTTCGCCGGCGACGACGACAGCGAGGATGGGGAGGAGAATCATCCCTGCTCCAGGCCCTGTCCTGCCAGGCCCCCATGTCCCGAGGATCCCGATCCGCTGGTCATCTGCGGCGGCAAGCGCAACACCAAGGCCGACCAGTACGAGAAGATGAAGGAGAACTACACCAGGCTGCTCACGGAGTTCCAGCGCAAGGACTGCCAGATGAAGGAGATGCAGAAACGGTGGGTTGAACCCTAAAAAAAAAAAATAATAAATACAAATTATAAACCTTTTTTCCTGCAGGATGAAGGGCATCTGTGGTCCCTGCCCATCGAAAGGCGGCGACGGGGATGCCGATGCTGCGGAACTAAATCTTCTGCGCGCCCGGGTCAACGAACTCAAGGAGGAGCAGCTGGAGTTCAAGTGCATCATGAAGGAGCAGTCGCAGCAGCTGGAGGATTACCGCAACAAGTACCTGCTGGCCCAGCAGAAGGTCGAGGAGCAGTGCGTCTCGCTGGAGAAGCTGAACATGAACAACAAGCGCATCGAACAGCAGATCAACACGGAGGTCAAGGAAATCCGGGCCAAGTTTCAGGAGAAGCTTAACGAGCTGCTGCACTTTCCCAAGCTCCTGGAGAACGAGCAACTGAAGCTGGCCCAGGTGTGCAAGGAGAAGGACGAGATGCAGACGAAACTGGTGGTGGTCTGCAAGGAGCTGAAGGCCTGCAAGGCACAGATGGAACAGCAGCCCAATGTCGATGTGCGACCCCAGCTGGCCCAGTGCCAAATGGAGCTCACTCAGGCCAGGAACGAGCTGGAGGAGCTGCTCCGGCAGCGGGATCTCTTCTGCGAACAGCTCAAGTCCACCCAAGACGATCTGGACACCCTGCGCACCGAGTCGGCCAAGATTATAGCCGGCACCAAGGAACGGGCCGAGCTGATCAAGTCCCAGCAGCAGGAGCAGATCAATCGGCTGGAGAAGGAGTTGGCCCAGTGCCGAGCAACGGCCTCGCTGTCTGTCAACGATCGAGAGGCGGTGATCCGGGAGATGCAGGGCCAGCTGAATACCCTCTCCTACAGCTTCGATGCCGCCCAGAAGCAGATCAAAACGCTGCGCAATCATATCGCCTACGTGTCCAACGAGAACTGCTTCCCCGTCAAGTGCTAAATGGTGAAATATCCTTAAAATATATACGACATACCGGCGTGCCTGTGAAAACAAGTGTTGCATTCCTTCGTTTCTTCACAAACATTATCACATAAATCTAGTTGTAACCAAAATCCTAGTCAATCTAATAAATATATAAGTATTCTTTCGGTCAAATTGGTTAACTTTTAAAATATTTGGGATTTAAACTTAAAGAAATGTAAGGAATTTTCAAATTAGTAGTTAGTCTACGAATTAGACAGAAAATTAGTTCATTCCCTAACGAGCTCATTACAATAGCTTGCACTTATCTTACTCATTATCTCATCGTTGCTTATCTGTTTTTGTAACAGTCTCGTTCTTTCTATAATCCAGGTTAGGTAAGCACAATTGAGGTTTTTGTTTTGGCGCTCCATAGGAAACAAATAGATATTGCTTTATTCTGGCATTTGAGAGGAACAGCTACAAATGGTCGGTTTGTGTACGTTAAGGAGGAGCGCTCCTTGCGGCTAATGGCACACTGGAGATAAATCTACAGGGACTTAACGGCCAGTCTCTTCATCTTGGGCGCATTCCTCTTGGCCTGACGCTTCTGCTCCTTGGCCTCCCAACGGCGCTGCTTCTCAGGGTCCTCGTCGGCCAGGATGCGCTCCTTCTCCTGCTTGCGCTTGTCCTCGCGTCGCTGGGCGGCAGCTTCGGCTCGAGCGGCATGGGTGCTCTTCAAGAACTCCTCCTCCACGCGCTGGCGATTTTTGTCCGACTTGGCTTTGCCCTGGAATATGCACAAGTTATATTTCAAACCAATTCCCATATATTAGTGATAGATAATTACCTCCTTGGACATGCGGTAGGTCTTCAGGCGCTCCATCAAATAAAAGATCAACAATAACAACGGCTTAATGGTCTCCATTTCGGCGTGCTTCGGCAAATTGAAGCCGGCGAGGAGAACGGCCTTGGTCTCGGGCTGCTTTAGGGTGCCGCCCTCCTCCTGCTGGATGGGACCACTGAACTGGTCCGAGATGTGCAGGTAATCGATATAGCTTTGGTACTTGTTAAGTGCAGTGATAATACGTGACTCGAGGATGGCGGACGTGGCCTCCGGGACTTCGGAGAGCACGCCAAAGCCGGTGGGCACATTGTAGCGGTCCTCCGGCTTGCCGACTAGACTACAGAACTTGCTCTGCTCGCGAAAAGGGGTAAAGAATAGTAAATACAAGTATAGATAATGGTATTCTATTCTCTTACCAGATCCGTATACTCCTTAAAGACCTTGGTAATGGTCTTTTTGGTACCGACTGCAAATACAAATGCATCCATTACGCCGCGCGTGAGTTCAATTTTGATGTGGGCCTGGTCCAGCTGTGGTCGCATTAATCCCGCCACCAAGGACACCAGATCCTGACGCTTGATCATCTTCAGCTCGACCAGCATGCCCTCGCAGCAGGTCCTGCCGGAGCACCACAGGGTGTACAGGCTCTCGCTCTCCTTGATCAGTCCCGGATTCTCGTTCTCCGCCTTGCCATCGTCGCCCACCAAAGCGAAGTTCTCATCCAGCAGGGCTCTGTGGGTACTGAACCAGAGCTGCGCTAAGCGAGCATTTTTCGCCTTTCCCGCAAAGAAGTTGGCAAAGTAGGCCAGCAAACCGGCCACCATGAGCATCTCCATCCAGTAGGAGTCCCAGTGGGTGCGGAAGTGCAGTGGGATGTTGGGTATGTTTAGCTTGGGCTCAACCTTCTGGTCGATGGGCGGATCCTTGGAGTCGCCGCCATCGTAGCCCTCGAACTCTTCCTCGTCCTGGAAATATTATAAAGGGATTTTAGAAATTTCAAATAAATAATATATTTTTAACAAATTTAAACCAATTTATTATATTGATAAAAATAAAAAAATAAATGTTGGATCTTTGGAAATAAATTCTTTTTCCTGAGTTCAAAGATCAAACGATGAAAAAAAACATGTGGGTACCAGCACGGAGACTCAGTAACGGAGTACAGTCAAACTTTAGTAACTTCAAATGATATCTAAGTTATATAAGTTGATAACTCACAGTTTTAGTAAGTTATACAAATAGATGATAGTGATTTAGGTACAAACATTTTTAATTATAGAGAAGTTTTAAAGAAACACACTTTGTCAATAAGGTGAAAGTTTAGAAACATTTTTTAATTATCTAATGATTTGTTTTACATCCAAATGGAAAAGTGTAATTTAATGACGAAAGAAAGCTGTAAGACTAAAAATCCCAACAAGCTCAATAGAAACCTTTTAATAAAACATTTGAACAGGTGAGTCTTCCACTTGATCAAGGTTCCTATTAGGAACTTCCTAACCCTTTTTGACCTCCATATGAAAACCGAACACCTGTCTTTGTTTACCTGGAAGTGCTCGAATTCATCGTCATCCTCCACGAGTCCATCCTCCTCGTCGCTCTCCACATTTTGTGCTGGCTTGCGTGGCTCCTTGGCAGGCGCATCCTCGCGGGAGTCCCCGTGGCTGGACCCTGCTCCTCCGGTAAAGGAGTCGGCGTTCTTGGCCGCTGGCTCAGCATAGAAGTTGCCGTCGTCGAATTCGGCAAAATCATCGCTGTCATCCTCCTCGAAATCACTCTCCTCCGATTTTGTGCTGGCGAAGCACAGGAGCGCCAGGAGCAGAAAGGCAAATACTGGTCGCATCTTCAGGGCAATACGATTACGGTGGCGCAATCTGCTGGGTTCACTTAAGTTACAATTTATCTAAATTTTAAAACTTTTCACTAATTAAGAAAAAAAAACTAGGTTAAATTAGTGATGTAAAAACGCACCGATACATCGGGCATCGAAGTTTTGGCCGATATTTTCTCTGGTATCGATGTTAAGCGATGCATCGATGTTTTGCAAAGCATCGTCGTTTTTATTAAAAACGCCTTCATCATAACAATCAAAAACTAAAAAATAACAGTCTGTATAATCTTTTGTTTAACTATTGTCTTATGGAAATTCTTGGGATGGAGGATGTGCTTTGTTTCAGCACATGGACTCTGTAGAAAGAGGGTATTAACATTTTATTGATGTGGAAACATCGATATCCGCCATTAGCTATCGATGTTCGCCCACCTCTAGAAAAAAGGAGAAAAAAACTATTTAAGCAAAACCGCAACGATCTCTCCGTAATTTTTTGGGCGCGTTTGAGTAATCGGGAACCGGAGGATCGGAAAAATGGGCAATTTCGACGGCGATTCTGGAACGGTTTTCGAGCAGAGCTACGCGACGACAAACGGAAATGGAAAGGTGGCGAATGGAAACGGGGCGGCGCACTTCAGTCCTCCGGAAAAGGAGGAACTTCTTGGCCAGCGAAAATTCTCGTCACCCGCATACACGGAAATTCGCACGCGACGCTGCCATGCAGCCAAGCCCACAAGCGACGCCAAGGTGAGTGGGACATTTTCGCGCAGTGTAGGAAGCCGAAAACCTGTCCAAAACCATAATAAAAAGGCCATTAAAATTGGCCGAAAATGTGGTTCCATTTCTCTATCCTTCCCTCTCACTCGCTCTTTCTGCCGGCGAATCATTGATTTTGTGAGCGGGAGAGTGAGGAAGAGAGAGAGGGAGTAAGGGTGCGTCAGCTGGAGCCCCAGTTTTTCTTGCCTCTGGGGAGAATTTCCTTAGCTTTTGCGATTTTCTGGGTCAGCTACAGCTGTTTTCCCTTACTGCAGTGTTTTCCTTGCATGTTTTCATTTTCGCCGCAAGTGCTGGCCAATTGGAATACATTTTCTATTTGGACTCTTTAGGTTCTAACTCGAATTTAGCAGAAAAGGAAAAATAATCATTTTCTCAAGAAATTAAAGCCGATTAACAAATTAGTCAGCTTAGGTTTTTACCAGCTCTTTAATATAATAATGCTTTTTAATCGAAAAATAAGTGCTTTTATCAAATATAATGAATAGGCTCTACACATTCTGGGGAATTTTTATGGTATAGTGAGAATATGGTAAACTGATCTTAAAAGAATTAATGTAAATACGATAAATATTAGTATATATTTTTTTTGTTATGTATTTGACATAAATGTAATCAAATGCACTGTGTAATCTCGACATTGTCACCCCTCCAGCACTCCTGTACTCATTCGTAATTTTCCCTAAGGTTGGTTGTCCGTCCCCAAAAAAGTACGTATATTTGGGTGCACTATGTTTGTGGAGAGCGCCCCTAAATACCCGATACACCGTGGTCTGGTAATAATATTGTCATGCCATGCCATGCCGGCACCGCCTTATCGGGCCCATTCCGGCCAATCTTTTACGTAAAGCCTCGCAGAATGCGATTCGAGGTGAATCACAATGCTTCCACAATCTCCAAAGGCAGTGCTTTTCGGGTGGGCGTTGATTTGTTGGTGATAAGATTTTTTTTGTCAACTTAGGGGAGAGTGAGAATGTCTGGCGGAGCCAGAAAAAGTATTTCAGGGGATACTTAAAAGATTACATTATATTTTATTAAGATAAAAAAAATGCTCTGAGAGGTAGTTTAAATTATTTGTAATCAATTAGAAATAATAATAAATTATTATAGGTAACGTCTACAAGTCCATAAACGGTACTTGAGTTTTCTTCTTAGGAAAGTAATAAGATATTTTCTCTAGAATTTATTCTTTGCTAAATTTCATAAATAAAAGAATAAAAGTTTACAAATTTCTCACCATGTGGCAATGTTTATTTGGGCTATTAGAATGCCCGCGCGTGCAAACCTTGCTATTTCGTATCAAGGCATAGCACATTTTTATCAGTATGCTTAGACTATTTAAAAAGTCTAAGTCTAAATACCAAAGGTTTTTTAGATAGTGTCTTGGATAAAGAATGAAATCTTAAAAAAATATGAATGCATTTGTTTCAAAAGGGAAATACTCCAAGTCTCTCAAAGCAATTAACTAATGAGTCACAGGTATACTTCTTGGAATCCCCATGAAAGTCGATAGAACTTTGGCATGCGCTGGTCGATTGTCAGTCCATTATCTTGGATTCCATGGATCCGCAAACATATGGAAGTCATTATCTAGTTCTCACCCCCCGTTTTCCCCTTTCTTCCTTCCTTCCTGTCCTCCTTTTGCACCCACTCAATCGCGTAATTAGTATTACACATTTTTTATTTATTTTTTCAACTCGGTTTCGATTTTTATCTATTTACTCCGCTCGCTTGGTCTATATACGTACATACCCTAACCCAGTCAGTCCATTAAAAAACCCAGCAGCGCGTAACCCACTTGATCTTTCCCTCCCCTCACTGTATCCCTCCAATATTTCGTAAACAAGCCCGGTGGCAAATGATAATAAACACGAAATATTATTGTCGCCGACTCGTTATTGTTATACGATTAAGTTTGCATATATACAACGCTTTATATATCAGCAAAGCGAATTGCTCAATTATTGGGAGATATTCCTATCGGATCCTTTGGCCCGCAAAATCAATAAGCGAATAATATGTACATCTAAGTAAATAACTTAATTATAACGCTCTATTTGTTAGCCAGTGAGGTTGAAGTGCGCCAAGTTGGGCAATTGTCGTATACAGACATATATGGCTTCCCCGGCTTTCTGTCTCTGTTTCTCTCTCTGGGTGACTTCATGTCGAACTCGCCTCATGTGAGCTACGGAGCAAATTGTTCATCATTCAGTTGTCGTGTGACTATATAGATGGTATTTTGCATATATGGATCTGTTAGTTTAATGTTAATTGGCTGGGGAATTGAACGAACGCAGGAAAAGGGCAAGCAAGTCATGTATATGATGCAGAATCTTTATTTCACGGGGAAAATCTAATATTAATTAGGATTAAAAGCCTTTTACGTTAAATCATTAATAGATATCTATGTTCCTTGAAGTAATCGAATACCTTTTCTCATTTCTATTTATTTACTTTATGTATGGAAATATTTCCTCAGTGTAGCTCCCCTCGAAATTAATTATATTTCGCACCTGTTGGTCATACAATTCCCTCTGCCGATCCCTCCTTCAACGGTGATAATTTTCCCCCTGATAAGTGAATTTCAATGAGTGCTATGTAGATTCCCAGCGATACCAGTAATCAATAAGCACCTATAACGCAACCACTAATCGTTGATCTCTCTTTGCCTTTCACAGAGTCCCAGCTTGATCAACTACCATCCGGAGAAGAAGTCGATCCCCAATGGACATGTCGCCTTCCAAAATAAGGATCAGGAGTCCAAGCCCAACCAGGCGGAGGGAAAACTGTCGCCGGAACTCGAGCACTTCCAGAAGACCTCCTTCGAGGAGGTGCCCCTGCACACGGCCTGCCTTACGTACCTGGGATTCTACCTCCTGATGATTCTGGGCTACATCAACCAGCTGCTCTTCGTGCCCAAAGTGGCCACCGAGAAGGGTCGAGAGGGTTATGTGGGCTTGTACGATGCCTTCGAGAGCTTCTACTCGAGATACGTTTACCGGCGGATCAAGGATTGCTGGAACCGCCCGATCTGCAGTGTTCCCGGGGAGGAGCTCACTCTGAAGGATCGCGTGACCGATGATTATGGCTGGAGTTTCAAGTTTACTGGAACGGAGACTCGCTGTTTAAATCTGGGATCCTACAACTACCTTGGTTTTGCCGCCGCCACTGGACGATGTGCTGATGATTCGGAGGAAAGTGCTCGGGATGCTGGATTGGCCTACTGCAGCTCCCGCTGTGAGCTGGGTGACAACGAGCAGCTGCGAGAGCTAGAGGCCCAAACGGCCAGATACTTTGGCGTGGAGGATGCCATCGTCTTCGGCATGGGTTTCGCCACGAATGCTTTGAACCTTCCCTCGCTCCTGGGACCCAATAGCCTGGTGATCAGTGACGAAAAGAACCATGCCTCCATCATTCTGGGATTGCGTTTGTCCGGAGCCACTACCAAGGTCTTCAAGCACAATAACGTGCGGGATCTGGAGCGAGTCCTTCGCCAGGGCATATGCTATGGAAATCCCAAAAAAGGCGGCCAACCATGGGACAAGGTCTTGATATGTGTCGAGGGCATCTTCAGCATGGAAGGTTCAGTGGTCCGTTTACCCGAAATCATTGCTCTGAAAAAGAAATACAAGGCCTACTTGTATCTGGATGAAGCTCACAGCGTTGGAGCCATGGGTTCTCGAGGACGCGGAGTTACAGATTACTTCAATGTGGATCCCAATGAGGTGGACATCCTGATGGGCACTTTTACAAAGAGTTTCGGCAGTGCTGGTGGCTATCTGGCAGGTTCAAAGGTAATGCTATAAGGTTACTTTTTTAAATCTCCGAAACTAATCTATTTTTATCCCTAGAAACTGATCGACTTCCTCCGCACCAACAGCCACGCCCACTGCTATGCTGCGTCCATCTCGCCACCTATCGCCCAGCAGATCCTGACCTCCATGAAGACCATTATGGGTGAGGATGGCACCGAAATTGGCCGCAAGAAGATACACCAGCTGGCCAGGAACACACGTTACTTCCGTCGACGACTGGCTCAGCTGGGTGTGATCACATATGGCCACGAGGACTCTCCAGTAGTACCCATGCTGGTCTACCTATTTTCTAAAATTGGGTAGGTTGAGGCTAAATAAGTTTATTTTGTAATTTGTTTAATATATTCGTTATCTCTTGCAGCGCTGTGGTTCGCACCTTGACTACCCGGCACATTGCCGCGGTGGGTGCTGGATTCCCGGCCACGCCCATTATGGAAGGTCGCATCCGTTTCTGCCTTTCCGCCGCCCACACCAAGGAGCAGCTGGACTTTGCCTTGGAGGCGATAGATGAGATCGCCGATGATCTGGGCCTCAAGTATTCGCGCAAGCCACGCGATCCGAATCCCGTCGTGTACTAGACGCACATTCGAATGCACATAGGAGATAAGCTTGGGTTAGAAAGGTAGCCTTCTCGATCGCTAGACCAAAACTAAAACACAGTCCAGAAATTGCTAGATCAACCACTAATTTTTGGTTACGTTGACCAAGTTTCAGTTGCACTGGGCTTCTAATTATGACTAATTCCCTGGGAATTTTCCTTCAAAGGGAGCATCACTACAGCAACAGCAAAAGAAACAAAAACAATACAGTACAGCACATAGCTTAAATGATAAAATATTATTAACTATTTAGCATTTACCTCTTCGTAGTTGTTATTGTAATTGTAAACTCCAAATGTCTTCTTCAGTCACCAGCTGTATTTTGAGTATTTGCAGATGAAATAATTGCAGCGAAATGTATTAAGGAAATCAGGTTTTGGTTACATTCAGAGCTAAGCTAAGGGAACGGAAGCCCCTTTTTCGTGGGACAGTCGAGCACCTCGCTTTTACCATTTAAGCCATTAAAGCTGAGCCGAAAGAAAACGTCTAAAGCGTCAGCGATATAATTGTAAAACACCATTCTGCTAGCCCTTCTAGAGTCCAAAATTTGGGCCAAGGCTTGAGGCATTGTTAGGAACGTATATATGTATAATGATTATGTATTAATGATTTTATTTTTCTATCAAGAAATAAATAACTGTTGCTTTATCTATTGAAGATGAAGAGTTTTAATTTAACTTACTTGTAAATTAGAAGGGTATTTTTGAAAATTATGTTGTTGTTGAAAATTGAAGGAAGGTTTTTCAACCTTATAAAGCATACAAGATAAATTAATTAATAGATAATAATATGATGAATACTCTAAACGTTGAGACTATAAAAGCTAAAAAGCCCAAGCTCACCGGAAAAAGTCTCCAATATGTTTTTACATGTGCATATTTTTGCTTGCTAGAGGGCGTATTCCTGACACTAGGGGCGCCACTCGCTTGAAAACTGGCGCCTTGGTCCACCATTTTTAAAAATTGTAAATTAAAAATATTTTATTAATATAAAACAAGAGAGAACGCTATAGTCGGGTTGGTGTCCCGACTATCTAATACCCGTCACTCAGCTAAAGGGAGTGCGAGCACTGTAGTCGGGTTGGTGTCCCGACTATCTAATAAACGTCACTCAGCTAAAGGGAGTGCGAGCACTGTAGTCGGGTTGGTGTCCCGACTATCTAATAAACGTAACTCAGCTAAAAGGAGTGCGAGGGATATAAAAACTTTGATCAGGCATAAGTTTTAAACGAATGGTCCGACTTAAAAAATTTCTTCTACATTTCGATAGGTATTGATAAACACAACAAAACTGCATTTTTACTTTTCCGAAATATTTAAATTTTTAAAATCGTATATTAGCTATTGTGGGCGTTAGAGGGGGCGTGGCTTTTATAGTTTCCGAGATCTCAGCGTTCATACAGACAGACAGACAGACAGACAGACAGACAGACAGACAGACAGACAGACAGACAGACAGACAGACGGACAGACGGACAGACAGACATGGCTAGATCGACTCGGCTAGTGATCCTGATCAAGAATATATATACTTTATAGGGTCGGAAACGCTTCCTTCTACCTGTTACATACTTTTGCACGAATACAATATACCCTTTTACTCTACGAGTAACGGGTATAAAAACAATATATACATAAAAAAAAATTTAATAAATCTAATCTCTTTCAATTTTAGGACAAACAAATTCGATATCTGTAGAGCATTTTTATACCCGTTACTCGTAGAGTAAAAGGGTATATTGTATTCGTGCAAAAGTATGTAACAGGTAGAAGGAAGCTTTTCCGACCCTATAAAGTATATATGTATATTCTTGATCAGCATCACTAGCCGAGTCGATCTAGCCATGTCCGTCTGTCCGTCCGGATGAACGCTGAGATCTCGGAAACTATAAAAGCTAGAAGATTGGCATTTTGCATACAGATTCTAGGAGTTCCTACGCAGCGCAAGTTTATGTCGAAATGTAGAAGAAATTTTTTTAATCGGACCATTCGTTAAAAAGTTAGGCCTGATCAAAGTTTTATCTCCATCTCCCTCGCACTCCCTTTAGCTGAGTTACGATTATAAGATAGTCGGGACACCAACCCGACTACAGCGTTCGCACTCCCTTTAGCTGAGTGACGGGTATTAGATAGTCGGGACACCAACCCGACTATAGCGTTCTCTCTTGTTTAAACAAAACTGTTCCTTACTTCAAGGTTCACGACCTACGATTTTCGTCTCGTATTTCTTATGCAATTCGGAAACAAAAACTAAATATAGTTATACAACAATTTTTGAATGATTAAATCTTTCAATAAATCAATTGGAACTTAAACTTAAAGTGGTTCCAATCTATCTCCAACACGCATTTAAACTTTAAACCTCGAAACCAGACTTCAATTCCTTGAATAACAATTTTCTAATTAACAGTAACTCATGACATCTCTGCAGCATCGCTCCCTGCTTTCCTTTTCCGGTTCTGACCACAATGACAAATAAATTCCAATTGTAATTGTCTCGGCCTTTTAAGAAATTAAGACAAAGAGCGAACAACGTTCAGATCGAAAGACAACAAGAGGATGGAGGACGGAGGAGAAGGCAAAGAGTTTTGTTGGTTTATGGGCTTAGGCAATACTTTCAATTTTATATCCTGGGCAATATTTATTGAGTTGTTCTTGTTTGTTCTGTGGGGAATACATGCAAAACGAATTTAAATTTTTGGACGGGTGGGAAAGTGTTTGAAGACTCGTTAAAAGGCCATTCGAATTGATTTTAATGTAACATGGTGCACAGAGTGAAATATTCATTTTTATTTTATATAAATAGACTCAAGGTATAGTACTCTATTTAAAATTATTTTATCTGAATTTTTGTACAACCTATTTATTGTTTAAAAATCCTAAGCTCTGATTCACTTGAAAATCTTAAATATCGAATATTTTTTAACAAACGAGTATGTAAATCAGTTGAAAGTGCTGCGATAATTTTGAAAATATATACCATAGGGATTGACAAGGCCTCATCAGTTTGGACGGGTTTAATTTATCCGCTCCGTTTTGTTTACTTTTTTCGAGCTGCCAAAATGGAAAATGACAATACACGTCGGTACACAAATATGTGTATTCTATGCAAGCACGTGTGAGTGGGCGGTGGGTTTACTGGGTGGTTGGGTGTGCGGCTGGGTGGGTGGTACTGCTTTCCCAGCCAACTTGGTGTGAGTAATTGACTACGTGCGTATAAAGTTTGTGCTGGCATTTTACCCGAGTACTGCCAAAGTGGCTGCAGCAACAACGTCACCATTTTAGCCTGCCCTTGAGTGTGGTCAACATTTCGAGAGGAGTGTGTGCAATCATAAATATGCATCCTGTTGGCCATTTGTCATGGCTTTTTGCCCGATGCCGCAGACAAGAGTCTGCATCTTCAACACCGCAAGAACCCGAGAGCTCGAATTCAAATGCTTTTTTCCAAAAGCATCGTTTAATAGAGATTGATAAGGATATGCGGCCAATCGGGGTCACCGATTGGACTATCGCAAAACATCAGCATTTCAGTGGCCTCAATAGCATGCTATCATTTTTTTTTTTTCCTCCATTTCTTCTGTCCTTTACAAATTGCTGATGCGATTTTCGCGTGCAGCTTGTTTGTTTTACCACCTGTGTTTTTTTACTGCTTCATTCTGGAAAAACTATAAGCGTGCTTCACTCGCTCACGAGATATTTAAGCGAGGCGGAAAAATCCATAAATTCCTGCTATTAGCTGGCCATTTGGATTTTTAAGCTAAATTTTAAAATAACTTTTAAGAAGCTTTAATTTTAAAAAAGGAAATAGAGTGGTAGATTGTATTATAATTATCAATAACAGTTTTCTTGAATTTTAAAATGGATTATAATACTTATAACCAAATCTAAATAATCTTAGTGAAGTTTACCAGATAAACAAATAAAAAAAGATTTTACAATTTTATTTTAATGGCCTTTTTAATATATATATTCGGCAAACTATGAAACAAATTACAATGCGGTATATTTTTAATACTTTTTTATTTGTA
Organism: Drosophila prostipennis; assembly: GCA_037075205.1. Lineage (NCBI taxonomy): Eukaryota > Metazoa > Arthropoda > Insecta > Diptera > Drosophilidae > Drosophila > Drosophila prostipennis. The sequence goes on along the minus strand of JBAMCJ010004533.1, from coordinate 725,390 downwards.
ATTTATTACAAGTTTTCCATTCTAACTCGAGCTATTTTCAGAGGACTTTTCGCTTGTGCACCTTTTATGTTGCTTCCCTGGATACGCAATTGTTGTGCTTTAGTTTTCAAGCCCCTCAACTCCCGCGGTTTTGGCTCAAAAATACAATTTTAATGTTTCCGCTTACTTGGCAAAATATGTGGGTACGGTAAGAACACATTCGAGTTTTATTTTTCTTTCTTCTTAGTACATATCCCCAGCACGGGAAGTTGCATTTTGTGTGTTTCATAATCTGATAAAATGTTGCAAAAAGTTTTCCCCTCGTCAAGCTGGCGCAAAGGGAATTTATGCAATGCGGAAAAATCCAAGTCCGAATCCCATTTGTGAACACTTGAAGCATGCAAATGGCGGCGTCTGAGTTATTCGCATACTTTTGATAGTCACTGTGCGGGGCTGAAGGTTTTGATTGAGTAGTGTTTAAGGGGATTGATAAAAGAGGACTATCAAATCTGGCTGGAAGCCTAACTTTATTTATTTATTTGCAAAATATTTAAAAGATTTTATATTGATATATTTTATAGATAAAATAATAATAATAAATTCCATCAGGGGAATAGTATTTACTAAGGCGTATCTCTAATATTAAAAAGTAAACTTTCAATGGTTATTACCTGATCTAAAATGAAATCAATAAGACATCAAAGCTTGTCCTTGACTCCCTCCTCGATTCAATTTTGATTTCCATCAACTCGGCGCCAGGACATCAGCCATCAAAGTGCAAACAAATTAATCTTAACCCCGTTCGCAGGAGTGGATTGGCAATCTGTTACACGACTTCACTTCGGATGCTATTACTTAAGCACATGTTTTGTAATAAGATTCGCTGAAACGATTTTTCATGGGCAAACGTGTCGCCTTCGCCCGGCTGCTCAGTTATGGATACAAAAAAATGGGGATCCTGGCTGTAGACGAGGGCCAAGGACAATCAGTCATTCGCCATAAAGGCTGGCAATGAGACGTAGTTTGACTTTTGTTGCTTCCCAAGGATAAGGATATGAGGATGCATGTCTGCACTTACTTTGTGCCCAACACTTTCAATTCGACACACACGTTAATCAATCACAGCCTGCCCCTCCCGCAAAAAAGAAAGAGATTTAATCAAGGAATTTCCTGAGATTTTCACCAGCAAATTTAAATGCCTGCCTGGCTGTGTGTGTGTGTGTGTCCTTGCGCCTGCTGAGGTAACCGCAAATTAAATTTGCTGCCGAATGCTCTGAAGGACATGGAAAGGGAAAAGACCCGACCGCAGTTTTCTAATTAATTCCATGGGCAGATAGAAATGGCATTCGAATCCAAAGGCAGACGCCTCAGCATTAGCACCTGTCACCGGCACATGCTAAATGTCCTGGCCTACAACTTTCGGCTCGAGTGACTCGCCCTGGTTGGGCATCATTAAGTTCTGTGCTTTGTGGGCCGACGCGTCGGCTTCTTGTTAACATTTATGGCTATTGTTTTCTCCAGACGATGTGTGGGCGTGGTCAGGGCTAATGTCGCCCAAATATGCAAGCAATTTACTGCCCCGAATTAAAATATCTGCTGGGCCAATATGCTAACGCCAGCTGTTTATATTTGCCACATCGATGAGGAGGATGTTCTAGAGCTGAAATGGCATAAGTTTCAATTGTTGAGACTTAACATTAAAATGTTCACAGCCTAAAGCTGTTTGCATTATTTCAGTAATGTGAAATTTAATTATAATAAATATGATTTAAGGCAATAATTATTTTTTATTAAAAGTAAATCTTACCTATATATTCTAAATTAATTCATTCAAATTAAAAATATATTTGGATCAGTTAGAACTAATAAATTAAGACTAAACAATTAATTTTCATATTTTGCAGCGTTCAATTTAAATTTATTATATTTTCAATATTTGTTTGTCAATATCTACTTTCGGTAATTACAACTTTCTTGTTTATTTTCTCTTCTGTGTACAAAATTAGGTAAATATATACATTTAGTGAGCGAAGATGGTTTTCTTCCAACAATAAAATTAATAAAGAGCTTAAATACGCAGCGAATTAATCTCATCGAGGCAGCCTGAGTTGTTTAGATTTTCTGTAGCCAATTAATTTGATAACTGCAAAATATTTGCCATTGGTTGGTCAATAAAGGGAGGAAGTGGACATACCGGATGCCTTTCGGGGCATTATCCACTCAGATCACGCTTAATCGGGCCTAATTGGATTCCTAGACGACTTTAATTGAATGAAATAAGTTCGGCACGGTGGCGGGTATTTATTAAGCACGGGCATCTGTGAAGAATTGCATTAAAATTGAAAGCAGCGTGTCACGTGGCGTATGCGTAATTTGATTATTAATTAAATTGCCGGCCAAGAGCGAACAAACGGCGCCACTTAAACGGAGGCCAATCGAATTAGGCCAGGAGGGGCGAAGAAGAAGTAGAAATCCTGGCCGGATGCTGGGGCCACAAAAACAATGACCCGTGTTTAATGACAGGCACAAAGGACAATGGCCGACAGATCCTAAGCAGCACAGGACAGTCGCCGCAGCCCAAGGAGTAATGGGAAGTAAACAAATCAAATGAGATTTATTATGTGACACGCATAAAACGAGGACAATCGCCCGGCTTAACGAGCGGGGACATCATGTGAGCGTTGCTCCTGCTCCTTCCCTGGAAAATCCTTCGGCTGGACTCAAAGCTCCGTTCTCCAAGACCATTAAATCAATTGAGTGTAAGATGGCACGCACGGGACTCGGCCACAGCCTCCATCATTCCGTTTCCAGCCAATTCCCGGAAATGGTTTCTAATTAACGCGCCTCATTTAGCAGACGCCTTTTGCTCGCCACTCGGAGAAATGGCAAAGATCAATCCACTCGGGTCACAAACACCGCACAAAGTTTAAAGAGCAATGAGTACTTCTAATATGAAATATAAACTGAATAAAGGGGATTTAAAAATACATAGAATTTTATTATTATTTTATGTTCTGTTATTTTTACTTGTAATTTATTTTATTTGTATTTAATGATTTAAAAGTGATTGAAATGTTCAGTTTTTAAGCACACAAAATATAAAAAAGTTCAATACGATATAATTTTTAGGAGCTTAATTTTTTTATTTGTAGAATAATTAATTTATTTATGATTTCTAATTTAAATTATTTGGTTGGTAAAAAAAATTTGTTTTGCTCTTAATAAGAAGGTGCTATAAAAATATTAGGAATTTTTTAAAAGTTTTCGTTTTAATCTGTATTTGGTATTAATTTCTTTTGTTAATAATTTTTTTCTATATTTTACAATGAAGATTATTTTATAATCATTAAATAGTTTACTTTTAGACTATAAAATTGTAATATTTCTCACAGTGCATCCTTTTTCCGAAGCCAAGTCTTTCGAGCACATTTTGTTATCAATCAAAGACTAAACTGTCTTCAATCTTGTCGAGTTCGTTGAACATGATCCGTGCAACAACAGGGACAGGATTATGGGGCAATTATGTGCAAGTGCTTAGCGCATTTCCCAGCTAATTAGCCATTTGGGCAACATGAACTGCTGCATTTTGGGTGTCCACTGCCAATTGAATTCGCAATTGAATGCCCAGCGGGCACTGCCAGCCTGACCTGGTTGGCATCGGAAATGCTGTGGGAATGGGTGGAAAATGGGCTGGAAATGGGCCCTGCAGCCCACCCACCTTCACTCCCCCTATACTACATGGCCAACAGAAGCGCGACAGATGACGATGACGATGATGCGGGGATGCAGGGCCACCTGCCAGGCAATCAAAAGGGGCCGCCCAGCCCCATCGAAAGGCCCCTGCCCGGGGGAGTTTTAATAGCCTTTTGCATGTTGGCTGGGAGAAAATTCCCATTGTGAAATCGACAATAGTTTGCAGTGGCCCTGAAGAGGAATGACTGAATGTAGGAAGTCCTGTGCCCCGGGAGGAATGGATATGGTGAGTACGGCAACATGTGTGAGCTGCACAGCTGTTGCTTTAGTCAAAATTCCTGCAGCTTTCTGAGTATTTCTCTTATGCCAAGATTTTGTCATTATCTCTTTGAGTGTGGCATTTCAGTCAAAAGTGCAAGCCAAAGCTAATGCAAGTGGTTGAAAGTGGCCAAAGTGTCTTGTTACCAGTTTTCAGGTGGTTAAGCTTCTTTGATATATATCATTTATTTATGTACATTTCAAATTAAACATAAATTTAGTAGAAAAGAGTCCTGGATCTGATTTTTGAGTAAACACAGGACTAATAGACGATCTTCTATACCTCTAATGAAAACCTGATATTAAAAATTATATAAAGTGATTCTGAACATTATATCCTTTAGTTTCCTACAATAAAATAGAGAAAATTAAATCCACTTAAAAAATAAATCGCTATAATATTTAATATTCGTTCTGGGATTTTTTTATTTTTCTGGCCTTGCTTTGAGAACTATTCAACCTTCTATGTCTCTAGTAAAAAACTGTAATTAAAATGATATTATTTCAAGTAATTCCGAATATCATATCCCTTAATTTCCTACAATGAAACAGAGAAGATTACCAGGTTCTTGGAAAATCCGTAATCCCACTTGAAAAATAAATCGTAATACAATTTAAAATTCGTTCTGTGATTTTTCTTTATTTTTCTGGCCTTGATCTGAGAAGTATGCAATGCATCCGTATCAAAGGAAAAGCGTGCGAGGGGAGGAGAAGGGCGACTGCGACTGCGAATACGAATGCAGCTGGCAGCGACATCTGGCGGAAGTAATAGCAACATAATCGATTTGATGCCTTTCCCTTACCATCGATGCAGTTTGCGGGCTGCGGATGTGGATGTGGATTCGGATTCGGATACGGAAGCTTACTGCTCTTGGCAGGAAGTAATTTTCCAACAGTCACAAATCTGAGAAATATTAAGGTTGCTTATGGCACAAAGGCGCTGAATTTGGTTATTGAAAATTGTGGAAATGCCCAAGCCGATGAGCTTTGTTCAATCGGCTTACCAGCTGCGATTACCGAACTATTTGTGCTCATTTTAAGTGGATTTAGTTGAAATGTCTTCAGTGCCAGATGTGCGGAAATTTGAAATGAAGTGATGGAAAATAAATAAGGAAATTTAAAAATTCTTGCGTTCCATGTGTGAAAATCATTCTGACGGACAACTAAAGTCGACACAAATCCTGACAACTTGAAAACACTGCGACTCCTGCGAACAGGATGATGACAGGATGACAGGCCCCGTAAACGGCAACTAAAACTAACAGCGAAGAAAATGCTAAAAATTGCTATAATGCAGCAAGCTGCTATCATTTGTTGTTCTTACTGTTGCCGTTGTAGTGTCATTATTTGCTATAATACCCGCGATGTTGCCGTCATCAGTTTTGTCGCATTTTTGTTAAGCACAAAAATCATATTTTATATTCCACAAGGCGACCCAGTTGGCCAAGAAAAGAGTGAGCTGCCTAGAGAGGAGCACGTGCCTTTCGTATTTTAAACTCCAGAATAGAATAATAAAAAAAATTAAAAAAAAAATTGGAAATTTAAAGAAAAAAATAAATGTAATATTATACCTTTACTTATAATTAAATGTAAGATTAAATGATAACATTTTTAAAATGATCTCATGAAAGACAATAGTATTATTTTATAACAATAATATTGGTATTTAAAAATATAAAAGTTTTCCTCAATTTTAAATTGAATGAAGTAAAAATATGAGGGGCTTCGTTTTTGAAATACTCTATGAAAGAACACGAAAAATTTACTGACGTTTCCAGCTGTGTTTTTAGCTCATCCCTTGCAAGGACATTAACACGATTTCGTTCACCTGCTGCGCTGTGCCAGGATCTCCGCACCTCCGTCGCTCGCCTGGCTGCCACTTTTACATTTTAACATAATCATAAATTTTTATGCGGCGCGCCGTCTGCAAGGAATGTGCCGCCCATCGTAGCTCCGAGAAGCAAGACGCTCCGTAGTTACAGTTGCCTAGTTTCGATAGTTGGTCTCTGGCCGGGACAGGACCTTCGTCCTTGCCGCTTACTTGTTGCTCGCACTCAACAAATTGTTTCCCCCTCCCTTCCGAAACCACCGACCTTCTTTCGGGGGTAATCGTAATCGTATTTTGCCCCTTCAAGTGTTTCCCTTGAGCTGTTTCCGTTTCTAATACATTTCCCCTTTCGTTCTCGGCTTTGGCGAGCACGTTCCACGCTGGCAGGTACAAAGTGCCGTATACGTAATGTCTTCATTTCCATTGTGCGGCACTGGAGTTGCGTGCGCCAATTTATTGAAAATTTATACCAAATTGGGCAGGTCCCGATTTTTGTTTAGTAAACTTCATTTATCACGCTTATTAAAACATCCCCTCAAAAATATTTAAAATAAAATTGTAGAAAATTATAGAAAAGAAGCAATATATATTTCAAGTTGATGGGAAATTGTCCTTGGATTATAAATATAATTTTAAAATCAAAGCAAAAGTCAATTTTTAAAATAATTACAGATTGTTTACACTTGTATCAACAATATTACATATTTTAATATAAAATGCATCCGAGCACTTTGCATTAGTCCCTCCGATTGCTAATTAAATATTCTATTGAATAGATTTTCAATTTGCGCTCTTCACGCCGCACAATAACATTTCGCCAATTTCTCGATAAATTCTGAATTTACAAATTAAATCCTGCGTTTTTTTCCACTCATGCCTTATCATTGAATTTGATTTGATTTCGGTGTAAATAATTTGAAATTATATTTATAATTTAATAGTAATTGATATTTCTGTTTGTGGGCTGCGATTTCCCATTTGGCTTCGTGAAAAACCAATTAAGCTGGAAGTGGGCAGCGCAAAGTAAAACATAAATGCAAATACAAATCGGTTTATGTTTGATAACCCAATTAAATAATTATGTAAATGCATGCGTAAATATTTCGTAATTGCATTTTGGGTCCAGAATTTAAGAGTTTAGGCCCAGCTGGCGAGTCTGAGGAACTTTTTCGTTTTTCGCCCGTTTGACAGTGGTAATTGCCACAAGCGACTGGCTGTTTGTTTTCGACAATTGCGAGAGTCTGGGCAACTTTTGCGTTTTGCGGCCGACTCAACTTTTATGCTGGCTGGCGCTGCCAACCGGCGACACACACACCGAAGTACATTTTGCGTTTAATTCAAAAATTCTATAAATTGTGTAGCATTTATAAATTGTGTTAAAAGTTGTGCCCAATGCGGGGACTGTTCGCAATTCACCATGCACTGCACGTAGCAACAACTCCCGAGGAGTCGTGGCATCCATGGGATTGGTTGTATCTCCCGCTGTCGCCGATTTCTGGGAGAGACTTTTACACGTGCTTTTATGTGGGGAGATGTGTTCCGGAAAAAGAATTCTTCTTAAAATCCAACCAGAAATTATAGGTTTCTAATTCCATTAAATATTTTATATTTTCTGGATTTGGTGTGATCTTTTTGGGGTTAAGGCTTAAAATATGGAAAATATTTGTAAAATGTAATCGATATATAGGAACCATAATTATTGAAGGTGAAATACGATCATCTGATTATTTCATACGTTTTACTTATTCAATTATTTAAACAAAAGTATAAAAGTAAAACCTTCATTTTATTTTTAAGTCCCTTTGATAACTATTATTCACGGTCTTTCTAGGAAGTTTTTAACCTTAAGATTTAAAAAAATACAAATGTGATTAAAAATATTATTATTATTGTCGAATGGGAAAGGCTCAAGCTCACCCAAGATTTACCTATATAATAGGTAATTTGATCATATATATTTTCAATCGTAAACATGACATTAAATATTTTTAGGAGATTCCCAAACGCAGAATTCTCACATCCCAGATCTCTTATCACTCACACACTTGCCCGCTTACACATCCACTCCGTTAACTATCCCTACTTTGCATTCTGAAAACGTTTAGCAATTATTTCATTTCGAGGAGGAGGTTTTGAATGCCTTGCCCCGCAACCGTTGCCGCTGGAAAGTTTTGCGAAATGATTTCGAGTGCATTAAATCGGTTGGCTTGCAACAAATGCGACTAATTAAAATGTGGACAGGGCGTGGGGCGTCTTAAAAGTTCTCCGTGTCTGCCAAAAGTCGGAGTTAAATTATGACTTTCAGCCGCCGTTGTTGTTGACTGTTTAACTGTTGAACTCGGGGCCTAGAAGCCTTGGATCCAGGATCCTGGATCCTAATGACGGGCGGACACCTCGCGTTAGGTGAGCCACTTGGCAAGACAGCCAAGAGTCTGCAAGTTTTTGCTCAAGCGTTTCGCGCAATTTGCTAAAATAATTATCCATTTTAGCGAAATTCAAAGCGCCAACACTGAAACTTTTAGTTTTCAAACTTAAAACGAATTAACTAGCACAAGCCGCTGGAGGAATCTTTGAGATGGGAATATATAAAATGCTGTTAGGAAGTTGAAAAACCGCAGAGCGAGATAAACGGCGAATGGGTTGTGCAATTTTCACAGATTATTTATTCTTTGCTTAACCAAGCAATTAAGAACAACTCCTTTATATTAATCATTTTTTGTACATCTCACTTTATAATTTTAGCATTCATAAACGAAAATTATAAAAGTTTGCTAATATTTTTGATGAAAGAATATTTTTGTGCTTTATGTAGAATATGTGGTTAAAAAATATAATTTATACAGATAAAGAAACAATTAACTTATACTCTTTATTTCATGGATTACTCTTAATAATTTCAAATGAGTTTTATAAAAAAGCAATACTAGAAATAAAATTAGATTCCTCTTTAGATATTTTTCCTAGAATTTTACAAAGACTTTCATATACCCTTAAATTAATTTAAAAATCTTATAAATTTTAAGGCTTGTTCACCAAAAACCCCATGAAATTTGGTTTCTTAAACTGCCAATAGTCTTTAAGCGGCAGCCACAGTGCTGAATGTGTACTAATTTCCGGCTTCATTACGCTTAAAACCATTAGGAAAACTTCTGAAATGAATTCCGCTGCTGCCTGAACCCTCTTCGGCATCCTTCATTAAGGATAAAATCCCGCAACTCTCGACGTCCTCTCGATGCGCTCGAATTGACATTCTCGACTGAGATGATTGAAAACGCATTAGCCGTAGAGTCGTAGAACTTCGTCCGTAAGTGTTGCCTAATCAAACATGGAATCTCGGATTCTGCGGCATGGAAATGAGTGGCACTCATAATTAGAGTTGCGCACTTGCGGGGCCACTCGAAATGGGATTTTAAACGGCGTTGACATCGATTTATGCCTTAAAGTTGGCCATTGCCAACCGCAGCAGCAGCAGCAGCAGCTCCACTAGAATTTATAGTTGGTAACTTTAGTTCGGTGGTCAGACATCAGCTGGTTTTCCTCCGGCCGGATCGGATCGGTTCGGGTCGGGTTGGGTCCTCCGGTCTGTTCTGGTCTTGTTTGGTTTGGCTGGGGTTGGGGAAACACAAGTGCAAGTGAAAAATGAAATAACAACTTCAACAATCCGGTGAGCGGAAGGCGTAAAACCAGTGCAGTGGAAATGCGATCTTCTGGGGGGCCAAACTTTAGTTGCTCTGCCATCTAAAATAAAATATAATAAAATATATTAAGTGAAGTTATAATGAAATAAATATGGGTTATCAATAAAAATATTATTTTTATTTAAGACCTTGAGGGTAAAAAGTTATTTAAGACTTTATTAAATGTTCAGATGAAAAATAAATAATGTTAAACTATTTTACATAAAAAAATTATATAAGTACTTTAAAAACTAAAATTAACTAATCTTTAAGAGAGAATTAATTTTAATCACAGTTTGCTGAAAGTCGTATTATTATAATATCTTACAATACCATTTATTGCGATGTCTACTTAAAAGAATAAATGTGTTTTTGTTATACTTACAAAAAATTTAGTTTAGAGTTAAATTTTTTAAAGGAATTAAGCTTAATACCAAGAATATGTATGTATATCCTGACTAGCTATATCCTTAGTAAGGGTATGTTGAAGTAATATTGCTCTCGACTGTCCTCCGGAATTGGAGGAGACAAACACTCGGATCTCTTCAGAGTGCAGCACAAGTAGCAGGAGCAGAAGGAGCAGCAGAAGCCGAAGGGAGGAAGGAAGTCGCCCGGCGAACGCAAACAAACTTGAAGTGCGAACTGGTCAATAGTCTGAAATAACAACAAGACAATAACACTGGCAATAACTTGTGCCACTCGAAAGGGCCGAGACGCAGGCAGAAGTTCGCTCCGGGCTGTTGGCCAAGTACTTGGCAGCTGGCCCCTCAGGGCTCTTAATTAATTTTTATGAATTGCACGAAATTCGCCACAGCACAAGTTCGCTTTTTCGGCAAGTGTTTGCCACAAGAATAAGACAATGGATCCTCGACTGGAGAGCCAATTGCCGGGACGATGACGAAGTGTCGGAGGTTGCATTTGAATGGCTCGCTGGGGGAATTTTCTGGCCTTGCACAAAGGCGAATAAATGATGGCCACACCAAATTGGACAGGATACTCGAGGGGGTCTTGAAAAATTTGTAGGTTTTCAGAAACCTAAGTATATGGTGGCAGCTGAGAGCTTTAGTTGGTTTATAACATTTTAAGGTTTGCAGAATTAGTAAGAATATTTTAGACCAGGCACACAAAAAAAACTTGGTAAAATTAACCAATATAATTGTCAAACCGTTCCCAACCACAAAAATTGTCAATTCTATTATTAAATAGTTACTTTAACAACAACAAATACACACAATTAGCAAAGACACACACCCAAAGCAAAAAGAAAATACACGTAACTATTTTGTATAGTTTGGTAACTATCCGTATAGGTCAATTTTACCAATCAAATTTTTTGTGTGGGGGGTGCTCGGTCCATAGGTTACACGCCTATCTTGTACTGTGTCTGATTTGTAGGATCAGTTATATTCTAAGCGTTCATGTCCTAATATATTATTACAATAATATCAAGCCATTACCTACTTATCTTGCTTATTAAACGTTTAGTTTATTATAGAAAATGTAGATACTTCACCGGCAGGTATTCAGTCCAAACCCTTGCACTATTTATCTCTCCCATTTAACTAAACTGTGTGTAAGTGGACTGTCCGCAGCAGTTTGCTTTGATGCCGCGATAAATCTCGGTAGTCCCACAATTCTTTTACCCTTCGAGGACAGGTCGAAGTCCAGGATTCCAGGACTCTGAGACTTGTGGCACATTGTGCTTAATCGCGCTGATCAGATGCGGCGGGTTAAGGTGTAATTATGTGAGGCATTCCCCCGGCTCATATCTGCCATAGCTATCTTGGCCAGGTGGTCCTGGTACTTGGGTACTTGGGCACTTGGGCACCACCTCCAGTAGGCAACAATAAATTATTTCATTGCTGACCACAAACAACTCCACTCGCTGCTCTCACGTCCGCCATTAAGCGCGGCGTAAAAATAGCTTGAAATATGTAATTTTCCGGTTCAATTACAGCGCCAGTGGCTACCTCTAGAGTGGGTTGGGTCCTGACCACATCCGCATCGGGGCCAAGATGCATGTCCGCCGATAAGGACACTCCGCAGGACTCTCGACTCTCAGCTCTCGGCGATGTGCGGTCCGGATAGATTCCGTAATTTGTAGTAAATCTCTGGGGCAGCGAGTCCTTTCTGACACTTTGAATAGATCCCACTTACACACACACACACACTCTGCGGTTATTTTGGGGCGTTTTTGAAAAATTCATTTGCTGCGTGCCGTCCTGATGGAACATGGAATCCAATTTGGGCAAGCAAATAAACGGAAATTTAATATTGAAATTGTATCCGAATTTAAGCAGAATTTCGTTGGCTAGCATTTAAATAAATACGGAAAATACGGAAAATCAACAAAAATTCCTGTCACAAATATGCCCGTCCAAGGATCGTCCAATATCGTAAAAAATAAAATCAATGCAGCTGTCAGGACGGCAAAGGCTGTGGAGATAGAGATAGAGCGGGGTTAAGCAACTCTCGAGTTTGGGGCAAAAATGCTGGCAGCTGAGTAAATTTTAAACATCGCACGTGGCCATAAAAACCAGGCTAACAAATGTGCCATTGCTACCAGGGAAGGAGAAAAGGATGCGGCGGTCCAAACGGGAAACTGGGAGGTGGAACTGCATTTTAGCGCCATATTTTATGCACACTTAGAGTCACACACAGAGCCAGGAATCCGAGGACGCAGGACACCGAGTGCTGCAGTGTCAAAGGCAATGCAGGCAAAGATAAAGAACCGAAGGAACGAAGAGAGCCTCGAAAACAAAAGGTTAAAAACTTTTTTCTACACGGATAAAAAATGTCAGAATAAATATTGTGAATATAACATTTAATAAAATAATGATTAAAACTGTTTAAAATTATAATTTATTATTATTATAATTTTTACTATTTACTAATGTTAAATGGATTTTTGAAAATGGCATTAATGGTATTTTAATACAAACTTTTTTCTACACGGCTAAATAAATTTCTGAATAAATGTTGTGTATATATACTAATAATAAATTAATGAATTAAACTTATAAAAACATTTAATTTGTAGTACTTACAAATGTTAAATGGATTTTTGAAAATCGAATTAATGGTATTTTAGTGATTACAGAATTTTGAACTTTTTTTTCGGTGCCAATAAAGAGAGGAAAAGGCAGAGCTGAGAAAAAGTGCGTGAATCCCTCGAAGGAGGGAATTGGGTTAAGCAAATACAACGCCCCCCGCACAACAGTGCGTATAATGAATATTAATAAATGCGCCTCGGAATTAATTTCCCCTCATCGCGTTTCCAATTAACAGCTCAAAGACGGGCAGACAAGACATTTTGCATGGCCAAACGTGGCGAGAAGGCCTGCCTAATTGAATTTTAATTAATTAACAATGTTTGAGGGGTCGCCAAGTGTCGAAATATTGGCCCGGAATGGCCGACATCTGGCGGAGGCTAATGAAAATCGGATGGAAAATGCCGAGGATGCAACACATTGCCAAAAATATTTCACATTGTGGGTGGGGGTTCCTGTTGTAATTGTTGTTCAATATGCCACATCATTTTCGGCTCATTAATCACTAGGCCATTTTCATTAGAGACCAATCATTTTGCGCCAGTAAAATGTATTTTATAGATTCAATATCCCATAAATGGTTTGGTCGAAGGCAGCTGGAAAGCATAGTTTTCTTTTAATTCGGAAATGAAAGGCAAGGAAATTGCTGGCATTAAGAAACGGATGGATGATATGTGGGTACCATAACTATTCTGAAATCAATAATGGAAAAGCAAAGTTAATTGGCCAGGCAGCTAAAAAAGTAATACTATTGAAACTATTAAGTTTAAGATAAAGGTACAGAATATTTTACATTTTAATGAAGGTTACTAAAAAGGAAACAAAGCAATCTGTGTAGAAAATCCTTAAAAATGCCTGCACGAGTTCGATTTCAACTTTCAGCTGTCTGGACAATCTGAAAACAGGATTTAAAGTTGGCTTACAGATATTTTCTCACTTTCCTGGCACAAAGTGGAAGTCGAAGCAAACGTGGCCATTCAATTGGAAAGTTGTATGGAAATGTGTTCCCCGAAAATTCGGCGGCATGTGAGGCACGTTCGCGAGATGTCGCTTTTGGCCATTTGGCTGCCATTCCGATGCCATTTTGTTTGGCTGCTGACAATTATCGATCAGTTGAGCCAGCTGCAGGACGACGGAAAGGATGAAGGGCAGAGTGAACCGAGGGGGAATCACGCACAATGGCCGAGCTTAAATGGGCCAACGCATCCTGGCATCCTTGGGCTCATTTGCATAAATGACGCGAACATCCCGCATGTTGTTGGGCCCTGAACGAGCCATTTATATGTGCATATGCAGGGGAGGACAGGACGAAGCACAGGAAGGGGGCGGGAAACAGCCATCAATGGCTAAGGGTCCATTTTGGCCCGATTGCTGCAACAATTGTTGCATTAAGAGTCCTCCCAGCCATTTGCGGGAAAATTGCGTGAAAAGTTTCAGGGCCATTTCAAGCGAAACGCTCGGTCCTTCAAGGGTTAAGGGCCTAAATCAGGACCTTCGAAATGAAATGTCTTCATTAAATTAAGCTGGGCGAAATTAAAATGCAACGCTGACGAGAACGGAAAACAGGAGCAAGAAATATTACGCCCGGCCAGTGTAATTGCCAAGTGTTTTATTGCCAAATTCAGGGAGCACTAAGTCGCCGCCGCCTTCGTCTAACGTCGAACATTTGTCAAGGACCCGGCTTCGGCGGCTCCTGTTCGTGATCATAAATTCTCCGGGCCCTCTTGACTTTTCGCGCGGAATTCATTAGTTTGTTCTGTGTGTTCGTTCCGGGTGCCTGTGCTCTCAGCTCTCAGCTGTGGGCCAAATTAAATTACGTTTAATTACTTGGCCCCTTACTTGGCTCATAACTTTCGGCCAGCCCTCGAGAGCCTCGAATGCCTTCCGCTGATAAAGTCTGGGCCCGGTCCATATGTTCTCGGTCTGTCATCGTTAGACAAATGTCCCCAACTCGAGGACCCTTTAAGATATTGGGAATCCGGAAAGAGGCAAGAGGCAAGTGCAGCTGCAGCTGCTGCTACATCTGCAGTTGAGTTGGCCCAATCACTTTTGGCCAACAGAAGTGGCTGCTCTGCCTGCTGCCGACATCTGGAAAATATTTTTGTTGACTCTCGAGTGGCGACAGCCGGCCAAGACGGCGATGAGCTGCGTCCTCGACCAGGACAAGATGGGACACGATAAGTTAACGTGAGATAAGGGCTTAAAACTGCAGGCGATGGCTAATAGAAATAATGGCCAAGAACAGCCCTCGAGGCTCAAGTGTTTATGTAAAGACTTAAAGACATTTTGCATGGAATTTTAAAGGAAAAAATCAAAATATTTAAAATGTAATTTAATAAATTTATGTGCACACACTATAAGCTCACGTATTATAAAATAATTATGTACGTAGAATTAAATTTTAAAAATTAATAGTTTCAGTCATTTCACTATTTTTGCTTTTAAATTACAGCAGCTTTAAATTTTTTTTAAAATACAACTTTTTAGCCCCCAATGGTTATGGCAGAGTTAACTTTACAGAACTATTATTCCCAGCCAGAAGTTGCAGTTAACTTTCTAATTACCTCGACTCCGCTGCAAATTCGCACAACTCAGTTCCGTTTGCCGAAAGCCTTTGTTTCTATTTGGCTTTAGCCAAAACAGAACCAAAAATAAAGTTGGCCAATTTCTGGGCCAGGCACTCTCGATATCCAAATTGATGTTAAATGGCAAACTATAAAAAATAAATCAGTGTGGGTAAGTTTGGCTTGCGATTCGGGAACATGGCCTCAATTAATTTCAAGTGGGTTGGGCTTTGGATTGGGTTGCTGTGTGGGTCCAAGCGAAAGTTTTTCCGTTTTGTTAGTTTTTAAATAAATTTCCACAAATTTTAATTGAACACTGCCGAGCATTTAAAGCTAAGTTTTTAGGGCTGAAATGTAGCCAGCTGCGATCCGCGCTTCACTCAACCGATTTGCAGTAAATAACTTTCGCCGGCTCTTCGTCCTTTTTTTTTTTGAAATTCTTTTTTCATTTTTCCCGGCCCGTTGATGTGTGTGGCTGACCGCAGCATGTGGCCGCCGGTCGCTTCCCTTCGCGCTTTTCTTTTTCAGACGGATTTTTCCACATGCACCGCACACGCATATAAATAACAAAAGAGCGGAGGAAAAACAACCGATGGCCGGCCAACAACAAACGTGGCCAAAAGGCAGCAAGTGTAACTAATATATCAGAGCAGGCCACTCGGCAAAAAACAGAAAACAAAAAGCGCGCAATCCATCTACATATGTAGTTGAAACAATAATAGTACTTGCGATTGGTCAGCCCGGGAAATTCAGGGAGTACATTAACCTTGATAAGCTTTCTATGGATTCCCTGAAGAGAAATCAGTTAAAATTAAATAATATAAAAAGAATTGACCTCTTTGATTTTCCTAGTGGTCTTTTTACATAACGAATGGTCTAAAAAGGATTCATTTTGGTTTACTGTAACCTTAACGATACATTCAACCCAATGAAATGTTAATGATTTCTATTAATATGACCATAAATTATTCGATTTTTTTGTAAAAAAATTATATTTATATTATTGTAATAAAATTAAAATCTTTTATAAGTTTTCTAAAATATTTGCAATATTTATTTTGAAAAAAACCCGTGGTTTGTACAGCGCATAATAATTATAGAATTAAGCCCTTGCGGTTTCTTTCCCAGTCCCTTCCTTCACATATTTAGTTCCGTTCGCTTTGCCAATATTGATTTAACTTTAAATATGTCTGTATTTCAACATTGATTGAAGCCAACACAAAACTCACAATTCATTCGGTCGGATGCAAATATTTGTGCTTTTCTCGTGGCAATTATTAAACTTAATCAAATGAAAACCGCGCACCGAACCTCAATTAACTCAGCTATAAAAATCATTTGCGGTCATTTGGCGTTGGCAAAACAGAGCCAATATTATGTAGAAAAAAAGGTTAAAACGAGACGGATCGAACGCATTATAAATAAACGCTTGGGCTCGATATTTATCCACATGTGTAAACAGTTTTTCCAGGAAGGTGAGTGGCTCCAGTGATATGTTGACCGCAAATTTATATCGACTTTGCCAGGACTATTCGCACTCGTTCGCATTGAAATATTAATGCGATTTACATTTGTAATTATGTGTACAATATTTTAATTTGCATAATTTAGTAACTTGTGTGGCCGGCCAAAAACGACAGGTGAAATGGCAAGGGTTCATCGCTGATGACCCACCTCCCACTTCCCGCTTCCCGATTTCAGCCAAATTAATTTGCAAACAGTTTCGCTTCGTTTCGCATTTCCCAGTTTTGGCCAGATTGAAAAACTTTTACTAACCAGACAATGCCAAAGAGCAGGGAACACAGGCGTAGACCAAGGGGTCAGTGAGGAAGGTAATGAAGCATTCGTCCGGACGGCAATTGAAATGTTTATCCTCGAGTACGCAAATCCAATTGCCAAAACGAAAATCAGATGCAATGCATTTGCATTGTGCCGGCCAACAGAGATGAGCAACTTTTCAGGCTGCCGGCTTGTTGGGGTTTCATTCAAAATAATTTAAAGCTCTTAAGATTGGGGAAAATGAAGAAACAAAAATTCTTTTAATTTAAATTCAGCATTTTCTGTATTTTTTTATGTTATAAATTATTTTTTTAAAAACAATTAAGTTATTTAATAAAATTCTTTAAGTAATTGATTTTTATTTTTAACAATTTATTGCATAACAAAAATGTATGAAAAATTCATTAAATTTGTGATTTTATGTTTATACAATTTATTGGATAACAAAAATGTTTATTGTACTTAAATCGCGCATTAAATTTAATAAACCACATTGTTATTTTTAAACATAACTTTTAAATAGAATATCTGCCCTTAAAAAAATATGTTAATTTTTTATTTAAAGGATCTAAAATGCGGATATAAATGCGGAAGGGTATTTAGCCTTTAAGCCAACGCCACATCCTGATCTGCTTTGGTTTTCCTGCACAGACATTTTTAGCTCCAAGCCCCGCCCCCATTTTGATACGCCCCCCGGCACATTGGCAATTCATGCGAAACATTTTGCATGCTCAAAAGTTGCATTTTTGCTCAATAAAATCGCAATAAAGGCGATGGAGGGGATAAACTGGACATGCGAATCGCTTCGGACTCCGATATCCTTTGTTATTCTGCCAGGCAAAACATTTGCTCAGAGGATGTGCCAGGATACGGGTATTCTCGTTCATACGGCATGAGCAATTGATTCGCAGGCACTAACACAGGCACTCGAACGGATGATCGAATTAGGGCCAAGACCAGGATCCGGATGGAGTGGAGGAGGACCAAGGACCAAGGACCAAGGAGGACCAAGGACTTTGCATGGCCAGCTGTCCGGCTGCCACTTTGGCTGCCCTCTTGAGTGACAAATTAGCCACTTTGGGGCTTGTAATTCCCGCCGTTGGAGGCGACAACAAGAAATGACCGCAATTTGCGCCGGGCGCCGAGTGATTGGTGAGCCTTTTCAGGGGACAACGATGCTGCGCCGCTCTCACCTACAAAACGGAATAAAGATGCTCCGCGGCAACAATAAAGACAGCCAACCAGCCAGCCAAGCAGGCAATGACAGTTATAAATAGCCAAGTAAAATTGTCAAGGGGCAAGAGGTGACAGAAGGAAAATGCACAAGGAAAAATTTTAAATTTGCAAAAATGATTTAAAAATAAATTAATAAAGACAAAAATTAAGTAAGTATTTTTAAATTATATCAACATTAAAATGTTATTTAATATAAACTTCTTTCTATCTACAATACTTCTATTGTAGATCGTTAGTAAAACTAAAATTAGTTTTTAAACTAAGAAAACCTGTGAAAATTTAGAGTAACGATTGTAATATTTTACATATTTAATGATTTTAAAATATTTATAAAATTCATATTAAATTACAAAATATTTGCTTGCACAAATTTATATTTATTTCTTGTGTAGTGAAAAGTGGCAGCAGCAGGACACGATTTTTGCTCTTGTTGTTTGCTTCTTTCGCCGCACACAAAACTTCCAGTTTATTCAAAGTTACAGGACACGCTGTCCCGGCAGCCAGGACATATTCTCCATGGCAACCGTTGTCCTCACTGCACCGTCAGCATCATTATGGCTAATAAACATTGCCATTTGCGGCTGGCCAACACGGCGAGATTCAGAGGGACAGACGACGACGACGACAAGTGCAGAGGGGCAATGGCTCTTTCATCACCTAGGGACTCTCAGTCAGAAGGTGAAAGTTACTCAACTTATGGGCAAAGTTTCACTTAATGATCAATGAAAGTTTCAGCCGAGTAAGTAAAACTGAAAGTGGGTTAAAGGTGGCCAAAAGTAAAAAAATTACCAACTTCTTAAAGGGATTATTTATGTAGATCAAATGGTGCACAGTTGTTCAAGATAAATTAAAAATTACTTTGATAAAATATATGTACCTCCCGCACAACTAGATTATTCTAATCACGAAAACATGTTTTTGTTTTTTATTTTACAGTTTTTTGTTGATCTCATCCTGTATGATATAATTTGTGAAGGCAAAAGTTGAATAGGGTCGAGAAGCCAAAGGTAAAAATTCATCGGTTTGCCACAAAGTCCTGACCCTCTTGATGAATCACCTGCTAATTTATCACCTGGACTTTCGTGTCCTGGATGAAGCACTCGGCTTAGTTAGTGCCTTCCTTTTATGAAATTTGAATTTGAATCTTCATCTGCAGCCTTATGCTCATGCATCAAATGTGGACAGACGTGCAAATTGTTTGTAAATAAACTGGGTGAGAGCCTGGTCATAATGCATCGAAAACCGGAACGAAACGGTGGTAAAGTGGGCGTGGTGCATAAACAAGAGTGTCTTAAGACCATGTTTGTGCATAAACAAATTACGTTTCCAAAAGCAAGAAGCCCAAATAGGAAAAGTCGAAAGCAGCAGCTGATGCAGCAACTTTCTCCATGGATTTCCCCTAATAACTCCCGCTTATATGTAGCTCTTTACCATTTCTTCCATGTTGTCTCTAAACTTCTTATATTAATAGCTAAAGGTGAGTGGTTCAGACTAGACAAGCTGGCTAAGCGGATGCTGCTTGCTAGCTGCTAAAACTTGCCCAGACTCGTCAGCTTCTAATTAATTATGAAAAGTGCCACGCCCACACACCCACACTCCCCGACAACCACACACAAATACACACACTTGCCAAAAGCTTTGGCTGGTTTATGGAGCGCGAAAAAATATAAAAGTTGCCAAAGACGGCTGGGCAAAAAATTAAAGTAATAATTGTGAAGGGTTCGACTGTGAAATACCCTAGTACAGTCCCTTTTTTTTATTAATTAACGGTGATTTAATGATTGGCTTAATAATCATATTCTCCTGAGCGATTTATGCGGCTGGAAGGACCAAGGAAAGTTGTTAAAAAGACGTATATTTGTTGAGTTCAGACCATGAATCGATTTTATTTCTCATGTTAGTCACTAAAGCTACTTTATAATATTCATTAAATTTGATTCCAATTTGTCCAATATTTTAGTGGCAGTCGCTCCATATATAAATTAGAAGTTTAGTCGCTCTAAGAAACATTTAAAAAAAGCGTTAAAGAACCCTTTCCCTTTCATTATTGCCCAAAATTATATTTTAAAAGGCTGACTTTGACCAATATACCCCATATACAGGGTGCTTTTTGCTGTCCTATCTGGCCTGGTAAAAATCCCGATTCGCGCACAGAAGCCGCTCCACTTAACGGTTACCCAGGATCCAACACATCCGCATCGCATTCCGCCTCCGAGAACGCACACAAAGCAAATTGCTATAGTCAATTTAATTAAATTTGTTTGTGGGCCCAACGAGGCGCAGTTAACTGCTAGCAAAAGCCCACCGATTTCAGGAGGGGTGGGATAGGGGATAAGGGAATGGATCTGGATGGATAGTCGCTGGGGCCAAACGAAATCCAAAATCCTCGCGAGTCGAGGAGTCGATACAAAAGGATGCGTTTATCTCAATTCTATTTGCGCAAAAGGAGGGGGGAGATTTCCCGATTGCTGGCTCGGGAAGCGCTTTTCAAATGTTTACCGTGGAATCTTGGCAAACGAGATTTGTCTTGGCCAATAGATAGCTCCAAGAGCGAGACGGCAAAAGAGCTGGCAGCAATAAAATTAAATTTGTCCGGAAAAGCTGGAGCTTTTCATTAGAATCGAGATAGAGAGACACACATTTCGAAATCAAATTGCAATTTCTTTACAACTGTTGGCTCGAACAATTTGATGATTTTATTTCTGGCATTCGCTTGCAAGCAATTTACATTTTAAAATATTTTTGTAAATTAATTTATTGGATTCCAGAGCGCCTGGACACCGGACAGGCTATGCATATTCATGAAAAGCCTGCCATTATTTAATTTGGCAGAGGACAATGTGGCAACTGGCCCCAATTAAAATCCTCGTTCAACAAGTTGGCTATAATCCCCGACTAAGCCTAATTACAATTTGTTAATTTCGCCTGCCCTCTCTCTAAATGGCAAATAAAACGCAGCCATAATTTTAATAGATGTTTTTTTGGCCAGACTCGTTTGTATTTTTTGTTGACCCCAGGCAAACACGTGGCATATTTATTTACAGCCCCACACTTTCATGGGGTTTCGGTTGATTGCATTGGTTGGTTTAAAAATGTACTATGATAGCCCTGGGAAATAAGCTGAATTTCCTAGCATCTGCTTCAGAAAGAGACACTGAATAAAGTGGCAGCTCTCGTCTAAATTGAATTCACCCACTCATTAGTAGTGCTTTGAATGCAACAGTTTGTTGCCTGATTGCTTGTTGCATTCATTAGTCGCTTAATGCAATTGCCATGCACTCTTATGCAGCCCAAGTATAACTAACGACGACGAGCTCTCGATGCGACCTTGTGCCACAAACATGCGGCGTATCCTTTTCGGCAGCAGCAGGATCCTTCCCTATATATAGTACACATATACACATTCCGCCCCGAGAAGGCAGAACCGTCAATCGCCAAGTAATTGCATTTACCAGGCACGTATGTTGACGATAGTTAATTTTGTAAGTGTATCTCGATATCGATTGCAGTTTGCCGGCGTGCGAAAGAGCGTGTGCGAGTTTGCCGAGAGGATGCGGAAGCCACTGTGAAAACGTAGGAGTACAGTACACAGAAAAAAAATTATATATAACTTGTAAACATTTAAATTTAAGTTTCAGAAATATTTCAAAGGTAATAATTCTTATAATAAGGAATATAGTCCTTACTAAAGCTAATCTGTATTTTAATCTATGTCCAGGGAACTATTTAAAAATATTGGCTTTTTACAATTTAATTTAAATTGCTAATAAGTTTTAAAATATTAATGTTTTAATTTTTGCAAATTACAAATAATTTTAAAAAGTTTTAAGGCACGATATATATGATAATTTTCTAGTTTTCCTTTTTCTTATAATTATTTTAATAACTAAATTGTATTTAATAATATTTTTTGGTTCAAACGACACTGATTTTCTTGCTGTGCAGCTCCAACTCATACCCAAGTTATTTACGATGGCGAAAATTCGAAGAAGCCGGGGCCAAGACGCAATGAGGCGGAATGCCGAGGAAAAATGCAATTGCCAAGGAAACGCCAACGGCAACCGACAATGATAGAAATTCCGCTCAACGAAAAATCCCCCGAATCCTTGCGATCCTTGCAAGTGGAATTTTGTGCCGGCAATTATGTTGATTTCTGCGTCGAAAAGGGCTCCTCCAATTAGTTGGCCGGAATCGCTGGTTAATTACGGACCAGGTTCAAGGCAATTCCCCCCTCGGTGCCCCGAAAACTAAAACAACCTGCAAAGGCAATCAACTTTCAGGTACCGAAATCATCAACAGGATGTCCCGGAGCGATCTCCGTCTCGGGGCCATAATGGATTTTTAAAAACCAATTTCCGCTCCATTCCGGCGGTGGGTTGCCGAACACAAAAACATTGAAAACTAATAACCCGTTCCGCTTCTTCGTTCTCGTTCTCCGGGGGATCGGGAAATATATCCGGAGCTACTCAAGCAGCTCCCAAGGAAATTGTTTCAATTTCGAGGAATGTTCAAAGGACGAAAGTACGTTCACCGTGCGGGACGATTAAAATTCACTTTCGTAATATTTATATAGAAACAAATTAAATTTTCCCTGCTTCGACAAGTTTTTCGGCGAAACAATTTAATTTCGCCAAACAAAAGTCGACGAAGAAGTGGCAAGAAAAACGACCAAAAATTAAATAGACGAAAAGAAAAAAATGAGATGCACTTAAAAATTTACGAGGCTTGAGAGTCCTGTGGCCATAAAAAGGAGTCGCGGCGGCGAGGAGGGCAAAAGTCAAGCCATTGACTGACTAGCCAAAGTTCTTATACGAGCTTCGTTCAGTATATATATACCTAGGTATATGTGCTCGCGTCTGTAGGTGTTGCCACGGCGAATTGAAAAAGTTTAGGCGAAGCCGCCGCATCCCAAAACTTTATGAGCGCCCCCCCGAGCGTCGCTTCTTGTGCTTTTGTGGATGGCGGCCTTTTTACGACCGTTTTAATGGCGCAACAGCGGCCCGAAAGAAACCAAAAAAACCAAAAACTTTGCCGGCGGTCAACCAAAAGCAGCAGATGCAACAGCTTCAGCGGTGAACTGCCAAGATGGAAGGTGCACCAATAAAACCAGAAATGCCAGGACGAAATCGGGAACTTCAAAGGCCTTTCGCGATTCATTTGAACATATTTCTAGCGTTTACTAAAGACTTTGGCTTTTTGATTACATAGATCACATGGATCATCCATAAGAATAATACTTTACCTTATATGGATAATAAGATATCTGAATAAATTACGAATGGTCAGATATTTGATATAGTAAGGTTGCTGAAAAATATATTTTTCGTTAGCTTGAAAAAATTCCAAATAATAATAGAAAAAACTATAATCTAGAAGCGCTTCTGGGCGACTTTTGAAGAGCCGCCTGAAGCCGCGGACGTTCATATGTGGAGCACCTAAATTAAACTTTGGGGCTGGCGGCAAACGCAAAGGCAAACGGCAAATGGTCGACCAGAAGCCGCGACGAAAGTGGCTGGGAAAATGGCATAAAAAACGGATCCGCCGCCGCCAAAGGCTGGCATGTGTCCGCGAAACAAAGGCGTTGGGTGGCGGGTTGGAGACGAGGGGTGCACCATAAATGGTCAGAAGCCAAAGGCCAGAAAAATGCGCTGGCAGAAGTGAAGAAGAACAAGTAGCCGCAACAGGCAGAGGAAAACCAACTGAAGCCAACGAGCGTTAAAAAATAGCAAAGCCACAAGGGACTAAGCGAAAGGGGCGGAAAAACGGGAGGGACAGGGCGGTGAAAGTCGCGGAAAAACTTCAATTTGGTTTTGCGCTCCGAGTTCCATTGCGATTCAAATCGCAGTCGCCGCTGCTATCGATGCCATCAATTGCGCGACGAAGCGGTCCAGTACGCCTTCCCCTTGGACGGTGGGCTTTAAGGGGTTAGTTTCGAGTAAAAAATTAAATATTATCGGCCCTGTTCTAGTTTTCACTTCCGAAAAATTCACACGGATTTGAATTTCTCAGACCTGTTTCAAGACTCACTTCCGAAAAAACTGCACGGAATCGAATTTCCCTCTGTTGTTACTCTGTTAACTTCCGAAAAATTCAAACGGAATCTCTCCGACAAGATTTTGACAGTCGGATTTAAATCCGGCAGTATACAAATTAATTATTTAAAAATACTTTGCGATAGCTTTAAAAGCCAATGATATTTTTATGATATTCCTTGATGTTTTATGATCATAATTGCATCATCGGAATCGAAATTATTTGCATATATGAGTTAATAATAATTATTTTGTGGTTGCACCTCAAAACCCGGTCAATTCTAGCCTTGCCAATTATTTCAAATCCCCTGCCCTTGCTTTAAATTCCGCTCGGATTTGACTAAAATGGGCCAGGGCTGTCATGGTACGCTAGAAAATAATAATTCTGTGAAGATGATTTGTTAACATTCTTATTTTGCCATTTTTTTTTATGGTTAAAATGATTATTTATCCGAGATACCTTAAAAATGTTTTGGTTTAAAATATCACTTAATTTAATGCTTAAACTGAGGGAAACCGTTTTAATAGGGATATTTTTTGGAGAACTCGGCAACCCTTTTCTTTTCAGTATTGTGTAGCGCTGGATGTGAATAGGGGAACAAATAAGGGAAATTATATATTAAGTTAAAGGGAAATTCGACAATGTTAACAAATTCACTTCCGAGTGAAAACTGGAACCGGCCGGTATATTACATTAAATTAAATTCTTTGTTTTTTTTTCCTATTGTTCATTACCTACTATTATACCAAATACATAATTATATAAATATAAATGTGAATATCATAATATTAAAGATTTCATTAGGTCTTAACTTTCTTATGCCTTATTTATTTTTTATGGACTATGATTATTCTAACTATTAAATTTAAGATTAGATCTCGAGTTTCCAAGTAGTCATGTTCCTTTTATAGTTTCTAGTAGAAACTTTCTACCAATCTATAATACCTATTTATTTATTTTTTAAAATCCAAAAAAACGGATTCCATACTACCCACTATCCATTCAACCCGAAATCATCCCATGGCAGTGCCTTTGAAAAAATTGTCAACCCACAGAGCGTTTCAGCTCATGCTTCGACGCCTTTGCAATCGCGTTTGGCTTTTGGCATTAATGGCCGC
Source organism: Drosophila prostipennis (assembly GCA_037075205.1). Lineage (NCBI taxonomy): Eukaryota > Metazoa > Arthropoda > Insecta > Diptera > Drosophilidae > Drosophila > Drosophila prostipennis. The sequence continues at coordinate 700,115 of JBAMCJ010004533.1, read as the reverse complement.
AGGGGGAGGTTGGGAGGTTGGAAAAGCGGAGGAAAAGTGGCAGCAGGAGATGCAGCATCGCAGCTTCGCGGCCAAAACAAAAGACGAAAGGAAACAAAGAAACCGCATCACAGTTACACATTACACAGCTACCCTGCTACCCCCCTCGCCTTTTTATTCGAAAATATTCATTAGCCCCGAGTGCCATCGATCGGATGGCATGGGGATGGATATATATATAAAGTATATATCGAGATGGTATGTGTAGCGCAGATAAAACTTTCCGCTCATGTCAGCTTATAGTTTTTGCAGCACAGATTTCAGATTTTCCCCTGGCCATAAATTTCCCGGATAGCCAACTATTCAGCACTCAGCCCTCGGCCCCCCCAGCTATCAGCTATGTGCGAGCTATTTTGGTAAAAATTTTAATTAAAATCCCAGACAGTTACACTCGCAGCGATAGAGAGTTGTACTCGTGGCAGCCAGCTCAAGTGCGTCTGCCGTGTGCTCAAGCATCGCCGAGCTATAGCCACAAACAGCAATCGCACTGGATTTTCCGAGTCACGACGCCAGGATGCCAAGATGGCTAAGATGGCCAAGACAGCAAACCGGAAGACAGCAGAGTAAACGCCCGCAGCACATGCAGTTCTAATAAGCTGGAGTTGGCGTCGGTGGTCGGGAGTAAATTCTGTGGGTACCCTCAAAAATCTTAAAGCCCCACGTTATCCCATAGGTGCATATACCGTGGGGAAATGGCTGAATACGGTATCTTTTGCCATTTATTTCAATCGTTACGGTATTTTTTAATATGTTAAGACTCTTAGCCTTCAATATCGCTTTACTTAATTTACTAAAAATAGTTTAAATATAAAATTAATATCTCTAGCCGATTCAAAATTAAAATGTTGCATATTTTAATTGTTAAAGATTAAAATTGTTAGCTTCCCTTAAATATTTATTAGATAATAATGAAATTTTGATGATTTTAATTGTATTAAATTTGATTTAAATCACTTTTGTGATATTGGAAAAAATTAAAACAAAAGAACATTTCACAAGCAATTTGAAATATTTTTAAAAAAGACTACAACTTTACAAGTCAGTGTATTACATTTCAGGCTAAACACTTTGCTTCATCATATATCAGTTATATTCCATTGAACTTTAGCACAGATTTCCTCTAAAAAGGACTGCGGTTGACTGAAAATCCTTTGCGAAGTCAGCCAAACAGCCTGGAGATTGTTAAACGGCAGATGCGCGTGGGCGTGGCTGCCGCCCACCTCTCCGTCATTCTTGCTTAGAGTCAAGTTTTATTATAATTACAACTATAACAGTTATTAACGGCAGCCATGTAGCTCCGCGTCGGCAGCTGTTGCGCAACTCCAGGTCCCGATCCTTCAGAACCCGCTGCTGCAGGTGCCGCCAAAGTCAACAGAGTTGCCGGATAAGGGGGATACTACCATTCGGATGGTAACGAAGGGGGTAGGGGGAAGATAGTGTCCCATAATATATAGTTGCATATTAGCAGGGGGCTACAGCTGCCACTGCCCCCGCACTTATATTGCCCTGTAATGTTGCGTGTTATGAAGCCATTACTGGGCCAAAAGTTTTTCTTTCTTTAAGAGCTCTCTAATTTTAGTTTCTCTGTATGACGCCGCCGCTGACGATGATGGAGATAGTGGAGGTTAGAGGGGGGGTTTCGGCATTTCGGGGGGCATACTAAAGTTTCCAGCTGCTGCATCTTTTTCGGCACTTAGAGGAGCACATAATGTGCACTGCGCAGGAAGAAGTAAGACGTGGAAATTGCTCGGAGATGCTGCCTGAGATATGAGTTCAGGAAGGACAGCTAAGCTGAGGATGCTTAAAGCTTTAAGGTCGTCAGAAGTCAAGGGAGAAGCTAGCTAGCTTTTTAAAATTAAAAATATTTTAATTTCACTTTGAAAACTTATTTCACTACCTTTTAAATAGCCTTAAGTTATTTATTTTCTCCCCCCTTTTTGTTCAACCTTCTAAGACTTCAACTTTAAAGCCAAAATCCCCTCGGTCGAAGGTTTCCTCGCTAATAATCATCAAAACACAAACACGAAGAAGAAACACACCCAATTTAACCATTCGCTTTCCGCACGAATCATTCCCAGTTGAGTTTACAAAACTCCCGCGTTCAGCAAATTGAATCTGTCAAATGGCAGCTCTGACTAGTTTGGCGCTCTTATTGTTGTTCTTTTTTGAACGACGGTCATTTGAACAGATTAAACCGAATTGAAAGCGACCAAATCTACTGCAAATTTCCCAACCCTCCAGCCCCGCTTGGCATAATTTTGTCATTTTTACAGCAATTGATCTTGGATTGAATGACAGCGGCGTGATGGGCAACATTTGTTTTGGTCGTCGTTTTCGTATTTTTTTTTCGCAAGGGCTTCGTTCTTTGGGCTGCCATAAAATGGAAATGAAAAATGCAAATTGAATGAGAAAATGCTTTTTTATTTCCCCATTTCCCCACAGGGCTTGTCGCCAAAGTGTTTGCTTAAAGCGAGCACTTCATTAATAAAACTTTAATGCGGCCGCCGCCGAGTTGAGCTGAGTTTCGCCTCGAAGCGGGCTTATGGAAACGATTTAATTTGCCAGTGCAGTGCAGTCGACACTCGCTGAATTACACACAACCATTTTAAATAATAAATATAAAACTTTATTTTCATGTTGATTTTCCGCCAGCAGAGTCTGCAACTTTTTGCACTCCGCTAAACCAAATCGCAATCCCAATTCCATTCACACTCAACCCCATCTCATGCCTTTGTTCGGGCCATAAATTCCAAATGAAAAGCCACACAATGAAATCATTGAAATTTACGTTGTCTGTGCATAATTGTTGGCCATTTAGCAGCCAGGACTCGCCAAGGATAAGACCGGATCAGGGGCACACTTTGTTTAGCATTTAATGAGGGATGGCCGCAAGGCTTCTGGGTAAGCAGCTTGTGGCACTTTCCCAAGAACACAATCGAGTAGCTGTCCCCAGCATTCACAGGGCGAGGACTGGGTTCCATTTTATTTATTTATAAAGTGGATTGACTTTAAAGGATTACCCAGAAGGCCTAAGGATAGGGAGAGAGATAATCACAAAGCTAAGCTAAGCAGTCAATTCCCAGAAAATAAATAATTCTAAAAAATAAAAATAAAATATGTTTCAAATAAGACAGAAAAACTCATAAATATAATAACAATAATCACCAACTAACCCATATTAAGCGAGTTTAAGGCCTTCTGCTGCTATAACTGTACAATAGAACCTATGTTACCTTTTAGTTTTATTATAAGATAGCATTAGATAAAAATAATAATAACAATAATAAGTCTTTATCTTTGTTAAAACCTCTTTTTTTTGTTAGTTTATGAATTTGTGTCATTTGTTTAATGCAGCTTAATAACAAAACCCTTATGAGTGGGCAATTTTAGTATCTGTGCCAAAGTCTTTAGCCAATTGCTCCCATTTTCCGATTGACAATTTGCTTGCCTAGTCACTTATTTTAATGTTCGAGCAGTTAAATGTATTATTAGTCTTGGGGTCCCATTGTGTATGCAGACTCCGAAGTGGGCCAAAACAATTACCGCATAATAAATCAATTTTGAGTCCTATGAATTTACTAGCCACGCCCAAAGCCACAGCCCAAAACCCCACACAACCATATATCCATTTAAAAGCCCAGTTTAGACTCCTTCAATCAGCCGCAGAGTTGTTCCTGTGAGCAGGGGCCTTAAGCCCACTTCGTTGGCTGACAATTTGCAGCTCAAATATGCAAATTACCGACAGTTGGTAGCCTCAATTTGATTCGCAAGCGCAGAAATGGGAGCAGCGCAAAAAATCCATGGGAGCGCGCACAACAAGCAAGTCAAATTGAAATGGGCACAAAATATGACAGCGCGCTTGCATTTTAAATATTTAATTGCGAAATATTTTCCATTCAGTCAATTTGCATGCCGCAGCCAAATACCAAATGGTCGATTGAATTTATATCACGTTTTTATGGGCGAAACAAAAGACAAAAGCGAGTGTGTGACGAGGCATATTAAATGCAGATTGATTGAGTTATGAAATATAGCCATAAATAGAAAAAGAGCTTCAAGAAATTCCCATTATGTTTTTCTCTTATATCTGTGAAATAGCCAGATAATTAATCTAAAAAGTAAATTTAATAATAAATTCAAAAACCACACAAAAAGGCATAACCATAAAAGTGATCTATTCCCAGTTATTTATTTTTATGCCGCATTCAACTTCCGCTTGGCAATCGCATTATCTACACAGCAATTAGGTTCACGATATAACTTCAGCTGTCAGTTTGGAAAAGCGTTTTCGAAAATGCAATTCCATGCCATTGGCCAAATAACACGAACGGTAAACAACAATTCAATTCAATTCATTTATTTGACTAGCAAAAATTGCTGTCGTTGTCAATATACCGGCCATTATTGCTGTCCTGTCATTCTAGTGTTTTTTGTGTGATTTTTTTGAATAATCCGAAACTAACACACGCGAATCGGTTTTGTCGCTTGACAGTTGATGGATGTGACTGCTCACCAAATGACGGAAAGCAGTTTGTATCCCTTTATGGGCATATTTATTTGTTTTTACATGGAAGGGGCTCTGGGAAGGCAATAAAACTGTTGGCCTGGCCTTTCGGTAAAACAAGAGTGTGTGAATTAAAATCATAAAGGCTCGGCCACAGCAATTAATTAGTTTTGTTTTCCACATGAAATGCCATACATGTTTATTAATTGCTGGCTGTCAACGTTATTTTTTTATTTCCCCTTAAATCATGCGCAAGTCCCGGCTATTATTTTAATTTGTGAATTTCTTGGTAATTAATAGGGCCGTTTTTTAATTTCTAAATTTTCCTTTATATTTTTATTGCTTTATTTAAATGGGAAATTAAGGCGCACTTGGTAAGCTGCCACCTGGCATCTGTCTGTTGCACCTTGGCATCCTACTCACCTTTTCTCACTCCCGTCACGTTGCAATGTCGCCCACACAGTGCAACATGCAACATGCGACACTTGCAGCTCAGCAATGTCGCTGTCAACTGCGCTTCATTTGATTTGAGCGCGCATACGACACGTTGTCCGCTTAACCCTCGATGCCCCCTCGTGCGTGTTTTTAACGCAATTGCCATAAAAGTGAATGAGTTTATGTCTGCTATATACGATTCTCCATTCAACTGGCTGTGCGTGCTGCAGCTGCCACATGTTGAGCGTTACTTGCACTGCGGGAAATATCATTACCATTTTATATAAAATTTGCCCTTAAATAGTTAAGGTTGTGTTCGGACGATGACTTCTTTTGATATGTATTTTAATGAAGCTTTTGTTTATTTTCCAAATATAATACGATTTAATTTTAGATGGGTACGTCAATGCTTAATTCCTTAAAAAGTCTATCTTATGAGAGAAACTTATTTCGAATAAAAATCTATTTAAGATATGAGTTTCATTCCATCTTTCATTATTTCACATTATTTCATCTGATTTATTTTAACTAAATGGTTTTTTTATTCGAGTGATCAGGTTTATAGTTATTATTTGTTGGTTTTGTGGGTAACTCTTCACACTATTTATGGGGCATTTTTTAATTTCTAAATTTGCACTTAGTCTAATCGGGAATTTAGTGAATAATTGAAATGGATTAAGCCACAAACTGGTCGCTTTTGAAAAGTGGTCAATGTGTTTTTGGGATTTAAGAATGAGACGTACTCTTTAAATTCGGTAGCTGGTACCAGGCTACCAATGCAGTAAAAATAAGAATGGAATTTATGCCCAGAGTGTGCCGCACATTAGCGCATTGTCACCGCACTCGGCACACTTCCAATAAATAACCCCGGCACACAAGGACACACAGGAGTGCTCCCAGGGAGTGTGCTAATGCGCTTAGCGCCTTGTTGCCGCTTTTTTCGGGGCAGAGGACCGGAGAAATGGAGAACCAGAGCCCCAGGAGCCCCAGGAGCAGAAATGGCGACGAAATCCGCCATAAATAAAGGATAACAATTTGTTAGCCACGCAACAAGTGCAAACTAAATCAACAAAGCGAGTAGATTTCCGCAGGCTCTTCAGCTCTGCAAATCACATGTGTAAGCTCTTAGGTGGAGAACCAGGAAAAGCCCGAAAAACCGGGAAAACTCGAAAAACCTCCAACCTACACTGATAAACGGCTCAATCCGTGTTTGCCACCGTGTGTTTGTCTAAATTATGAGAGCCATAATTTAGCAAAAAACAATACGCAACCAAGGACCCTTTTAAAGACTTAAAGTTGCAGAACTCTTTAGAGTCGGCAAGAATGAAGCTAACCCATTTACCTCTTTGCACTGGTTCATTTAAATTTAAAAATAAAATAAAAGGAAAACTTTCCGCGAACAAAGGGTAGCGATTCCGGGAGTCCTTCACTCAATGACAAGAGGAAAATGGTTGCCTTTGCTCTGAAGTACATTTCACTTTATCCCAATTGCTTGCCAACCGCAACAACAAGGCGAAAGCAACAGCGGAGCCAGGAATTAAACCTTCTCCTTCGCAAAATGTCCTTTTTCTACCCGTAATAACATTAATGCAATTTTACGCACGCGTTAGCTTTTTTTCATGGTATACGCAGGGTACATTTACTTGGCTGACAAGAAAGGATATTTAATCTAGGTATTTATTTTAATAAAATTAAAATTAATATTGCAGGACCATCAGTTACATAAGGATATTTTATTTGAAAAAAATAGTTAACTTAATATTTATTTTAAGACGGTAATCTTGGTGTTTGAATAAAAGCATACTATTCGAATTATTTTGTAATTTTCTTTATCCCAATTAAGCCAAATCCGAAGGAACTAAATGTAGGTATTATATATTTTGCTTCAAAATAGAAATCCTCTTCTTAATTAAGTACTAAACAAAGACCCAACACAAAGCGGGTAATTTTTCTAGAAAAGCATATTATTTTTAACATCTCCGCTCCCTCATCAGGCACCTTTTTCCATCCGCTGTCTTTTCATCTGGGCTTTTAATGAGCGGCCAGCCAGTATATCCATCCTAATGGCCTTAAAGGACGGACAAAGGCGGTCTAAGCCGACGGCAAAGACGCTGATGAAGGGGCAAAAAAAGTGGGCAATGTGGTCGGGTCAAAGTTCAGTGGAAGTAAATGATGATGTCATTGATGAAGAAGTCCTTTGTGGCTGTCATCGGTCATTGCACAATCGAGTGAAGCTGCCACTGACATGCACAGTGCATAATGGACAATGGATGCAACAATTCGCTTCATTAAGTAATTAACACGCGCATTATAATTTAATTAACATTGCGGACTGCATGGGTGCAAATAAAAGAAGAAGTACGCATTCGAAGCACGCAAGTAAAAATGTTTGAGGATTCAGCGAGGGCGGTTTAAACAGGGGTTCAAACGACTAGCCGGGAAAAGAGAAAATTAATTTCTCCTGGAAGATATATGTAATATCCTTAACAATATCCCCAACAATATCCTCAATTTTTTCTTGCTCAAAAGATTTTAAAGAATAAAACCCACAACTACTTACTCTATACTCGAGTGCAGATCAAATATACTCGTTGAGAAATATTTACCGTCAAAAATATCATATTAGATCATCCGTTGTGATTCTATTCCCCTTGGCAGATGGTCTCTGTTTGATTATTCTTTCGAACCCAAGTCAGTATCAATTTTCGAGCCATTGCATCGCCAAGACACGATCAAAACCTAATCAACTGGCCCCGTTTCGAAGAGTTCTCCTCAGAGGCAGTTTATTTTCCGCTGGCAGCCACTGCGTCAGCGTTTCTTTTGCAGCCATTTCCGCAGCATTCCCAGCATGTCAATCACAAATCAGTTTGATGGGCTTGTGCGGGGAAATCGGGGGGGCAACTCGTTACTCGTTTGCATACAAATTACAGATGCAAGTCACATTTGATTGAAAACAATTTGAAATGATATCGTCATTGGCATGGAGCTCTTCCTGTCCTGTCTGCTGGAAGTCCTTCCTCTCCATCTCCAGCTGAATACCTCTTATTTTCAATGCCAGCGACTCACCTGCGTTTCACACACACAAAGGGCATGTGCAGGTTTATTGCCTTTACGTGCAAAATGTTTGTGTTTGGCGCGCATAAAGGATATAAACCAAATTGCTTCAGCTCAATCGGCAATTCGGGAAGCATTTCATTTCATTTGCCAGCTAAAAGCGCTCAGGAGCTGAGAGCCGCAAGCCGAGAGCTAAAAGCTGCACATAGAATAGTTTTAATAATAATAGTTTTTATAAATCTATGAAATATTCATATCATTTCTTTTAAATAATAATTAAGATAAAAACAAAAATTCCTATTACTAAAGAATATTTTAAAAATATTTTCCTAATCCAAATTTAAAACTTTACTTTTTGTAATAAAAAAAAAAAAATTTATTAGTGTTTGGTTTGAAAAGTTAATTATTAAATTATCATTATTAAAACCAAATAAAATTATTAATGTAAAATTATGCAAGTTCAAATCGTTTCCTATTTGAAAATTTAAAAAAAATCAATAAACGAAGGTTTTTTAATATTTTTTTTACTAAATATTTCTTTGTGCGGAACAATTTAGTACATAAATATATTTTGTTGTGTAGAAACCTCGATCAATTGCATTGGCATGCAGTTCTAGCTGCCTTTGCTATAGTTGATTGTGTTGCTTTCGAGTGGTCGAGTGGGTGTTTTGGGTTGAGTGGATGGTCGAGTGGGCGGTGCGGCTAATCAAGGCGTTTGACTGTCCCTGAACACCTCGTCCTGCCGCATCCCCACCTTTTTCCTGCTCCGTGTGTGTTATCCTGGTCCCAATGTGCAAATAATTACCAATATGAGCCGTCAAATGACCACACACTTGCACAGCGCACACAGAAGGACGCAGGATGGCAGGATAGGTGGATGGGTGGATGGCTGGATGGCAGGAGCCTGTTAGCCAGCTGCTGTTACCTGTAGTGGAGTGGCTCCTGCAGTTGTTGTCCTGCGTCGTTATCCTCGTGGCGAGGGCGCTCTAATTGTTGTCGCCATCGCCATTGCCGGGCATTGTGAGCTTGTAAATAAGCCTTAATTATTGCTATTACAGCCATAAAGCCACCGCACAATAAACATGCAAATTCGGTTTGCATGGGGGCGTGACCCAAAGGCGGATGTCTGATAAGCCAATTGGCTGGGCGGGCTGAATCTGAATCTGAATGCCGTGTTGCTAAAGGAATACGGCGAAGGTGCAAATAATAATAACTTTGTATGTGCGTATTTCTATGGAAATTTTCAGTGGCGTTCAGGAGGTTTACAAACAGATTTTGTTATTCGGTTTCAGATTAACCTCTGGCACTTGTGTGGCTTAAATTGAAGGCATTTCCATTCAAGTTGTTTTATTGCAATACAATATTTTCAAACTTGTTAGTTAGAAGTTTTCCTAAATATTGTTTACTAAAGATTAAGAGATTTTTGTGCTTTTAAATTGTAATACAATTTTCTTCTTTGTTTAAATATAATTTTGTTGAGCTTTTCATTAATTCAGTCTATTCATTCACGCCTTTAAATAATTAAGGCAAGCGTAACAACCTTAATTGAAAGCGAGTTAGTTGTTTTTCTCTTAAACACTCTCTGGCTAATAAATGCATTGCCATGCTCTGCGGTTGCAACATTTTCCCCACTATTAATATCAAATTTAATTTGCGCTTAGCTCGTTGAACGGCGATAAAGGCAAACATTTACATAACACGCTGCCTGCGCAAGCCAAGGTGCAACTGGCACTCGCACACCCGAATGGCCGACAAACACACGGCGCAGGACAAGGCCAAAAGGGCAGAGGCAGGAATAAGTGGGTGGCACGACCGGCCCTTTGTCATAATTAGAACATGCAATCGCCGCCACTGCACATAAACGCTCATCAAATCCATTTATCCCGTAATGGCCGTCGGGTCGTCAAGCATTTCAGGCTGCTGATCCCGCGCTGCTCCGATTGCTCCGTTCAGCCCGGGGGTTTTATTTGCCATTAGCCAGCTGCACGCACACCAGCGTCGTGCAGCAGCTGCATTCCAGGTGTGTGCACTGGGAGAAAAAAATTGTAGAAAAGCACAACGAATTTAAAAGAAAATTTAATCGAGTTGTTGTTATATCAATAAATATTATGAGCACAAAACAACAAAAAGCTTTAAATTTAAAGGTAAAATTATTTTTTTAAAAGGTTTCTTGAAGGTTTTCTGTTTTGTTGAAAAAAATTTTTGGAAATCAATTTTTTTTATGAGGTTTATTTGCTGTTGGCTTGCTAGGCAGATATATTTTTTCGCAGTGTCCTTGTTTACTGGGCTTACTGTTTAAGTGGTGCACAAACTGCCGTTCACTGCCGCTCGAAACTGCTCCCAACTGCTCCGATCTGAACTTACCCGAGCCAAACCGAACCGAACTGGACTGAACTGCAATGTGGTGGTCACGGGGCGACGTGGCATTGATAGCCAGTTGAGTTTCTCGATGGACTCATGGCGCCCGGTGTCTGTTCTGTTTGCCTGCGGCGAGTGTCGAGTGCTGTTGGCCTGGCCAACAAGTCCAACAGGACCAACAACCTGACGTTTCGTGTGATTTTTGCACCGATTTGCGTTTAATTGAATTTTGCTCTTGACACTGGCCCATGGTGTGTGTGTGTGTGTGGACTCGACTTCCCCCATCTAATTGCGCTGAAAAAGGAAAGCAGGCGGAAAACATGTTGAGCCTACGGCCGGGAACAACTGGTTGGTAAAATAACGAGGCAGTCGGCCAGATAGCACTGGAGCAGCATAAATCAACACGCCCTCCGTCTGGTCAATGAACCGCAAAGGGCTCGCAAAAAGCAAAAGCCCCGTCTTGGGTGTCTGGTCCGGGTCTGGGATCTGTGGCTCGGGTCCATAACCATTAATGATGTGGCCTACGTCCCCCGAGTACGTGCTATATATATTCTTCTCCAGCAGCATGTTCGGGCCTTCGACTTCGGTTTCGGATCCCTTTTCCTTTTCCACAGCCGAAATGGAAAACAGAGCGAGAAGTGTGCGAAGCGGAAACAACTTAATGACGCGCGGCGCTAATGGTTCACTTAAGCACCCACATAAGTTTTCCGCGCTTTTCCCAAAATACAAAAAAAAAGGAAAAAAAAGAAGCAATGCACATTGGTTGGGGATTGTATACAAAATTAGGTTGACCCTATTAGTTTAGTTAAACCCGAACTAAATTTACTTTAAAAGTATTTTTTTTATTGTTTAATGTTAAATGTTTAGTTAAAAAAATTAACATACAGTAGGATAATATTATCCTTACATATGACAGATTTTAGTGTGTAAAAATTAACATCAAAAACTTAAAAAAATATATTTAAAATGAAGTGTTGTAAAACGATTCCTTAAAATTTACTCATACTACAGCTAGAACTAGAAACAATCGTATTACCAATTCTAATTTTGTAAAATTATGAATTTCGTTGAAATAATTGTTTTGCAAAGCAAACAATCGTCACCTAGATTAAAATACATTTTATTTGAAGGCCACAGTGCGTATGAGTGATAAACTAATAATAAGCCTATTTTGTATGGTATTTAAATTTTAGCTCAATCATTTAGAATACGCAACATATTACCATAACCTCAACCACTGTACCAAGCTGACTTCTCTTCGATTTTTTCCCTTAGCATTTTCATGGCTGCTGCGGGGCTTGTCACTGCCAAATATCGGACGACGGCGCCCTCGCCTATTGTCGCCTATTTTTTCTCCCATTTAAGCCTCAACCGTTCAACTCAACCCCGGAAAATTCCCATCGCGTCCACTCCCAGACTCCCACTCCTCGCACTCCACTTACTGGCTGCACAGTAATAATTTTTCGCTAATGGTGTCCTAAATTGTCAAGAAATATGGAACCATTTGAATGTGGCCCCCTTCGGCTTGAGTCGAGTAAGTGGGTGTGGTCCTTCCACCCCTATACATATATATATAGAAATAATATATATATTATATATCCCGCTCTGTTGCTGAGTGCGGCTTTTAGTACGTTTGTGTTTTCGACTTCCGGTTAGCCAGGCCTTCTACAAATTCTTTGTTCTTCATTTTGGCTTGGCATTTTAAGCAGCGGCTAAGCAAAAAAAAAAAAAAAACGGGGCGTTACCGTTGTGGTTTTGACAATCTAAAGTGCAATATGGCGGCAGTGTGGGTCAAGTGGGTAGCGTGGTGAAGGGTACGCGAACCACAACCACCTAGGGTCAACGTAACGCAAAGTGTTACGTTACGACAAGTGGGTGAGTGCGAATGGCAGATCGCTAAAAGTGAAACTTGGTTTACAATTTGTCTTAGGGCCGGTTTCTCGAGTGCCGGCTAACATTTCTCGAACAGATAAAGTCCCTGCTAAGGCATTTTGGCTTTCTCGAGCATCAATGTGAGAACTAACTTTGACAGGGACTCGGAGTCCCTGTTAAGCGTTTTCGACTCGATAAAACGACAGCTGATTTCCCAAAGCCAAATAAGAAGAAGAAACGAAATCACAGCTGACTTTGCCTTTGAATTATACCCAAACAGCTGATAGAATAATCAAAGCACGCCATTTTTTGCGCTTTACAGCACATTCTGTGCGCTAACAGCACTCTGTAATTGGTTTTCGATCAGATAAATTAAAGGCGTCGAGAAAACCGATTTGCTTTTACGATAAGTTTATCTGGTGATTATCTTTTTCGAACTGATAGCTATCAGGGACTTTAGCCGGCACTCGAGAAACCGGCCCTTAAAGGAAAAGCTCTGCAATAAAATAAACAAGATATTGTAAGTTTTAAGAACATTCGTATAATTATAAACTTAAATATGTATATTCTTTAAATTTTTTTTCATTTTTTTAAGTACACCCAGAAAACAAAATGGACTAAAAAGGGGCCTAATTACCTAAAATTTTAGGAAACATGGCCAGAAAAATGCGCCAAGTCCATCATTACCTAAAATGTTGGTCATATGGACTATATTTTGTACGCAGTCTTGGATTTATTTTTGGTAATCGTTACCTAAAAAAATGGCTAGTGGACTAGATTTTTAGGTCAGAATTACCTAAATATTAGGTATTTTTAAAAAAGTTAAAATTTTTACTATTGATAGTAACATATTTGTTTATTTTAATGGCTTATATTGTTATTTTCGGATAAGTAAATATTTAACCGTTCTGAAAAAACAATCATTTTATTTTGTCCTCGGTGGGAATCGATCCCCGGTCTTCTGCGCGAGAGTCCAATAGGCTAGCCTCTGGCCTACGGAACTATTTAAGAGCCCTGCGGCAAAACCAAAGGCTGCTTCTAGGGGCATAAGCGAATTCTATTTTTAGAATAGTTCACTATTACCTTAAAACTAGGAAAATAGTCCACGTTGGTATTGATTTAATATATTGAAAGTTTTCCATCACTAGCATTAAGCTAATTCTAATAATATTTTTAAATATTAAACTTAAATTCGAATAATTTGTTTAGTAATATTAAGGACCTTTATTTGTATTAAATTATGAGTAAAAATCAATTGCAAGATATTCCTAAATTTTAGGTCTTATGGACCAATTTTAAGGTTACGATGGCCTATAAAAATTTTTGTAGCTTTACCTAAAAAGTAGGAACATAGTCCACATGCCAATATTTTCAGGTAACCCATTACCTAAATCTGAAAATTTAGTCTATTAAAAATTTTTAGGTCATGTATTACCTAAAAATTAGTCCCGCATTTCTCTGGGTGTAATCATTATTTTTAAATCTTGTCCTTTTTATTTCGAAAATAAAAAAAATATTGTTAAATACCTAATATACATAGCAATCTCGCACTTAGACGAAGACACGAAGTAGAAAAAAAGAATAACAAAATATCAGCAAAAACGGTGAATTGAATCATCAACATCCCGCTTACGTAAGGACACGCAATGCACTTGACGTGCCACGCCCCCCCCCCACTAGCACGCCCTCAGCCCACATAATAAGGGATACGGCGGGAAAAAAGATGCTTAATCTCATCGTGTTTTGTCTCAGGGCTCTTGCCTCGACGAAAATACCCGCAACATGGCACCGCATTCATCTGCCGAGATAAAAATGAAATAAATTCGAGTGCCGCGCAGATCCTTGTCGGCGTATAGAAGCGGGAGTGCTTAAGTATTTGTGCCAACACAGACGTAAAAAATCTGCTACTTATAAATTATGTTTATTTATTTATTATATTTTGAAGCAGCTGCGCTCAACTACGCACCGTTTTGTCCAAGCCGAAACGAAAGAAAAACTTGTCTCCTTGTGTTGGCTGTCAACGGTTGTCCCGGCACAACAATGCACGATGCTTCATAAGTCTGAATGGGAAAAGTCCTTGCGCGGGGGGCTGGGAACTGGGGAATCGGATTTTTGGGAAAGAGAAGCTCCCAGGAAGCGTTCAACAAATGCTGCTGACAGCGGACGCACTCCAAATCCAGGCAGCCCATTCAGTTTGCCAAAAGAAAGATACGAAAAAAAGGAAAATCGGTAGAAAAAACGAAGACGAGGGTAGCCCTAAATTGGCAAAGCTGACAAAATTGGTCAGCAGTCAAGGATGGGACAAGGACATTTGTTGCTAATAATGTTATCGATGTGGCAAATACACGGGGCATACAATTTACATAATGAGCGGGCTCCCTCAGGACAACTCGAGTGGATCTGGATAAGTCCACAGCCAAGGACTATCATTACGTGAAACACTTAAATCTTACGTAATTGTGCTCGTCGCCTCTGAAGGTCTCTGAATTAACTTATTTCTGTTTGTTATGGAAAAAATAAATAAAAAAGAGATTTAAGTTCTTTACTGATTTTAAAAACTTTGTGATTAAAATCAGTTAGTATTCATTATAATAAATATTATTTAAGTCGATATTAACCAAGCAATCTGTCGATTTGTGTTCATCAAAAATTTGAGATCGATTATTTTCTAAAACAAGTTATAAGTTAAAAATGTCTGGCGTTCTGCTAATTGTTACACCCACAACCCTGAGCTTCCAGGCGCCCTTTGTGCACTCCCAAAAGCGTCTGATAACTCTGCTCAATCCCAGTGATCAGGCTGTGAACTATCGTGTCTGTATTAGCAATGAGGCGGATTTCAGGGCGGATCCGTCGTTTGGCACAGTAGAGGCTTTTGGAACCGCCGAACTTACTGTAACCCTTTCGCCAGTTAAGGAAGATTTACCCTACTGCTCCATAGTTGTGAGGAGTATATCAAAAGACAATGAAAAGAACGCGATGGATGTCAAGGTCGAATTAGATCCTAAGAAAACCCCACGGCAAGGAGACGATACCTTAAGGACACGTCTGCAGCCACAGGATCTGGATGAGATAATCAAGAAGCATTATAATCCTGTGTGTGATGAGTGTGGTCAGAGGCTAAAAGAATCGAACGCCTCTCACTTCTGGCGAAAATGTTTTATTTTCTTTTTCGGTGTTTGCTTGGGAAGTAAGTTTTTGCCGAAAATTAAAGTGTTAAATAATTATTTATTAATTTTAATATTATAGTTTTAGCTTATTTTATCCATAAGATATTGTAGAGCTTGGAGTCCGTGCGCGGCGTTTCGAGTGCGAATCAATTGAATTATGAATTATGCAAATACAAATCCCTGCCCCAAGCGGATTTTCCTCAGCCCCACGCTCACAGTTACCTAAATCAATCATACGCGCCGTTGGCCTCATTAGTCGAGCGTTTAGCCCAGCCATTTTCTCTTCCTCTTCACTTCGACCTAAGTTTGCACTCAAAAAAAATATTTTATTGGAAAGAAAATCTTAAAAAAATATATATTGGTTTAAAAAATAATACAAATAAAAATGTTGGTCTTATAAAGTGAATTAATAGAATTAACCCTTAAAGATAGTATTTAAATACATAAAAGGTATTTAAGCGGAAATAATATATTTTCCATCTAGATAGACCTATAAAGGATGTACAATTATTTTGGGTATCATTAAATGTTTTTATGTTTCGTATATTTCATTTCTGAATTTTCCTTTTTTATTTAGTTATTTCAAATACTTTTTTATCTTAGTGTATTAGCCGACATCTCGCGTTGCGGCTTTAAATCAACTTGGCTTGCTTATTAACTAATCTGCCGCAAATCGTTTCAATGGTTTTGAGAGAGCACACATAAACACCACACCCACACTTGTGCACCTGCTGAAATACACTCTTATAAATAAATATATATACCATAAACTTACATACAGACGTATATGGCAAGTTGCTAGTTGTGGGCTTATAGTTATTTATAAAGCAATTATTGCCACAATTAATTTGTGATTGCATTTCGGGCGAAGCGTTGGCAATTGTTACTGTTGTTGCTGCAGGTTTAATTAGTTTACAAGGAACATTGGAGCCGTGCTTTATGATGCTAATTATCATTTTGCGTTGGTTCAATTCAATTTCGCTCTCCCGATCAAACAATGCGCAATGGCTAATTTCAATTCGCCCCGAAGACCTAGATAAAGGTCCTCACAACTAATGACCTGAAGTCAAGTGCCCTTCCTATTCTAGGGGAAATTCTTATCTTAGAGAAAACTGTGAAATTCCTTGAATTATTTAAAATTCCATATAGCATTTTGTCTGTAGTTTGTCTGGTTTTATAAAATTGTTCCTTTTTTAGGTGCTCTGCAGATGGAACTGCGTCTGAAATTCGAAATGGTTTAGTGTCACCTACATTGTCGCGTTGCGAATGCAGATGGAATGCGTTGGGAAAAGCAACATATATTTATGAAGCGAAGTTTAAATACCCTATATTTACAAAAATATATTTAAAAAAGAGAATATAATTATCAAAATAATAAGCAAAACTAAAATATTACAAGAAATATTATATTACAAGGATCAACAAAAATATAAGAATGTAATGTAAGCTATTTAGAACAAAATACAGGTTAAACTGAAGGTATTGTAATACACTGTGAATGAAATTTCTAGCTGTAGATCAAAAGATATAATAATATAATTACATATATAATTACAACTGAACCTCAGAAATGACAAGTGAAGAAATTCAATTCAATTTTCCCAAACCGAGCGTAATTCAGATTTGTTAGTCTCACCAAAGGAGCAGTCACTGTCACAGTAACTGTTCCCGTTTCCCGTTCCCCTTCTCGTCGCATTTTGATTCCGTGTTTTTGGCCTGTTTTGCCTTTATCGGAATCACAATTTATGCGGCCACAAGGAAGTGAGTGGCCGGACTTTGGAAATTGTATTGAAAAATGAATGAAATTAGAATGTCTGATGGCATTTTGAATTGGATTTCCTCAGTCCCTTTTATCGTTTGTACTTTTTGCGCTCGTTTTGTGGCCAATTTCAGGCGAACACCGCAAGACAGGCCACAAAATGTTGTCCTGTTTCGGTGGCGCACCCCGCACCCTTAACCCTCCAGTGGCCCCTGGGCAAGCCCGTAGCCGTCGCTTTTGATTGCTGTTGCATGTCAAGATTTGTCAGGCAAATGAAAATATTTTGCGGCCCGGGATTCTCTCTACGAGGTTTGTTTTCCTTGGGCCCTTCGCTGCAATGTCATAAAACATTATTGACATTTCAATTGTAAAAGCATTTTGTGTGTGACATTTTTTTGAAGTTGCCATGGAGCAGGAGATCTTTCTATTCCTTTTAAATGTTTTTTTTCTTTTTTGTGCCTTTCTCTCAGGACCTTCAACTGCTCCCCGACGATTCATTAAAGTCCTTAATTTTCCTTGTTCTCCATGCCGGTTTGGTCACCTTTCGGCTCACGCATAAAACTTCCGGCAAACAAAGCCAGAAAAAGCGAAACAACAAATAAACAAAGTCAAGTTTTTTCCACGCTGCTTTCGGCTCTTGGCTTACGAAAAGTTTTACGAGCTTATCCTGGCAAGTAAAAGCAGGCGAACGGCGAAGGACGAGCTGCAAAACATGACGAAACACATACAGGACATGGCCCAATGATGCCAAACTGCAGTTAAGAGGGAGGAGAAAGGCAAAAAGCACTGGAAGAAATTTAGTCAGTGGTATAAGATATTATTAATAATATTTTAATATATTTATTCAGTGGTTTATTATAATATTATTATTATTATAATTTGGTCAGTGGTATAATAAAACATTCATATGTTTATATATTTATTTAGTGGTATAATGTAATATTAATATAATTTTTATTTATTTGATAGTATTATTTAATAGTTGAATTTAGGTATAGAAGATTTTTTATATGAGATGGCTTTTATTTATTGACTAATTTAACTCATTTGCAATTTTTGTTCAGTGCATCTGGCTGGGATTAAGACAAGCGTCTGCCATGATAGAACTCAACCCGACATCTGCTTAGGGCTTCGGTTTGGACCCGTGTCGCCGCTTTCTTCGCCACTTCAGAATTCGGGGGTTCGCTCAGGTGAGCCGGAAAAAGTTATAAGGTGCCAAAGGCCGTAAAAGATGCAATCAAAATCAAACTGATTTGTCTCCGGGGAGCGATGCCAACTTTTATATTTACGACCGGGTCTGGGACCGGCACCAAACTCCGACATCAGCAGACTCGCGACGAGACGAAGATGGAATACACTCCGAGTTGATTAATGCACTGCCGGGATATATGAATATCTGAGCAGATTGGCTGCTCCCTAATAAATGGACCGGTTTCGTAAAGAGTAGTAAAAAAGTTTTCGAAAATTAAGTAATAAACAAGAGAGAACGCTATAGTCGGGTTGGTGTCCCGACTATCTAATACCCGTCACTCGGCTAAAGGGAGTGCGAGGGAGACTGTGAACTTTGAACTTTGATCAGCAATAACTTTTTAACGAATGGTCCGATTTAAAAAATTTCTTCTACATTTCGATAGGTATTGATAAGCACAACAAAACTGCATTTTTACTTTTCCGAAATATTTAAATTTTTAAAATCGTATATTAAGTATTGTGGGCGTTAGAGGGGGCGTGGCACCTTCTTGAAATAAACTTGCGCTGCGTAGGAACTCCAAGAATCTTCATGCAAAATGCCAATCCTCTAGCTTTTATAGTTTCCGAGATCTCAGCGTTCATACGGACGGACAGACAGACGGACAGACGGACAGACGGACAGACGGACAGACAGACATGGCTAGATCGACTCGGCTAGTAATCCTGATCAAGAATATATATACTTTATGGGGTCGGAAACGCTTCCTTCTAGCTGTTACATACTTTTGCACGAATACAATATACCCTTTTACTCTACGAGTAACGGGTATAAAAAAATAGTCCAACTTTTTTAATCGGTATTTATTTTATTTATATCTATTTAACTGTTTTTAAATTTTACAAATTATTTGGAAACAAAGAATCCCTTCTAACATTACAAAGCTATTTATCATACCCTTTTCTTTGAGGCCATAAAAGCGGTTTTACCTATTCTGGTGGCTGCATTTAAATTGCACTGGCACAGAGGATGGGAGTGAGACTCGAACTGCGACTGAGACTGGGCCAGGAAAGATGTCCCGGCAGCTGGACGCTTTAATTAGACAGTCGCAGTTGTGTGAACTTCGGGCCAAAGTTGCCGGGGGCGGTGGAAATGCGGCGTGGGAGGAAGCCGGAGCTGGAACTGAAACTGAAACTGGAGCTGGAGCTGGATACCGAATCTGGAGCTTCCTCCCTGCAATGGCCGCCGGTCGCGAGTCATAAAATTTATGCGTTAAAATTGCATAATTTGGCCCAGCTCACACCCACACACACACACAGAGAGACGCAGACGCGGAAAAACTTTGCACATAAATTCTGGAAGTCAAGGTAACGGCGGAAACTTTTTGACCAAACCCCCCCTCGCAGTCCCTGGGGCCCTATCAAATTAAACACTTTCTGGTGTTGGGGCGTCTCTACTTAACGGGGGGAAACAGAGGGGGCTCTTCCTCCAGATGCACAGATACAGATACAGAGATACACGTGCTCAGATGGAAGATGCACAATTCAAAGCACACACGATTCGATTTTAATTTCCTGTTTCGTCTTGTTCTGCCTCTCCCCTGGAAAAAAGCCCTTCGAAGTCCTCCAATCCCATCCAGTCGGTTGCCATTTCATTGCCTCTTTTGGAATTTGCAAATACGAGTTTGCATGGGTGGATAAACTTGCCTTTTTTTTTTGCTCTGCCTTTTTCTGTTGTTATTTTTTGTCTGTGACATTCTAAGTGAATTTTTTGTGTACCGACTCCCTAATAGTTTTTCAGTGCAAACTTTATTTAGTGCTTCTCGGTGGGATTGCCCAGCACCCTGAATGTTCACTCAATTTTTCGTTCGCCAATTTTTGAACATTTTTGCAATGAATTTCGTTCGTCTGCCATCTCGTATGTATGTTTTGTCTGTATGTGTGTTTTGTCTGGCGGCGTTTTTATGAAGATAAAAAGCTCAACAAAAGTCTGGCCAAATGTCCGGCGGCTTATATGCGACTACCACTCTGTGGATTGTGGATTGTGGCTAATGGGGCTGATGGCCTAGAACCCATTTGAGTCCAGTTGGTAGGGAAAATTTGGGGAGGAGCTCGGTTTTGCTGTTAGCTGCAATAATTGTTTATTGGCAGCAATGGATTTAAATTGTTATCGATTGCCGGCTGCGAAACAATTATAAATGGCCAAGTGTGAATTTCGGGGGTTCAGGGAGTGCTTAAACTTATGCCATCGATAAATATACATTTTTGATGGTGTTTGCCCGGCTTGACTTCTGTTTGCATTTTGAATGCGTTTCTGCTTCAAAATCAAATTTATCTTGGATCTTCTGTACATATTTCTCGAATTGTACATTTTATATGTTTATATTGATAAAATTTTCCTAACAGTCATAAAAACTTTAATTCACTTATAAAATAATAATAATAAATAAAGTCCGAAAAATATCTGTTGGTTGAAGAAACTCACTTTGCTGCACTTAACTTTTTCGACTTGACAATGGAATTTTTAGCATTCAAGATGGCTTAGCCGTTTACACTGATTGTTTCGAGGAACTTTTCGTTTTAAGCTGACTTTGCAGCACAATTGGCCAAACTTGATGGTCCGTCGGAGGACTTAAGTTCGCCGACGGCTGACGAGATGTTGCCAAAATGCAAAACAAATACAACAAACCGGGGCAAAAAGAGGGAAATCAAAGTGAGGGACTTTCCGCGACGGGAAAAGGAGCGTGGGCAAACAAATCCTGTCGCATAATTTTTGGCAAGAACGTGAAATTAATTATGCGCAAGAAGAAAGGCGGCAGGCAGGAAAAGGGCTAACAAAGGACCTCGCGTAACATCCTGGCCAAGTCGCGTCAGCTGCCAACAATTTTCCAACAGGAGCCGCCACAGGAGTGGGCAGCCTCGGAGCATTCGGTCTGCAGCATCCGAGGATTATGTTAAATTTAGCGGTGACGATGACACACAAGACACTTGGCAAAAGGTTCTCACACAATGGCCGCAATAATTGCGCGGAATTGAGAATGTCTGGGTGGGTGGAGGTGGGTGGCATGGTGTTTTGGGGTTTAGGGTTTGGGCAGCGGTAGAGCAGAAGGGTGCCATTAATTGTGCAAAGTCAGTGCGACTGAAAAAGGCAAAGTCAGTGCCAAGTTAACAGACGCCACTTGCCAAAAAACACTTGTCCAAAATGTTGATTCTCAGACAGTCTGTAATATCAAAATAATTAGTTTGATTTAATAAAATAATTTAGCTAATAAATTGTAATTAAAGAATACTTTCTGATTTGTTTAATATCTAAGCATATTTTATAAAATTTTGTATTTTAAAAATTTTAAATGTTTTACTTAAGACATTAAATTCTTGGCCAAAATTTTGGGTTTTAGACATCTGAATTAAGGGGAAACAAGTTAATTAATTAGATTTAATATATTATTTAGAAATAATAAATATTTTATTATGATATGTTTATGATGTATGTAAAATTTATAAAAATGGTTATTTTAAGAATTTAATTCATTTTAAAATACATGGAATATATGCATTGGATAAAATAGAGTAATTTTTATAATTTTAAAATTTTCTTACCAAAAACTTTTAATACACATTTTTTAAGTGCATGACAGACAAAATTGAGTTGCAATAAAGGAACGATGCAAGAGAATAAAATGCCCTCAAACGAGGGCTCCTGCTCCTCCTTTTCCTTTTCCATTTTCATTTCCTCCACCTCTCTATTTCGGTATGCCATAAATTTGATGCTATTTTTATTGTCATTTCCATGGCGAGGCAGAATGTTTGTTTAATTTTAAATGCCGACCGAAGGACTTCACTGTCCTCTGTCCTGTTAGGCCACCGCCACCGCCACAACCCCAACAATTAAATACAATTTCGAAAATCCCGAAAAGTGCGTCGTTGTCACAGCAAGAAAATAAACAAGAGCCCGGCATAAAACGAGAAAAAGAAGAGATAAATCATGCACAGTTCTCGAACGCTTCGCTTCTATTTATCAAGCTCAGCGGAATTCTTTGTGGAGGATAATTTGGAAGAGGTGGCGGGGAAAACCGGAAATATATATATTTCGAAATTCGCGTGGAAACTCGGTTTATGGCCAGGGAAAGATTGCCTTCGCTGAGCATTTTACGGAAGCGAAAGTGGTTTTCAAATTTTAAAAATAAATTTGTGGAAAATCACCCGGGCTTTAACTAAATTTCTATATACAGAAATTATATTTGAAAAACATATTTACCTTTAATCACTTGATTTCCCGCCACTTCCTTCAAAAAACCCCATCACATTAGTGAAAAGCAATGAAAGCCTTTCGTCGGGAGCGGGAAAGACAACATTTCCTTTTGCGGCTGGCCAAATATTTGCATTAAATTTGGCCAAGTGGCAACGTTTATTCTGCTATTATAAATTTTTTTTCTGTTCTGCCGGTTTTACTTGCTTTCAATTGCGTTTTTTCTACCCCTTTTTTTTGTGTGCCACGGCACTTGATTTTCTCATTCTCTATTTCCTCTTCATTTTTCTTCGCTCTGCGAATGTGTGTGGGGGGATTTTTTTAGTTGTACAACAATTTCTTTGTTTGCTCTGTGCTTTCGTGGCGAGTTAATTTTGCATTTCCGCTCATTTAACTGCATTTCCACCGCTTTCCATCCCTATCCATCCAGCCGGTTGCCATGGGCCGGACTCAAAGTGCCGTGAAGTTGTTTTGGCCGCAGGAAGTTCATTTGCAGAACAGGCAACAGAAGCGAAAGTCATATGAATTTCCAGCGAAGAGCAGGCTATGAAGTGCCACTCGGAAGGAGTGAAAAGATTTCAACACTGAATAGAGAAATATATACATTTTACAAGTCAAAATGGAACCGGCTGCAAGAAAACGTAAGACTCTGTTTAGTCAGGATAATGTGAGTAGATATATACCGATAATTTAATCCCCAAAAAACTAATCATAACCTCCCTAGAAACCTGTGACTAAAAGGACTTGCACCCTGCCAACAAAATCACCTATCTCCACACTCGTTCAAACTGTTAAAAAACCACTCAAGAAGTTCTCTTCAGATCTTTCGAATCTCCCGCCAATTCCCGCAGTCGATGCTTTTGAGCGAGGATATCAAGTGGATACGATTTTGGATATGGTACAAAACACTTACAAGGAGCAGTTTCTGTACATTAAATTTAAGGATTTGCATGAACCCGAATTGGTTCCTTTGGAACTCGCCTTGGATCGTGTCCCTCACCTGCTCTCCGCTTTCTACCAGGAATATGTCCAGGCCTGGCAGAAACTGGAACAGCAGAAGAAGGACGCTTTCCACTAAAATTTATGGAAGAAATTTCACACTTTAAGCAAAGTGCGAAACTGCCACGCATTTATGCCGCATCCTTTTGTGCAGTCCCGCGTCGAGTTTTAAATAATTTTATGCCTATTTGCCTCGTGCAGCTCGCAAAATTTCACACCTCAGCCATCAAAAGTTTGGGGCGGACGTGCGTGCCAGAAGTTTCTGCCATACGCAAATAAAGGATACCGAAAGGATACAGAAAATGTTTGAGCATGGGCGTAGTCTTACCCTTTTAAAAGGGGGGTTTGAGGAAATTATTGTGGCTTGTTTTACAGAAATGGATTTTATATTAAGGGTCGTCGTTTTTAAAAGACCCTTTAAAGGACCCCTTCCCGGATCACTAAAAACTTATTTACTTGAAACCCCTTTATCGACGCCCCTGCCTAGCCTCATAAAAATTATATGTCAAGCGCAAAATCTCGGGCAAAGCGGGTTGGCGAGAAAAATTGCTTAAAGATGCAAGATACAAAAAGCTCAGAGAATATTGCGGGGAGTGGGGCAAACTGATTCCATTCGCGTGAGCTAAAGTGAGGATGTGAATGTGGAATGAATGTGCAGTGGATGCGGATGTGGATGCGGATGAAAGTGCGAACGTGAATTTGAAATGATGTGCATGCGAGGAATTCGATTATTTAATATTTGAATTTGATTCAGCATCTCGGGTCCCAAGTTTCGAGTTCCAAGTTCTGAGTTCCGAGTCTTTGGCAGCAGGTGCACTTCCCCCTTTCCGGAGACTTTACGACGACCGACCATCTGTGCAGCTGCATCTGCATTTTTATGGGTGTGCGGGTGCGCAGTATATTTGTTTAACTTATGTGTGTCGGATTCCGTTCATTGCACGTGCCACCCCCTTTTTGGCCACCACTTTCACTGCCCCCCTCCCGCTTTTCTCCTAAGCCTGCTTTGCCTTTCGCCGCCCCTGCAACATCAGCATCCAGCTGTTGACTTTTATTGTGGCTTGACATTAATTTGTAAAGTGCACCATGGCTGCCTGCCTCCGGACTGATGTGGCCACGCCCCCAGAAAACCTTGTAAGAGTCAACTGGGGGCGTGGGAAACTTTGAGGTAAGAAACTTGACTGTCGGCAACATCCTTGCACTAAGATATAATATTTAAAAATATGCTGGCCAACACGGATGACATATTTAAGGATCGCCGGTACTTAAATCATCCTTTATCTTATTTAAACCTTTTTTCTACAATATTTTTGTATATTTCTAAAATTTGATTTAAATATTTGTCCATGTGTTTTTCGTCTCCCCTTTCAAGGTTAACCGTGTTCTTTAGCCATAAGCGCCAGAATCGAAATCGATGCTGGACTTGCGGTCAGAAGCCCCGCCGTTATTGCTTTTAATTATGCCCAATGCACTGTGAAAATGCTTAAAAATTCAAATTATGCTCCGAAAAATGCAGCGGCTGCAAAATGCTACCCCATAATTTATGAGCCAACGCCGCCACCCCGCGCGTTCCAATTCCATGCGTTCATTTTCTGCATCACTTCCGTTTCCGCTCCCCGTTTCCAATTCCAATTCCCCTCGCTGGCTATCGCATAATGATGTTGAACATTCGGTTTGGTGTCGAACCGATGTCGACTGTTGATACAAGTCGCCTGATAAGCGTAATCAGGGAAATAGATACACTCCCAGCAAAGCTATTAAGATGCGATCGTGACTGAAGGCGTAAGTGGCTCTTTAGGGCTTAAAATCGCGTGATAAATAAAATAATATAAAAATTTCAGTTAGGGTAGCTTATAGAAATATGTTCAGAACTTTTAAATTTACATCTAGGAGGTTATTCAAGATATGTCTTCTTTCTGAAATAATTTACTTTATAATTAAAAGATTTTTGTAAATAGTAATTAATAGTAAATAGCCCAAATTAACTGAATAAAACATTGGAAAAAATTCAATTTAAAATTTCAGAAAGGTAACAAAATGTTAGTGTCTATAAGGCGGCTCACGCCGTCATATCCGCACACCATCTAAGCGAATTACACCCAGGCACACACATGGACCCTCTCTCATGGTCGGATGCACACAATATTTGTTTAATTAGCCCGTATTAATGTCGCTGCAAGAGCAAACAGAGGTGGCAGCTCATTATGAGAGACGCCATAGAGCCAATCGGCCATTGTTATTGGCTATTGTAGTCGGGTTGGCCACTAAACACACCGAACACCGAAGCTCTTCCCCTCTCCTTCCCCTCCCCCTGTGCATTTCCACACTCCCAACCTGACCCACTATTCGATTTTCATTTTCATCGCCTATTGATTCAGAAACCATTTGCCTCCGCCCACAATAAATCCGCTTGTGAATTCAATTGTGGCGCTTATAATATTTTGCAACGACTGCCAGCCGACAACTCTCTGGCTGTTTAATGATGTGATTTCTGTTTTTGTGCTCTGGGGGATTATGGCGAGCTCAAAGGTTGAAAGGAGGAATTCACTCTGAGAAACATTTCAGATCGCCCAGCAAACTTCGCTCCGACTGCCAGTTCACATCGTTAACTCACCGTTCCAAACCAAACAAAACCAAACACACACAGCGTTCACAGCGAATTCGAAATGGCCTGCAAAAAGAAGACCAAGCTTTGGGAATCAATGGCCAAGGATGAAATGAAGACCACCACACAGGCGATGCTCGAGGAGGGTGCCAAGGGGCTAAGGACGATTTCCACGCAGGAGAAAAAGCTGGTCAACTTTCAGTCGTTCAATATGGATGAGTGAGTGGAAAATTATCCTGTTTAGGGAAATAAAGGGGCGTACTTTTGCTTTGGGAATTATAGCTTTGGTATCGAAGTACTGAAACCCTTTTAAATAGCTGAATAACTTTGTTTTTCTGCAGTCCCCGTTATGGAGTTTCCGATATCGATGACATTATGGAACCCCCCATGCTATCCAGCTACACCCGACAATATTCGCAGCCCTATCCGAATCGCTGCAAGCCGCTTGTTCCCAAAACCGAATCACCAGATCCGGTTTTCAATCGCAAGCCCAAAAACGATTTTGAGTTCACTACGGGCCTGGATTTCAAGTTCCTGGATGATCACATGCATAATTTGTCCGAAACGCGCAAGAAAGTCAACTTCTTCAGGCAGTTGAGGTGAGAACTACTACTATCAAGTAACGTTATAA
The DNA here is from genome assembly GCA_037075205.1 of Drosophila prostipennis. NCBI lineage: Eukaryota > Metazoa > Arthropoda > Insecta > Diptera > Drosophilidae > Drosophila > Drosophila prostipennis. Next base: position 673,258 of record JBAMCJ010004533.1, on the reverse strand, counting down.
ACTAAGTGTATTTTCTATACAGAAATCAATCTTTTATTCTGTACTAACATGCCATAAGAAACGTCCGAATAATAAATCTTAATTAATGCACTGCAGCTAAACAATTTGTTACAATTTGACCCCTTCATCGCCGGAGTCACGGAACATGGCGCTTATTTTAAAAGCTTTCAATTGTGCCATGATTATAAATTACCCCTCATTATGTCCCCAGAAAAATGTGTCAATTGCATTTTCCGAGTGCCCCCTTCGTTTTCAATAGAAATCAATTAATTTTGCATAAATAAACCCGATTGTCAGCGTGGTTGGGGGGGGAGAGCTTGAACCATGTGCTTGACTATTATTAGGTTAAAGCTGGTACACTTTTCTTGGAAAAAATAGCAAACAAATTGCAATTAATAATGCAGAAGGCAGAAGGCAGCGAGCCAAGTCCGGTATTTCGCCCCCGGGCACTGGCACTGCTGCCAATTTGCATAAATGCTTGAAGACCTCTCCCGGTGGCCAGTGGGCAGTGGGGAGTGGCCAATGGGCAATCGGTCTGCAGGGTGGTGTCAAACTAATGGCAGACTATGACAGGGATCTGATTTATTATGCACGGTAATTAGTTTGGCCTCCTTAGCGTCCAAATGGAAGCCAATAAACCAGGCTGACATGCCGCTGCATTGATTTTGGCCCGAGGAAAGCGCGCAAAAGCGATGGATTTCCTTCTGCCTTCCGCCATCCGCCGTCTGCCGCCGTCTACCGCCGCGGGCATCGCTTCGTTGGAGTGCCTGGCTTTGGCTTTGGCCAAAACATAACACTCTCCGGCTGACAGGAGCATGAAAGTCGGAATGAATGTTCCGAGGTGACAGCCGAGCCAGCGGAGGAAGGAGCAGGAGCAGGACGGGCAGTGGCTTGGTCATTGTGACTGCACAAAACATGGCTTGGACACGTTGTCCTTGCGCTTCAGCTCTTCATCAGGATCACACTGAAACGGAGCAGTCGATGGGGAAGTTCTGAATGGGTGCTTCACGCGAGATGTGATTTGTTTAGGCTACAGAATCTGGTTAAGAATATAATGAATACTATCTAAATTATTTGTTTAACTTTAGCTTATAATTAAAAAAATTATTTTTTGTTAGATTTACTTATGTATAAAAATAGAATACAGTGCGTTTACAATAAGAAAGATACGAATATATACGAAAGTCTTTAATAAGGAGTATGCCTCTTGCTGCTCTACCCTTTTTATGTGTTCCACATTTTTTAAATAGCTTCGATCTTTATTAACCAAAAAAAGAAGATCAATAATGTGCTTTGTGGAACGCTGATCAAATAATAAATACAAATACAAATAAAAATTTTTACATCGATTCTTTAAAAAACTCTTTTGTTTACCTATATTTTATTTAGTTATTTTAAGATTAAGCTATAGTTAACAAAGTGCCAATTAAAAACTACAAATGAGTTATTTACTAAATTAAAAAGGGTATATATAATAAACATGATTAAACAGCAAACAATTTTTTCTTTTTATTTATTCTGAAATTGATTGAATAGCCGAATTAAAAATAATTGTTAAAATAGCGGCTAAGAGTCCCGTGACCATTTGACTTGACTGATAACCTTTTTGACAGTAGAGTGACTTCTGAAAATCATCCCGCACTCGGATAAAAAATCAGGTCCCCGCAGTGGTAAGTGACTTGGTCTTATCATCGCTTTTGGGGCAAACAAAAACCAGCTTGGCGATGTTGTTTGCTCGACATTTTGGCACATTCCTGCCAGACGCCTGCCCACATTCGTCAGCCCGAAGGACGAGACAGCCGGCAAGGATGCGGCACAGGGGGGCAGAAGTCTGGAGGCCGATAAGAGCTGTACCCCGCCAAGCACCACTGATAAGGATAAGCGACGACTTTCACCACGGCACATGGGTCCTTTCACCAACGAATTGGACCAGAAACCCACCACACGTGCCACTCACCAACGAAAGCCGGCTCTCTTTTGTGCGACTGCGTCGGGTCGTTCGGCTCGTCCTTCGGCTCTGATAAGACCCAGCTTCGTGCGAATGCCGAGGCCCAGTTCGGGTCACCTGCTGGCGGAGCTCGTTGCCCCAAGTCAGTTCACTCGGGAGCGCGGCGGAGTTCGTTTAGCGGCGGGCCAACGGTGCGGATACTTGACTTGGGCCTGGGCTGAGCTGCCAACTGAATGTGTGAGGTGTGCGAGGACGAAGTGCGAATCTCGGCAATATCGCTTCTCGGGCGATATCATCCATCAGGCAAGCGGCCTTCCTGCCAAAGATCAAAAGTTCCGAAACACCCAAAAGTGTCAAGTGAAGGAAATAAAAAAAGAGAAACAGGCAAAATAAAACCCGAGTGTGTGCGCGTGCATGTGTAATTAATTTTTGGCATTTAAATTGGCCGACACCGGGGCTTTAAATCAATTTGACAAATTTGCATTTTTTTGGTGGGTAGAATGAGCAAAAAAAGGGAAGCCCGGGCAAAGGCAATTTAATTTACAAATTACAAATTGATGTGCCCGAAGTACAGCAGCAATCAGGGGTCGTCAAAAGAGGATGGAGGATGAGAACGGGGGAAGCCTGCCAAATGTCCTTACAGCCGCTGCCTTTATTCTCTTTCCCAAATCGTTTGTCTGATAGGCAGCAACGTGTTCGGTTCGGTTCGGCGAATTAAGTGGATTATGGGGGTCGTCTTAAGGATTAGTTCCTTGGAAATGCTCGGCCTATCAATCGGCGGGGTGTCCTTGTCAAGGCTGCTTTTAAATTGGGCATCGAGTTTCCAGTTTCATGGGCGTTTTGATGCCTAACAAGTAGATCCAATAATGTTTAACATGATATGCATAGCCCCTGTTAAGTGTTTTTCTTGTTAAAAATTCTTTTCGAATTTGTAATAACATTTTGTATATTTATTATGGAAACTTACTTAACTTATTTCGTAATTTCTTGTTCTTCATCAGTTTTTGCCATGTTAAATTAAAAAACTTTACTACAGCTTTGATTAAAAATCTTTAAATTTGTTCCTTCTTTCTTTTCGTATTTTACACTTGATCTAACTTCTGTAAGTTCTTTATAGTCTTGGGTAATCTATGTTTTGCACACCAAGTGTCCGACATTAAAAATTTCATAACTGACTTAAATACTTTTCTTTCCGCATATTTTTGCCCATTTTCTGTTCTTTGTTTAATGTGGTGCAAAAAAATCTCGCATTTACACTTTAATGAAGGACGCTGAAAACAGGAAAATGGAAAATCGGGGAAAGCGGAGTGGCAGCAAAGAGTAATAATAATAATAATAAGAACAGAATAAAAGGAATGAGCTGAAGAAAAATGTCTGAAACGTGCCTCGTATGCAAATATTTTCAAAACGCAGACTAATAAGTGGAAGGAAAGCCAGGCGACAAAAGTGGCCGGTGACAAAGGGCCAGGTCAGGAAGGAGACTGTCTAGGTGTCAATGTGCCCGGGAGCCATTCTTTTTTCCTCCTTTCATATTTAAAACGTATCTTTGCAACTGGCAAAAATATGCTGGTTTATTCATAAATTAAAGAATCATTTCTCCCTCATTTATAACAATAACAGAAGTCTGTCGACGACCTCGACACTCCTAAAAAATGCTCATGTGCTCTCGCCCTCAAATGGGAAAAATGAAATAAATTTCATTGCATAATTCATGGGTCACTGGGGGTGGGTAAAGGGAAGGGGTGTGAGGGGCAAGACCGCCCAGCAGCCGCTTGCCATTTTGTATGGTCATAAATCTTTTGGCATATGGGCTGCCATTTCCCATCATCATCAGCAGCGGGAAAGAAATGTGAAATCCCAAACAAAAAAGCACACATGAAAAATATTTTAAAAATTAAATTTTTATTGTTCTCCCTTATCGTTCGCCAAATGCCCATAAACAATACATCAGAAAGCGAGCAAACAAACGAAAACAAACAACAGATATTGTTTACAATTGCCTAAAAGGGCAAGAGACAAGCAAATAAAATAGTTTGCAAATTCATTCCATGACAAGTGGCTAAAACAATAAGCACAAAACGTTTTAAAACTCTCTCTCGAAATACAAACAATGAACGGCAACAGCAGCAGCAGCAATATCAACGGCAGCAACAGCAGCAACATCAAGTGCAACAGCAACAGCACGGCAGCAATATCAACATCGTCAGCAGCAGCAGGTCCAGTCACTCGGTCATCAACGGCAACAACAACCATGTTCTATGGCTAATACAAAAGCTACAAACAACAAATCGCCAACAACAACTAAGCCAAAAGTTCGCCAAAGCATTTGATGCTAAAACAACAACAAAAAGGAAACCAACAACAGCAGCCACATCAACATTGGCAACACTTTTACGAGTTGCCAACTACCTTGTACAACGAATTTTTATTATTGCACAAGGTAAGCTTCCTACTTTTTTATATTTTATTTAGAGTTCACTGTAGGGGGCGGAAAATTGATGTCCTCGCTCACCTTTGGCTGGCAAATCGAGCAGCAAAATTTAATGGTCGCTGCTACATTTTTCAGCCATTGACAGAACCTGACCTATCGCAGTTTCAGATGAGTTGAGAGTGCAAAGAAAGTATTTCGCTTTGGCAAACAATTTAGCTGAAGAAATGGGGAGATGGGATTACCGGTGAAAAAAATGACTTAAATTGTTATGACTTCACTTGTAAATTTATAATAGGGATTTTTTAGCGAAAGCTTTTGACTTTAAAAAAACTGATATTTTAAACCATAAATTATACATTTTACTTTTACTTGAGATAAATAAAATATTTTTGTTTCCATATAAAAAATATAATTTGTTTTTTTTTAATTTCGAATTTTTAATTTTTTATAAAATTATTTTTTAAGTCAATATCTCTATTTGTAGACTTTGAACTATTATTTTGACCGCGTTTGTTAACTCAATACTCAAACTTGATTGATTTTTAGTGAAAACATTTTACCACAGAGCAATTTAACTGTATAAAACATTTTATGCATTGAAAGTAGATATTTATTAAATATTTATTCGTACGTATTGAAACTTTAAGGCCATTTTAATCTGTTAAAATTCTGTTTTGGAAGGGACCCCCTGCGAGCTTCTGGGGGAAGTGATAAATAATAATTAAAGTCCCTGCCCTGAATTCGTAATCCCAAACCATTGGCCACCCCTGACTGACTTGTCGACCTCCTTATTATGAGGCCCCAAACTTGTGGCCGAAGAAAGTGCTTTCGCCGCAGAATATTGGCCCAGGCAATTCACTCTCTCTCTCGCAGCTCAATTAGCCCCCTCAGCCGGCAGTCTGTGGCCGGGATCCGGGGAAATCCCCGTAATTAAATGCAAGCCACATGCTTGGCTGACTTACCCACATCCTGTAGCAGCAGCAGCAGCACCACCACCGCATTCCACTCGAACTGAAGCACTTGTCCGACATGCATACATACATCATCTCGCAGGCGGCGGAAAATCGAGAAGAAAGCGATGACAGGCGAGCGAGTGGAAAAAGTTGTTCAAGTTACTACTGAAAATGCTTTTCAGCTGCCGCATGGAAGTCCCTTTTTAATTTTTCATGGCTGCCTCGCTCAAAGTCAAAGCAAACAGACGAGACGAGAGCCAAAAGTCGGCGGGTGGGGTGGCTACGAAATGCATATGCATATACTGTAAGTCATACTTAACCCATCGCAAACACATTTCCCGGCACTCAGCTTGGATTTTGACTGCGCTCATCTTTCATCTCGTGTCCAAAATTCAAAATTCCCATACGCTAAGCGTGAAAAATGGCTCGAGTTGGGCAAAAAGCAAAGGCAAAGGCATCCTTCTTCCGCTCCGCTGACCTGCTGGCCGATCAAATATTTGCATAGTAAATGGTTTTTATTATTAACTGTGTAAACCTCCATCTCGGAGGCTCCATCTTCGAAGCCGCCTTCTGTTTTTCGCTCGTGTCCAATTTTCATAAAAACGCCGTAACAAAGTTGTTAAAATATTTGCCCAACTCTCTCTAAGTGGGCTGCTTAGCCCGTGTTGGTCAGTGGGCCCGGGACCACCCGGCGTATGCGTTATACACAGGAATCAATTAAATCATCTGCATGCTTTTAATTAAAATTCTCGTTGAGTTACATAATTGAGTCAGCCCATTTGTTTGGTTTGTTTGATGGGTATGTTCTTTTTAAAGCAGGTATTGTGCAAAATGATATGGTATTAATTAATATAAAATATGCCATAGCATATTTATTAATTTTAAAATATTTTGTAAGTTTATGTGGCTTTAGTTATTTTTTTTTACCTTAAATTAATGTTTAATCTATTTTTTTTGTTTTCTTAAATTTATTTTATAATACCTAAAAACAAATGTGTCAAATTCTGGTTAGGAAATATTTTCCTTTTTTTAATTTGATAAATGCTAGGTAGCAGAAAGTCGTTAATTTCTTCTTCAAGCCATCAAAGTTAACACGCTTTTGCCCACTTTTATGCCATGCCCTTTGCGGCCAGCCGTTTTTTCCATTTTCCCTTTTGTGACCCCCCTCGTCCGACGCCCATGCACAACACTCACGTAAATAAAGCGCGAAATTTAAAGCTTGAATCTCATTAAAATGGTTTTATTGCCAAGGCAAATGGCGGCGGATAAAGGGGTGAAACAATGGGGAGATGGGAGATGCTTCCATTTCGTTACACATTTATTTTTTACCCATCCATAGTTTCATTCCAATGGAGTCGACGCTGCGGGTGTCAATTTCATTGCACGCTGCTCACTTTGAAGTTGGCCAAAAGGGGGTGAAAGGGGGAAGGAAAATCGGGTGAAAATCGGGGGGAGATACAGTTGCCTTAGCACAATTGAAATCGATAGCAGAGGAGTGAAAAACTACGGGGCGGGTTGGGAAAACCGCTCAAACTCAATTTGGAGCCGTCCATATATTTTCCCTCGTCCCTTTTCGGTTACCCATTTTCCGCAGTAGGGGGAGCCAATAATTTTCATTCCAACTTGGCATTTTTAGGCGGCTGCCAGACGCAGCACAAGCAGATGACTTCTTGCTTTGGCCTTTGGGAGGAGGAGTTTCCAAAGGCTTTTCAGCAGGCTGCGGGAGAGAAAAAACCGTTTAAGTGGAAAATTACACTAAAATAGACACAAAATGCTATTTGTGGGTGACTGGCCAACAAGCAGCAGGGGGCTCTTATTTCTGCTGGTGAAGGAAAAACGGTCGAGGGGAAATCCGACCTGTTCCTGACGTCATGTGTTGGTCGGTCTTCTGCCAGCCAGTGCACTTGGGTTGAGTGGGTTCGGTTAAGTGGAGTGGAATCCATGGAGCAAACACGCCAGTCAATAAAGACGTTTATGTCCAGATGAAGCTACAAAAAATATTGGGGGAATTCCAAGTTCATATGCCAATAATTCAATCCATGAAAAATACAACTTCAAAATAAAAGTTGTAAAAAAAATAAGTTGGGATATTTATTCCAATAAATGGAAACATTTTATTAGAGCATGTTCAGAAATCACCACATAAATATGTGATTATATTAATACATATTATTTTATTTCCCACATTACATATTTAAAATCCCCTCAGATATTAATCCTGTTTGATACCAGTGTTTTTATATGATACAGTTAACCTTTTACTCGGCTCCCATCTCGATCTGCATTGGATACATTTAATCAGCGTCCTTTTGGCAGCTCTTCGACAAATATTTTTTCTCGTTATCCCATTTCTCACATATACTCGCAACATGGGATGGAAAGAGCCCATTAAAGCATCATTCAGTCAGTGACAGCCTCGTTTCGTTCCTTCGATTTTCCCATTTGACAGTTCATTTTGCAGCGAGTGACGTTCAACGGAAAACAAATAGCAGAAATAAAGAAATGCTCAGATGGAAATTTTAAAGGGCAAAAGGGCCTGACAGTTGGCCCATGAAAAATGCAGAAGGCCCAAAATAGTTGAGCCAAAAGTGGGATGAGGCATTTAATTGTTTTGAGAGTAGCGATGGAGAAGAAAAGTTAAAGTAAAGTGCAATTTTTGTGTTGACACTTGTCTGCAGTGGGAAAAAGGAAGACAAAATGTAGCTGCAACAATCAAAAGTAAATACAAATAACAAGTTCTGTGAGGCAGCCACTTATGCATGTCCCATGTCCCATGTCCCAGACAAGATGCGACACTGAAAGAGACGGCAGCTGCCAGAGAGAAAGAGAGGGCCGAACAACGAGGCAGACAGACCGTGACTGCACATAAGGAGCAGGCTCATCATCATCCTCATCATCTGCAGCCGGGCAAAACAAATCCTTATGCCACTACATATCCTTGTGCGCTTGTCTATGCCCTGGCTTATGACCCCTCGGTCGTCCTTCGTCCTTCGTTCGTTCTCTCTTCCTGGCAAAGGGACAATGCGATTCTTCTGCACTTTTTCCTCTGCTCGCTCGTTTGTAAGTAAAATCCTTTTGGCTCAGCATTTGTATGCCCATCATAAAAAGGACAACAGGAGAGAATGAGCCCCCGCACTGCTCCTTTCCTCCATTGCGAGTAGTTATTTAGGTAAATATGAATACGTGCATGTCTCTGCGAAATGCAAAATAAACCCAAAATGCACTTCCGCCTTAATGCGTTTTGTTTTGGACAGGGGACAAGCCGAAATGGATATTAGTTTGGCTGATCCCGGGAAGCCCTGGTAATGCCAATCCCCCGTAATTGCGTGCTACGAATGCGACCCCATAAAACGGGTTTCTGGTTCGGGGGTCGGGATTCCAAAATCGGGCCAGGGGAATGTGAGAAATGGCTGCAAGTTGGCAGCTTTTACGGCACGTACCCGACTGCTGCTCCCAATTTCCGTCAGAAATATAACACCAGCAGAAGTTCGCCTGGAAATGCAAAGTCCAATGGATATGCAATATGAATAGCACTCAGCATACGGAAATGATTTCGCAAAGCTGTGGGAATTGGACCCCAAATGGATGCTCGGCGAGCTTTCGATGTCAGATGTAACGTTTTAATTAGTAATTCTGGGCAGTAATTGGCTAGGAATTGGTAATTGATGATTATAAATTTATAAAAAAATTTAGGCAATTGCTGGTGGGTATTTTTAGCATTTAATGAATTAATAGAGGAATTTAAAATTTATTATTATATTCATAAATCTTATTAGCCTTTGAGTTAGATAAATAATAATATAATTAATTTGGAAAGCATCAATAATTCCAAATGTGTTTAATAATAGACTTTATTTTATTCCAGAGTATATCATTTATTTAAAAAAAAATGTAGGTCTTATAAGACCTTAAGCTATTTGTAATTAATTGACTTTATTTTATTGCAGAGTAAATTATTTATTTTAAATCATATAGATCTCATTTGGCTTTAAATCAGATTAATAATAATGTGATTCATTTGGGAATCATCAAGACTGCTAAATGTGCATAATTCAAAATTATTATATATCTCCATCAAAAGAGCACTCACTTCGTTCGTTTTACGCCAAGTGCCCCTTAATTTTGAAGTTTTCCCACCTCGTCAATTCTATTAAAAGCCACGCAAGTTGATCCACGACATGTCCCGGCTGCATAATAAAGTTAACTTCTGCCAGGCCCGTTTTCATTTCGAGCACTTGCAAAATGCCATCTAGATGGGCTAGCAAGCAAGGAGCCAGGATGTCGTCCTGACTAACTACATTTCGGAGTCACATTCGCACATACCATGCCACACTTCTTGCCCGTCTAATTCAGGTTGGTCGTGCGTGTTTTAGTTTTAGTTTCTGTGTCAACGTTTCGTCGTAATTTCCCCTATCTAACCGCATCATGGAAGGCAAGTGTGTGTGTGTGAGCTTTATGGGGTTATCCTACATCCTGTCGTTCTGCTCATCGCTCTCGTTTCGCTGCTCCACTCCGGACTTAGAGGCTGCTCGGCTCTACCAATTAAGTAAAAAATATAAAACGCTGTCAAGGACAAACAAATGTGCATTTTAATTAAATTTTTAGCTTGAGCGCGTGCCATTTCTTGCCACTCATTTTCGCATCCCTTCCTCTCGGGCCATTTAAAAATTTGCGAAAATGCGTTTTGCATGCAACGGGAAAAGGGATATCAAGTATACGCCATGCAGCCTGTCATAAATCACTTGCGAGAAATTCTACCAAAAATGTGCGTCTGCTAGATGGGCGATGGGCGTGGCCTAATGTTACACTAACTGTAACTGTGCCAAATGCCCAAGCACTAAATAAAATGGCTACGTGCAAAGTTTTTGTCCAACAGCAGCAGATGTGAAAGCACAAAAAAAAGAAAACAAAAAACTAAATACAACCGACCAGCAGAACAAAGTGGGAGATAAAATAAACAAATAGAAACAAAACCAGAGGGAACATTAGAGTCGAGCGACTCGACTATCGGATACCCATTACTCTGTTAACCAATTAAATTAGTTAAAATTAAAGCGGCAAACACTAATGATATGATATATATATTTTTAGCATAAAAAACAGCTTCCTTCTTCCTGTTGCACTCTTTTCAACGAATACAATATACCCTCTTACTTCACCAGTAACAGGTACAAATATAAGAAACTCGCCATGGAGTGAAATTCCATTTCCGACCAAGAAGTGGAGTGGCGTGAAGTGATAAAGCGTGCCGAGTAAGAGATACATATTAATTGCTCTTCTGCCACAGGAGCAGCAACAACTCTGTCTGTTTTTGTGTTGAAATGCTAAACAGCAAAACTCGTGTTTGTTGCTGTCGCTGGGAAATCTGTAAGCGAGCAGAGCTGGGAAAGCGGTGGGGAATCCAACAAAAGAAACAGACAAGACCAGATGGCTGTCATAGGATCGTAGTTTAGGAGTTGCCCAGTATAATATTACCTGAGCATTAAAAGAGACTTTAAATGGAAATATTTAATTATTTCAAGTATTTTAATATTAATTGGTATATTTGAGGTATTTCCAAAATTAAAATGCTTTGCTTAGATTTTTATCAGGGTTTTAATGTAATAAAAAAAGTGTCTTTTAAATAATGCTGATACGCCTTTTAAAATATTTTAAAAACCATTTATTTATGTTATAAATAAATAAATATTTTTTTAATTTTTACAAGAAATAATAGAATGTTTAATAATTTAGTTTTTAAAACGAAAATTGGTAATTTTATAAATGTTACACAGATACTTAGCAAATGGCTAGATTTAGTCAGAAAATAAACAGTTTAGTTGTCAACACTGAAGACTATATAAATACAAGGCTTCGCTTAAGACCAACTTTTGTGCGCTAATTTACGCAGCCCCAAAGTTGACCCTAGGATGCCTGATTTATCCTCAAATCCCCGCCGTGATCCCGCGCTCCTCATTTGGCTTTATTCAAGTCGGGCTCCGGCCCTTTGTCGCATCAAATTCAATTCGCCTCAATCAAAACTTATCCCTTTCATGGCTGCCACAAAGCATTAGCTTTCGCTTGGCACTTGGGGCAACTCGCTCCATTGGCCATGTCATTTGCAATTGCATCATTATCATTGCGAAAGAAGTCCTTCTCGTCCCACTCCTCCTACTCGTCCTCTTCGTCCTGTTCTTTTGGGGGTTTCCCTTGACGTCTATCGCTGCAATGTTGTCTTGTTGAATTATAGCGCGCTACGCACTTAATCATTTGCGTTTTCCCTGCCACATCCGAAAAGTTTTTGCATGTCTTGGGTTTAGTCCTGGATTCAGTTGTTTCTGGCAGGATTCCTCGGCAGCCGGGGACCGCAAGGAGCAAGGAATGTTGGCGAATGTTGTCCTAGTCAGGGTCTTAGTTTTAGTTTCGGTTATTTGTGTGCGTGCTGCGTGTCCTTGTCAAAAGTAAGCAAGTGTCGCGGTGGTTATCTCCCATCTCCCTCTTCCCCCTCTTTCCGAGTTTTCCCGAGTTTCCCGTTTGGTGGGTCAACATTTCCACCATTTCACAGCGCCCAGCGAAAACCACAATGAGCCACTTGAGGAAAGTTTGCGAAAAACGAAAACGAATTTAACTAAGAACTTTTGACGTTTGGCGACTGCAACCGCAGAAAACATTTTCACTCGGGGGAGAGTCAATAGGACGGGCTTAGACAAAAACCAACAGAACTGCGTGGGCGAATTTACACTCCAAGTGTTGGTCATGGGTAATCTTCTGGAAGGATGTGTCTTGTGTTGCCGGAACTTTTATATATATGGCTACCATATTCGAGATGAAATGTTAGTGTTCAAATATAGCAAATAAATGGTGTCAAGCTCTTGCATAAAGTTTTTAATACCCTTGCTTCTAGCATATTTTAGTTGAATTTTTAAAAATATTTTCATTTATAAATTTATTTATTTTTAAAGCAGTTTTTTTTTATATATTTTTAGATATTTCATTCTTTCAATTTTTCAACAAAATGGATTTAACTTTGCTTCCAGTGTAGAGTTGACTACTTTCGTGTGGCATACGGGTCGTATGATTAATATTAAAGTTTCCACCAGAAGTGAGTATTAAGCCTGGCCAGAGAAAGTCGGAAAACATAAGTTTTTTTCGGAGTGCGGGAAGGAAAAGCAGACGGCAGTCAAAGACACGCAAAAGGTTGCCCCAACGATGGGCCGAGGGAAAACAACAACAAAGGGCGGGAAAAGCGGCGAAATGTTGCCGACTGTTGGCAACGTTTAAATCAGATAAACACTCTTTGCCTTTCCTTCATGTTGTTGCTGATGTTTTTCCTGGTATTGTGTTGTTTTTTTATGCGGGTATATGTTTTTGGGGTGGCGCCTTTGGAAACGAGGGTGTGGCAATCTCGTGCTGGTGTTACAAAGCTGCAGGCGGCAACTTAATTTCTCCCCATTTCTGTGCTGCTGGCAAGAAATCCAAAATAAATAAGACATTTGTTGTATTTATTGTTATTGTCGTTTTTTACTGTTGCTGCTGCAGATTTTTACTCACCCCAAGTTCTTGCTTTTATTTAATTCATAAGCTAAGTTCTTTCTTTCACAAATTTTCATACATCACGAGTTTTCGAGTTGACGGAATGCTCAGGCAATTGTAAAGGAAAATTGAGAAGGGAAAAATTCTGATGATGATGCGATTGTGAATTGATTACAGCTGAATTCACTCGGCGATGGGAATGGGAATTTGAATCACGATACCCGTTTCAAAAATCACTGGCAAATGCAAGAATTTAAAAGTTATTATTTTAAATTGCGAAATATTTTGGTTTAGAATGTGGATATTTTAATAAATATTTTCATAGCTGTGAACAAACCATTTGTCTAAAAGTCCCGCAATTTAACCTTTCAGACAGAATGGTGTTCCATCGACAACTTAACATCGATTGTCAAGTTATTGAAGGACATCTATCAAACGAGAATTTACAACATCCGTCACGGATAAGCGCTAGGATACAAAGATACTGCCACTGACAGGGTCGCCAGTCCTCTTTTGTGGCTTTTCCACACACAGGAAAAGCGATTTCAGGCTTTCCACTCATTGCGCTCACTCAATTGCAAACCATATTTCAATTTTATTTTATTATCACAGAACACGAGCGGATACAGCGATATCCTTTACTTTTATTGTATTATAATGCAGCCCGATGGGGGGAACGTCCAGGACGTCTCGTCCTTAAACCCATTTTCCACACATTTTCCACCCATTTTCTACCCATTGTTCCTTTTTCCTACACATCTGTATACCATATAAGCTTCCAGGATCTGAGGCTGGCTTTTTGGGCCAAGTTATTGATAGTTATGATACGCCCACACGCACAGATGGCCGCCCCCTTTTTGATTTGACCAGAATTTTGTATTTTTCCATTGCCTCTCTTGTCTTTTCCCAATTTTCCACTCTTCTTCTCGCTCTCGATTGGCAATACAAGAATTTTGCATAATTTATTAGGAATATTTAATAAAAAATGCCACAAGGCAAACACTGACGGCAAGGCAAGGGGCGGGGGATTGAAGGGGGCGGTGGCCGCTTGGCAAACTTTACGCTTCGTTAGCTTCTGTTTCATAGCCCCATCTCCTTCTCTCTTGCTCCTCTTTTTTGTGCCACATTTATGCTTTGTTTCTCTTTTTTAACACACCGATACACACACTCCCGCACACACATTCGCCTGCATTTGCAATGTAGATTCACTTTTGTGAATTTATGGTGGAAAAACTCACACGACAATGAAAACTGAAGAGAGAAAGGAGCTCTGAAAGCTCGCCTTTCACGTACACTCCCAAAAAATGTGTAAAAGTAATAAATTAGGGCTGATTGGCTAATACTAAAAGGGTAACAAAGTTAAAAACTACAAGAATTACAAAAAATAATGACAATATTCTTGTTTTGAGATTTTAAAGCTTTAGGTCATTATTTTTTTCAAGAAAGCTTAGTTTTTCTTACATTAATTGAAGAAATTGAAACCAAATTAGCTAAATTTGTATAACAAATAATGAACAAAAACATAGGATTGTCTATTAATAAACAGTGAAGTTAATCAGATACAAGAAACATATTTTTAGATACTTAATGATTCACTAAAACAATAATAGTTATATTTGAAATTTATAATCAAATTAATTTATAATTTCCTTATACTTTAAAAATATTTATTTGCATCTGCGCCGTCAATCAGGAATTTCCCCATGAGCCCTGTTTAAACGTAACTTTCCGAATTGATTTTTCTCCGGCTTTTTCTATAGTTGATACGCAATCGATTTCATTGCGTTGGTAAAAGGTGTAACGCTTACAATTCCCCGCTTCTCACCCGCAATCGCCGTGTGTGCAGTCCTTTTAACATAAATCATTGCCAACGAGCCCGGACTTGGTGCGGGGGAAAAATCCTTTCGCATTGATTTGATTTGGAATAGTTGAAGCATGAAGTGACAGCTGAAATATCGCTTTACATGCGCCGCCAACGATGACGATGATGGTTGAATCGCTGCGTTGGCAGTCAGCGGGGATCGGGAATGGAAATGGGATGGGGTTGTAATGCTGACAACCCAGCGTCCCTCTGATTAGTCAGTCAGCATTGCACCTATATGTCTCACTCAACACGCCCCTCGAATCCCCCCCTCACGCTTTCGCAATCAACTGACATTGCATCACTCCATCACTCCATCATTCCGCTTAACACGCAACTCTGAACTTGACATTCTTCACTTGGCAGCTGCATTTTGTTTCAATTGCATTCAGTTTGCCTGGTTATTCAATTTATCGGTACATTTTGGAAATATTTTTGAAAAGTTTGTGAAATAAACAAAATTAAGTGAGCCACAAATAAATTATTATGTTTGAAAGGTGTCTAAAAGTATGCAACAACATATTTTGAACAAGGAACTTTAAAGGATTTATTCCGAACGACGAGTAGTGTTCCTAAATTCCTAATATTTGGTTAGAAATCCCTACGAAAAATGCATAAAAGCCTTAGAAGAACAATAAAGCTTAACCCCCACCGCCCACTAATTCTTATCTGGCCATCCCTTCTAATTTCCTGATGCGTGCCTTGTCTCGCACAAAGCCTAAGGGTCGGCTAGGGGGCACTCATTAAACCCTCCTGCGGGCATCCTTTATCCTGAACCGGAAATCAGCACGTTTTGGCCCAGCAAAAACAGCTTTTAGGCAGTTAAAGCATATTTTTGCCGGCAACAAATCAAGCGTAAAAAGTGTATTAAGCGCCGCCTTCTTTCCGTTTCTCTGCTTTAAAAATGTGTTCCGCTGCCTACTTTCTGGGGCCTTGCATTAATACCTCGTTTGTCTTGCTCGACTCCGTCATGCCCTTCTGGGTTTTTTGGTTTTTTGGCTTTCTGGCAGCTGCCCTACAAATTGGACAAGTAAATGGGGCCAGGAGCAGGCGTACCACCAACAAATTGGGTATCGGTTAAAAAGAATTGAGTGCAAAAAAATGTTTGAAATTCTAATCTTTTAGTTCACGCTTGACTGCATCGCGCAAACACAAACACACGGGCGGCCTATGCGAACCTATAAAAATATACACAAAATATGACTACACTGATGAAAAACAGACGTAGAAAATCTATTAATTTCTAATCAATGTATCTATTTTCGATTTATTGCTAAATTAAATGCCTAAATTAAAAATGTGACTAATATTTCACACCTTGACTAAAATATTTTATAATCTAATTATACCATTTAATTTGTTTTGTAATAAATATTACTTTTTTGTATTGTATTCACATATTAAATATTAAATTTTTTATGCGGGTATTTCTTTTTACTACTTAAACCATTTTTGTATCATTGTAAAAGTTTGCAAAACTGCTACCATGGACTAAGTGAACCAAGCGGATTAAAAGGCAAACCATTTTCATTTAAATACCATTGTCGAAAAATTGTCTTGAATGGCAATAGAAATGCTGAAATTTAAGAAAAGAGGTGACCGAAAATGTATTTTATTTATTAAATTCTGACTGTATAAATCTTTTCATGTCCCCGCATTCTTGGATAGTGTTGGCCTATGTTTGTGTGCATAGACACGTGTAAAAGCCAAATATTTTGCTAGTCAATATATCAAAAAAACATTTTTTTGTGCTCGCTTTCGGACTGTGAAGATGAATGAACAGCCAAAATAAAGTGGTATAAAGAGGGGAAAAAAGGGAAAAAGAGTATATATATATACTAAAGCGAATGAACGAGTAAAAACCCATAAAAAAACACAGTGAGAATTAAAAGCAAAAGTCGTTGGTCTGAAAAGAGGGGAGAGGGGGGCAAAGGATATAGCCAGGAGCGGTGCTATCTGCATCTCGCTCACACCTCCCGTTCACACTTTGTGCACTGCATTTTGTTTTAAAACAAATACATTTTACGCCGAGACAAACTAACAAACATTAATCAAAAGTTTGCGGCCCGGTCTGAAGGTTGCCTGAGAAAATGGCCAGGAAAATCGGGAAATGGCGAAAAAGGGGAGCGGAAAGGGGAGGAAAAGGGAGGAAAGGGGCTGAAAGGGAAGTCCAGTGGTCAGTTGGCCAGCTGTTTGGCCGGCCTCGGCCTTTTCTATATTAAAGTCCCCACCGCATGACGGGGCAGCATTTTCAGGCTTTTAGATACAATGGCCAAAGGTCAGATTGTAATATGGAGCAAACGGGGATGGGCTGGGAGGAAATGGGATGGGATAGAATGGAATGGAAGCTGCTGGGAACCGAAACTAGGCCGACAGGTGAGCAGGTGGCATTCGCTTTGCTTACGTGGCAATCTGGGACTTGACCTTTGTCCTCGGCAACTTTTTCTACCCCCTTTCATGTGGCCATTTCTGGATTTCGCAGGCCATGCTGCATCGAAAACTTGCATAAAAGTTCAGAGAATTTATTGAAAATTGCTCTCGACACATATAAGTTTTGATAAAGGAATTTTGCTGAAATTACTAAATGAAAAGATTTTATATCAGGCGTAAAAATAAATAAATTGATTGACTGCTTAACAATTTTTTATTTGTATACTTGAAAGAAAGGCTTTATGGAATTTTAAATATCTCAAAAATATTTTGCAACTGCATTAATTCTGAAAGCCTATTTGAATTAATCCCTTTTAATGACAAGGTTCGCCTTTTTGGGAATTTAAAGACCAATGATATAAGCCCATGTTAAGAGTAACTGAAAGGATGAACACATGCATTGCCGTAAAGTCCTCTCCATTGTTTTGTTAGTCCCCATCCAAGGTGAGAGTATTTCATCCGCTTTCTGTGTAATCAGCGTCATGTTGGAAATGCATTTCGCTCTTTTGTGCATTGCCATGCATATTTAAAAGCCCGCCCACACACGTTTGTAAAACTGTTTGATTGTCCTGGCAAAAGCTCCAGGGCCTAGGCTTCCTGCCAATCCTGTGCACGTGGCACGTGTGAAGCGAAAATTGTCCTTGACTTTGCCCCTTCCACGTTCCTTGGGGGAGTTTTGTTTAATTGCTAACACACTCCCGCACACACGAATAAAATTCCTAATGAATGCAAATGAATGGCGGACTACGGCAGCAACAACAAACTACTAAAGAGTATTTATTATGCGCAAAAAAAAAATGAAATTTTCATCACAGCATAAGTGGGTTAAAGGGAAACCCAAGGACAGGGGCGTAGCAAATTCCCCTGTTTGCATATTTGCTGTGCCGGTATTTGTTTGCACATTTAATTTAAATATTTAATTAAAATTTCGAGCGCGGATTGATTCAAACAATTAAAAATAGCAGGCTCAGCAAAGTGTATTTAATTTTGGATATGGGGAACGGATATGGGGAAAGGGTTGCTTTCGTTAGTTAGTTAATTCAATAAAAACAATAGGAATGCGCATGAAAAATATACAGAATATATGTTTATAAGCATCTGTATAAAAATAGCAAACTAAGAAAAGCCAGCAAAATCGATAACGTTCTATAGGTTTGGTTTAAGTTGATGAACCCACAATAAGCTCTATCACAATCACATTGCAAATAAATCCAACACTTTAATATGATTTACCCACTGATGTCGCACTACAAATAAATCCTTAAAACCCACATTTTAAATATGATAAACATCGATACCATTGCAATCTCTTAGCCTAACTATATTGCTGCATATTAAATTCGCTTTGATTGATCTTTTAGTTTATACAATTAATAATCTAAAAATGCCAAATAAATTCTATTTGTGTAGCCTTAAATGGATTAAATGAATTTGGAATTTTCAGACAAATTATTAATTGTTTGATTCAATTACAGTGGCTTACTTGCCGGGTACTTGGGCTGTTATTTGATCTAATCTTTGTTTTCTATTTATTGAAATAAATGCCAGAATTTGTGTTTGCTGCCTCTGAATTTATAATTTTTTGTGTGCAATTAAATCTGAACCCGGAGTGTGTGTATTTGCTTGGCCATAAACATGATTAAAAATTGTTGGATGCCTATCCGCAGTTCAAATTAAACAACCCAACCCGCAATTGCCGCAAAAACAACAGCAACATCACAAAGCACCTTGCGGCGTCCTATGTGTGTGTGTGTGTTTGTGTTTGCCGGAGTGTGTGTGTGTGTGGCTTTGGTCCTGTTTGCATTAGTAGGCAAGCTCAACTGCTCCGTTTCGTTTCGCTTTTGTTTTATTTGCATTGTTCTGGGCTGCCAGGACTTTGTGGAGGGAGTTTATTTGCTCTTCGGCTTTTATGCGCGCAAATTGTTTACTCTTTTTAGTGGCTTCTATTGTGCCCGAACACAACGGGCCAGGATAACGATTGCCAAATGCTCTGCGCTTAGCCGAACCGAGCCGATATGGTTTCAATGCATTTTTGTGTATTTCACTTTTAATTTTTTTTTAAGATATGATTGATAGATTTTTGAGCCTAAAACATATTTGTCTGTGAGCTTTCGAATGCTTTATGAAATTAACCAAACCTTTTAATGATAAATGTTGTACATTTTAACGAATTTTTTATAACTACCTATTAATTAATTATTAATTATTTGTAATTTTACTTCATTTTGAGTTTGAGTTTGTCTTCTATATAATTTATAAATATTAAGGTTTAACTACGACCGAACAATACATTAATTACCCAAATACCTGTGCAGTATTTGCATATGATTAAATACCCTTATTTCCAAACACTAATGTGGTTTTCTTAGTCAAATATTACTGATTGTTAAATATGCATAAATCTTAGTTTAAATAAATATTTGATGTGAACGCTAAACATGTGGCAGATTAGATTAGATTCATATTTTACGAAATGCGTAACTCTCCCTGCAGTTTAAAATTTTTAATTGAGCCTTACCTGTGAATGGAAAAGTGGCCTATCTGCAGATTAATCCAGCACCACCCATCGCCCACTATTAACACCCATCCACTCCCCAAACGGGCAAACAATGCTTTCACCCACTTTCACCCGCCCGCCGAAGCTCTTTAGCCGCTCATGAGCAAAGAAAAAGCACTTAGCACCGCTCCTATTCCTCTTACTCTCCCCTCCTCTCTTCTCCTCTGCATAATGGCGCATAAGCGGGCCACGCCTCCCGCCCCCTTATCCTGCATCACTCACACGCTTACACATACACATGCACAGACATATGCAGATGCAGGAATATGGAGGAGGAACAACACTTTCCCCTTAATGTTGCATTCGCCGGCTGATGTTTGGCTTGGAAAAGCAAAAGTGCATACAAATGCGTTTCGTTTGTAGTCCCCAAACTGCATTCGCTTTTTATGGTAATGCAAAAAGTGGGCGGTGGGTGGAAAATGCGATTGGTGCTTGGCAGTGGGACTTTGCTGTGACTTTTATTGGCTTTTCAGGGAACTAGGGAGACGAAAATCTGGAGCGTTTTGGCCTAAACCAGAAATAAGATTCTCACTCTGAGGACGTTTTTGGCATTCAGCAGATAATTCAATTGAATACGGATCTAAGATCGATAGAAATAGCAGAAGAAGATCCAATAACGTTAGATAATAATATGTTTTTATGAGAAGCTTAATCAATTTTAACGCTAAAAGTATTTTAGTAAATGGTGAAAATAAAAATTAAATTTTACAACATAAGCTCTTACTTTCGTAACTTGCTAAAAATCAAAAGAATGTATAAATATAAATCTGGATCACTTTACCTCTCCCCAATAATTATATTCATGCCGTTAAAAAGTTTATTTCGCTTAGCAAAAGTTCCCGTTCAACTAGGATATATTTATTGAAATAAAACGCAAAACAAATTCCAATAACTTTAGCAGCTTCAAGGGGAAATGAATTACAGCTTGGGTGAAAACTTTTCCCTCCCCATCGAACAGCTGTTAACCTTCGCCTTTCAGGTCCTTTTCGGGAAAGGCCTCCACTTGACCGAAAGTTGGACCATTATGGCAAATGCACAAACACAAAAAGGAAAGTGGAGCACAGATGAGGGGATCGAATACCGAATACAACCACATAAAGATATGTACATACACATAAGCATGGGCAACTCAGATACCCACATATCGATGCTGATGGCCAGCCAGTTTTTAACTTTTGTAAGTCGTCTTTGGCATTTTTGATCCACTGACCCGAATGTCCATACATATTCCTGCATGTACATTGATAAATGAATAGGTGGAATGTGTGCCAGCCTGCGTATGCATATACATATACATATTTGATGACCAAATGCTTTTCAATAACAATACAACAACAGCAGCTACAGACAGACACATCGCACAAAAGGCAACAACAATGGGCAAATAAACTATATGGAAAACGGGGGCCTGAAAAATCGAGGAGCCTGGGAAAATGGGAGAGTTGGGCCTTTGAACTACCCCTGTGTGTGTGTGGTCAGGTGTGGCACTCTTTTGTGCCGGTGCATCCAGCAAAAAGGTATTAAAAATTCTATATTGGCTATACCTCAGGAGATACAGTGGGTGTTGCTTAAAATGCTGTTAACAGAAATTTATAGATTATCAATTAGCCTAGCCATTCATCAGTAATCGACTTTAATAAAATTACCCAATTCCTCATAATCCATAATCATCCTGAAAAAACCCAAAATGCCAATCAACTCCACCCATTTTTAATGTTCTGCTAGAACAATAGAATTTGTCGAATTTTTCAAAGAAAATTTTAATTAAACTCAAAATTAAATACAAATATTTATTGGCTGGGTTAAATTTGAAATTTATGTTTAGCAGGCATATTAAAGAAAACAATGCACTAACGAGCATTTCCTTGTAGGCCTAATCCACTGTACTAATCCCCCCTGTAGCCGCCCGTTTCATATGCATATTTAAATACTTTCTGAGCGGACGCTTTGTTATTCAGCATAAATAACCAAAACTAGAGGTGGGTAAGCCCTTAAATTTATGCCAAACTAATGCCAGTCCCTGGGAAATGGGTTTCTCTTCGGTTTCATCAGCCAGCAGAGCGGCGGGCTTTGAGCGGGCTTAGTCCTTGTCCTGCAAAATGTTTTTAGCTTTATCCTGTCGATTGTCGCCGTTAAAGCCATAAAATAGACCGGTTATTATAAATTGCCATTCGTGGCCGGGCAAACAATAAAAAAGGCTGTTTTCTTTTTTGCTCGTTGCCCGGCTATCCCTTTTTATGGCCATGTTCTATGCAAATGTTTGTGTATTTATTAAAAATAGCAAAGATTTTGATATAATCCGTTGCATTTAATTGACTGCAACTAACAACTGCAAAAAAGCCATGTGGGTCACCCGAGAGTCCTTAGCGAGGACAAAAAGCCCTGTGTAAAAAAATCGAGAGGAGGCAGATTATTGGGTGGTCAATAATTCATGACGCTGCACAATGGCGGGTGGGAAATCCATTGAAAGGATTTTAATGGGGCAAGGATCGGGAACTGTATTTATTTGCATTCCCTGATCCGTTACAATTTCAATTATGAGAAATGGGCCGAGATGTGTTTGCATTTCATTTCGACGAGTGAGCCCGATGATGATGATGGCAATCACAAATTGTCCTTTTTTTTTTTAACTGTCGCTCCCAGCAGGATAAGCTGTAAAACAATGCAGGCTTACATATTGATGTGAAATCTCATACTCTAATTCAATGGTTTTTATTTAAGTTTTTTTGTTCGGCATATCGTGTATTGTAGTGATTTTATGATTACTTACAAAATGAGTTCCATTTAAATAGGTACTTCAAAATTTTCAAAACTTTAAGATATTAGACTTTTCTGGTATGCTACGGGAAAAGAAAGTTACAATATTTCCCCTGGTTATTCCTCCAAGACAAAACAAAGGTAAAAGTTAAATGAAGCCAGTCTGTTTGCCTGGCAAAAAGTTTCACAATTTATATCACAATCCTCCCCTGGTATCAATCCGCCAGCAAGGACATCGTTTTGTCAGTGGCAGCGCTAATAAACAAAGGCTTTCACTTCGTTGATTATTGCCATTGAACTGAAAACGCGACTGCCAGCGACAAAGTGGAAATGGAAAGGGGTGGAATCCTTGACGAACCACTCCGTCACCAGGAGCAGACTGCTCCGCTATCCGTTATCCGTTATCTGTTATATGTTAGTTTAGCTGCCACTACATGTTGTTTCAAAGTTTTCCCGGAGCAATCAGCTGGGTGGGAAGTTGGGTGGTAGGAAGAGGGCCTTCCCACTGCTGATGTTGATGCTGCAATTGGAAAAGTCAACGGCTGCCTGCAATGCCAGAGGCAATATTGTCTCTTCGGCTGGAAGGCGGGCTGAAATAAGGGAAATTGAAAACAGAATCGCAGACGGCAGGCAGGTGGAAAGGCAAAGGAAATGCAATCAAGTCGGTTACTGTCTGAGTTTTCCTTGTTGTCATAAGAGGATTTCTCACAAGAATTTTCGCAAGCTTGTCGGGAGTAACTTTGTTTGATATCGAAATAGCTCGGATTTGTTCAGCTGAATAATTAATCAAGAAAATCGCACGAAAAGAAGCGAGAAACATAATGATGGAATTAACTGAAACGTACTGGCAATATATATTTAAAAAATATTTATTTACCCAAGAGTTATTCAGCAAAACTTAATGGTTTATTTAAGAAAGTGTGCACTTGGCAAGCAAACAATCAGAAATCACTATGTTTGATTTGCGCATAATAGACGTGGCTAAAAATCGCTGGCGACGGAATGCATGTGTAATTTTTTGCATTCATGAAAGCTGCAGCTTTGGAAAATATTTGCGAATGAAAGTAAATGGCAATGGTATGTGGCCCAATCGTTGGCATCGCCATTCAATTGAAAATATTGCAGCCTCCGCCTGCCGGCGACCGCCAACCGACGATTCAAGTGCAAATCGAATCAGCCTGGCGTGAAAACGCGCCAGGAAATCGTGGCCAAGCAAAAAACGGGGAAAATGGGAAAAAATCAGAAAATATATATATTATGTTATTATTGAGCTTTTGTGCGACGAAGGACCTTTCAACATATGGCACACTGAATTTAGCATTTAGCCTGTGTATTTCTGTGAAAAAGTTGCTACGCTCAGCTGGAAGAGCAAATCAAATTTCCGGATCAAAATCCTTTTGCCTGGCCAAAATCCTTTTTCCGTCATTAAAGTTGCATCGCCAACTCGTCCTTGGCGACGTTGCCATGGCAGTCCTGTCGAACCTGGACAATTAGTTGAGCGTTGAGCGCTGAGCTGCTGTTGCAGCCTTCGATCCTGGAATCTGTTCCAATTTCGGTGATTTCCCAGCAGCCTCACCTGCCACTCCATTCGGATTCTCGGCTCTCGGACCATCAGCGAGGAGACCCCGACTAAATAATCAATAACTGTCACACAAAACCAATTCGGGCTCCTGGCGCCTGAAACTTTTCGGCTGACAAAAGTTTCGGTGTGTCCAAAACAGAGACTGAACAAATAAAGTGACGCGCTGTTTTCATTTGTTTTGATTGGGGTTTGCATCTTGTTCAAACAAATGAAGGTGGACGGTTGGATTGCTCGGTGAAAAATGGAATATTGAATTACAGTTGGAGCTGCTGAAAGTAAAATAATTTCTATGGGCTAGGATGAGCTAATTAGATGCGTTTTAAATAATTTTTAAAAAATACTAGTGACTCTAACAATTATAAATGAAAAAAGAATATTAGTTTTCCGCATAAATTTATATCAAATTTGGGTTCAACATTTATTCTTGCATACTTTTAGACACCTATTTAAAGTTATTTCTGTGGCGACCCAAAATATTCTTGTTTATTTTAATGTATTATTTAAATATGCTGAATGAGAGAATACATTTTTGAATTTTTGTGCAGAGAAAATGAAACAGATTAGGTGCTCTGAATTGAGCTATAAAATTATCCCCACAATCCACAGGCATTCGAAAATTAAATTAATTTAATTTCTAAAACACATCCCAAAGCCGGTTCGTTGAAATTGATGCCCGAATCCGACATTTCCCACATTTAAATGGAAACCATTCGATTCTATGGCCTTGCTTACCTTGCAGCAGTTGATTTCGGCTACGCCCCCTTCTTCTGCCCCAGAATATGCTGATCAACTTTTCCTTCGCTTTTTTGGGCTGACATTTGCACATTTTATGGTCCATGGCCACAATTTAATGTTCGATGTGCTTTGTTGGGTCCCTGTTGCTGTTGTTGTTGTTCTTGTTGTTGTTGTCGTCAATGCCATTCACATTTTCGTTGTGGGCTAATTTAATATTGTGCTTTGTATGATTTTCACATATTATCAAGAAGTTTTATTGCGGCAATTGAACACGTTGTCAGAGGGACTTGACTCCGTATCGTCGTAAAATTGAAGCACCCCCAGTATTTTTGGATATTTATGTTAAGGATATTGTAAACGTGTATTGGTGTGCGTATACGTAATATGCGGGTGGCCCTGCGGCTCGGTTTTGTTGCTGTTGTTGTTGGCTGGGTTGTTTACTTTTATTGGCTTTTGGTATTATTGGTTATTGGGATGCGAGGGATACGAAATGGTAGTGGAAAAGGTGCGCGTGCCTGTCTAGCTGCCTGTTATAATTTAACTTTTATTTCTCTATTTATGGCTTAATAAGACACACGTTCTCGGGGTTTACCATCCGAAGCCAAGGATGCTTATCGGGCACTTAAACCAACAACTTTTTTACGGCCCCGGTCAAGATAAACGTTTATTTAATTGCCGCACACGAAACTTTCACAGCGATGACAAAACACCACCTCCTTTATCAAGGGCAATAAATTTAGATTTGCCTATGGTAATAATTAGCCCATTGAATCTGTGATTTATCATGCCCAATAAGTGTCCAGCTCAATGAAAACTTATGTTTGAGCACTGCAACTTTCTATTTATAAATGTGAATTCCTTTCATTTGAAGTTAAGGTGATTTGGTGAGAATTTATTACTTAAGAGATAAATGCCCTAGAGGAAAATTTAAATTTATTTTATTTAATTGGCCTATATTACTAATACAAATATAGTCTCTAAGATTTCACTTTTAATAAGGGGATTTGTTGTTTCGTTAGAAGCAAAAAGGAATATTCAGTGAAATCCATTTTATTTGGGTCAATAATAATTTTGTTATGCGAAATTCAATATTAAAAATTTTTATTTTCTCCCTACTCTTATGAATTTATATTCTTTGAACTTTTCTGGTCTTAAAGTTACGTAAGCTAAACGCTACCATTGCCGGCGACTGAACAGTTAATAAAATTCCGTGACGTTCTTTTGGCATATTTTAAGCCCCCCTGTAGGAATGCCTCACTTAAAGTCAACAGCAAATGGCAGGACAAATGTTGACAAAGGAAGGCAACAAATAACAAACAACAGCCGGTGAAGTGGTCCTTGACGAAAATGAGAGCGCGCTGGGGTCGGCGTAGTTGAAAGGATGCAGCGGAGCAAATAGCGTGGGAGCGAGGACTAGGCCTAGTTTGGGATTTCGTCCTGCAACTGCAGCTGACCACAGGTCGCGGATAAGAGGGAAAGGTCGGGAAATCGAGGGGGAGAAAAGGGGAAAAGCAGGGGAGAGCCTGGAAAAGCGTATTCCCCCAGGTTACCACGAGCCTTCTCCTCGGGCCAAGCCTCTTGAGAAATAACGCTTAGCTTCAGCTCTTGCTTTATATTTTTCTGGCATTTTGCTCGGAGTTCCCCCACTTCATTCCCTAGTTGTTTTCCCTCCATTTTTGTTTTTAGCTGGTAAAGTCTATTATGCTTGCGAAAATTGCTTTACAGCTGCAAAACAATGCGGCAAAAAAGGTTACACAGCACAAAAAGAAATACACACAAAAATGAATAATGACAGCGAACTGGAGGGAATGGTCTAGAGATTACTTTTAACTCCGCGTGCCTTTCAGTGATGAAATGAAGAGACCTGAATGCCCTTTCGAAATCCAAAGGGTAATATTGGGTATAAAATAAATTCATTAAATAAATTTGTTTTATAATTCTAAAATGTTAAAAAATATTTTATTTTAATTAAAATTTATTAAATAGATAATAACATACCAAAGTTCTAATATTAAACACTCCAAATCATTAAGAGTTTTCTTAGCAATACATATTCTCTTCTATTTTCGCGGATTATAGAAATGTCTGAGACACAATCACCGAACCCGCCGAGAGAGGGTATTAAAAGGGAATTTACTATCAAAGTCTCCGGACAGCAGCAGTGAAATAATATTTGCCCCAACCTCAGGGGGAAGGAAATCGGGTGGGGAAGTGCAGCTAAAATAATTTGCGCATAATGAAGCCGGAAGTGTGAATGCAAAGAATACAAGGAAAGTGGAGGAAAGAACTTCATTATCTGCGCCAAGCAGCTCTTCCAGCGCGAAGAAGAAGAAGTGGAAACTCAGGCTCGGTCGAGGCATTCAAGCAGGGAAAATTACACAAAATCTTTGCCGGGATTTTCTAATTAAAGTTTCAGCAAACGAAACGCGGCGCCAAAGTGAAATTAATGGCTCTGCCATTTTTGGCCAGACCGGCTTTTCCCCATTTCCCCTATTTGCCTGTGTGTGTGTGTGTGCATTTGGCTTTATGAAGTCAACGATGGCAGCATTTTTGGCCACTTAATCTGTTCTCTCACTCGAACTCAGCTTTTCCCGCTCTTCTGCTCGGCCGCCTCGGTGTGTGCGTAATTTATTTGCAATCAATGCGGCCCTAAAGGACATTATTTTTACATTAAAGCAAGGGCTAAGCGTGTGTGAGACTACGAAAGAGACTACACAAAGTGGGCCAAAAAAATCCGTGCCAAAAACCAAGTTGGCTACCATTTGGCAGCTGTCACATAATACATCTCAAACCGCGCAGGCATACATAATGCGAGGGACTTATGGACTTCTAATGGGAAAGATTACTTAAAGTTAGGTCGACTAAATCAGTATTTTTCTATTGGTTGAGATTAATTTACTAAGAAAAATATAATTTTCTATTAATATTATTTGTTGTCAATAAATATATTTTTTAGTGTAAGAAAGTAATAATAATATTTAAATAATTCATTTTCCCATTTATTTATGTATGGTTCTGTTCCCAGATAAATAAATTATTAAAAAATATAAAAAAAGATTGAAATTGTCAATAAAATAATTTGATTTAAAATTTGCAAAATTGGTAATTAAGATTGATCTTATTTGTTTAGGAAATTGCTTACAAAGTTTATAAAATATTTACCATCCCATTGTTTTAAGTGTATGCTGCAAGAATACATTATCTCCGCAGGGTTTGGATAAACTATTTGTGGGAATCATTTGTGACATGTGAGATCTCACATTTGTGTGTTTGTCATATCGCACGTTAATGCGAGTTTCATTAGGCTGAACCACCACGTCTCACCACCCCCTACCCCTACCCCTTACCCACTCCCTTAACAGCGGCCATTGCTCCGGAGTTTGTCTGTGTGTGAGTGCTTGTGCTTGTGTCAGAAAGAACTGACAAACTGCATGGAAAGTTTCTCGAACCCCGGGCATGTATCGTGTGTCATAAGCAGGAAAAGCGGCTTTTGGCTTTCTGCAGTGTCCGCTGCAGTTGTGCAGTTGGAAATAAAATTATTAACCCCGCTGCAATGCAACATAAATAGGATTAGTGTCTGCAGCAACTGCACAAGGAGAACAAACACGACTTGGTCTTGGCTGGCGATGGCTAGACCGAAGGAGACGCCGGAGAAAGGCCACAACAAAGGCAGCCAGCCAGTCAGGCAGCAGCATTTGCATTTGCATGTTGCATACTTCACGGCGTAGTGCTCACATATGATAAACGGCAACGACAATGCCACAACCACATTTCCACACACACTCATATACGTATAGCTGTATCTGTGTCTGCGGGTATTTCCCTTTTTTCACTATCTGCTTCGTACTTCGTTTTGCCTTTGTTTTGGCCGGGCAAAAATGCAGCTGAGTATTTTTCAGCTACATGCAAAAACTTCATTTCATTTCTGCGGCTGTCGTCCAGTGTATTGACCCCTAAACGCCCTCCACACACACACACAAGCAGTCAAACAAAACATTAGTGACAAAGCCATTCCATTTTGCTCACACCCCCATTCCCATTCCCATTCCTACCCATTTCGACACCATCGCGGTTTTTGCAAGCATTTTGTTTGCTTTGTGGCTTCCGGTTTCTGTAACTGTTAATGTTACCGTTACTCTTTTCGCTTCTGTTCGAAAGCCGGCTTTAAAAATTCGCCATCGTGCCCAAAAGTCAACTGCTCTGAGCTCAATTGAGTATTTGCCCAAACGAGCAGAATAATTTAAATATGCATCCACGGTATTACTACATTATGAAGCCATCAACGCACTGAAATGGCCTCCAGGTATTTGCAGGGCCACTTGAAATCGGTCCAGGGATTCCGATTCCGATTCCAATTCCGATGCCCGTGAAATGCCAGCGGCTAGTCAACGAGGCGATTTCCAGTGCGAAATCTGAGAAAAATAGCCTGTCATAAAATAAATTATTCGCATTTTTCCACAGCACTGAAATACAATGCGGTTTTCACATTGTTTGTTCACGTATTTCATTCGCTCAACCTTTAATTGATGCTCTGTATTAAAATCGGATTTTAACGGGGTTAAATACATTAATTTAAAAATTTTACATTTTTGTTTAAGTGCAAAAAATAAAAAATGTTAGTTTTTAATGACTTGTAAATTATCTGTATTAAAAATTTCATTTATTAAGCCTTTCCTTTTATAATGCATCAACTTACTTTTTATTTATATACATACCTCTTAGTTCATATTTTAGCGTGCTTCTACTCAAGTATTTCCCTTTTTAGCCATTACCTTTTTTTAATTCTTGTTTTGATCTCAAGTAACACCACACTAGACGCTGCAGTAGGTGCCATGCGGTTTTGGGCTTGAAAAATTAACGCGGAAATGCAAAAATGTTGTGCATACGCCCCGTTGCTTGCATGCAAATTTCATATATTAAGCCCGGCAAGGGCAGGGGCGTCGCGCAGAGGGGGTAAAAGCGGGGACTTGTTTTGTTTGGCTTGCATGGTCGACGGCCATAATTGCAACATGCCGCACAAGCAAAAACACACACACACGCAGTGCAGTGGGCGACTCGGGACCTTAGCCTAGTCAAACAAACCGCGGGGCACAACCGAAAACGAAAGAAAAAATCACGAAAAAAAGCAAACGGAGGAAAGCCAAATTTCTAGTAGCGCCAGGGTGACAGGGGGCAGGGTAAGGGGAGGAAAAGGCACTCGTACTCCCGTGGCTTTGTGGAACTCCTGGCAGGGTGTTGTTATGACTTAATGTGGCCTACGCGAGTGGCGGTTGTGGGAAATGCACTGAAAGAAACATTTTAAGGAGCTGTTTAAAAATATGAAATTTCAAAACAATTTTTATAAAATTTTTACATGTAGTAATAACAATTAATAAAACTATAAGAATATATTAAATTATATTAATGTAATGGAAGTTTACTGATACCGATAAATAATTATAGAAAATACAGAATTCGTACAGAAATTCTAAACTCTTCACTTTCAAAACTATTTTAATAAGATTGGTATTATGTTTATACTTTCAAAAGCATACAATTGATCGTATGTATTGTATACAGAATTTATTTTATTTTGTATTAATCAATACAACTCTTTTATACTTCGAAAAGTATATTTTTAATACAACGAGTATTAAGGTTTACTTATGATGTTTACAGCTAACAACTAATTTTCCTCGGTGCATTAAATTAAATATATAAAGACCCCTTCTGAAGTCCATTAAACTGTCCGCAGTTCCGAGTTTACGACAGCCGCACTGACTATTTCCCATTTTCCGTCCCTTTTTGCAGGCCTGATCCTCATCCGGAATCATTCTAGTTCGAGTATGCGATGGCAGCGGGAAGAGCAGCCGCGACGCTGGAGACTCCGGGTCCGCCCAGCGGTCAGGACATAGCCAGCGACAACAGCGCCCAGCGCCGCACGTTAGCCACGAAGGTGCGGCGAAAAGGGCCACGCCCCCAGCGGCGCCTGCACCCGCCCCTGCGATCCCCCCGCCTGCCGCTCCACCTCCACCTGCTGTTGTTCCTGCTCTGCTGCTGCTGCCAACTGGGCCGCCTGGGGGCCAGCGAGTGCCCGGCGGTGTGCGAGTGCAAGTGGAAGAGCGGCAAGGAGTCCGTCTTGTGCCTTAACGCCAACCTCACCCACATCCCCCAGCCGCTGGACGGGGGCACGCAGCTGCTGGACCTGAGCGGCAATGAGATTCAATCGATACCGGACGACAGCTTCGCAGCGGCCCAGCTGCTCAACCTGCAGAAGGTGTATATGGCCAGGTGTCACCTGCGGCTGATCGAACGGCATGCGTTCCGCAAGCTGATCAACCTGGTGGAGCTGGATCTGAGCCAGAACCTCCTCTCGGCCATACCCTCGTTGGCCTTGTATCACGTCTCCGAGTTGAGGGAACTCCGGCTGAGTGGCAATCCCATACTAAGAGTGCCCGACGATGCTTTCGGCCATGTCCCTCAGTTAGTGAAACTAGAGCTCAGTGACTGCCGGCTGTCGCATATCGCAGTGCGAGCCTTTGCCGGGCTGGAGAGCAGCCTCGAGTGGCTGAAGCTGGACGGGAATCGGCTGAGCGAGGTGAGGAGCGGCACCATCACTTCGCTGGCCTCGTTGCATGGTTTGGAACTGGCCCGCAATGCCTGGAACTGCAGCTGCTCGCTGAGACCTCTGAGGGCCTGGATGCTGCAGCAGAATATACCGAGTGGCATACCACCCACCTGCGAGTCGCCGCCAAGGCTGTCCGGTCGAGCTTGGGATAAACTGGATGTGGATGACTTCGCCTGCGTTCCACAGATCGTGGCCACAGACACCACAGCCCACGGAGTGGAGGGCCGAAACATTACCATGAGCTGCTATGTGGAGGGAGTGCCCCAGCCGGCGGTCAAGTGGCTGCTGAAGAACCGCCTGATAGCCAATCTCAGTGCTGGCGGGGATGGGGACTCGGAGACGGAGCAACCGAGGACAGCGGCCGCCACGCAGGGGAGGAAGACCTATGTGGTCAATATGCTGAGGAATGCCTCCAATCTGACCATCCTAACGGCCGACATGCAGGATGCCGGGATCTATACGTGTGCCGCCGAGAATAAGGCTGGAAAAGTAGAGGCCAGTGTGACCTTGGCTGTGTCCCGCCGACCACCGGAGGCTCCGTGGGGCGTGAGGATCGTGCTGCTGGGCGTTATAGCCGCCCTGCTCCTGGTCGGCGGCTCCTCCTTTGCGGCCATCTGCCTGTGCTCCCTGCAAAGGCGACGAAAGCTGCGCCTGTGGAACTCTGTGCCGCCGGTGAGGCGAAGCGAGAGCTACGAGAAGATCGAGATGACGGCCAGGACGAGACCGGATCTGGGGGGCGGGGCCAGTTGCGGGGGCGGCAGTGCCACGGGCGCCGGACTCTTTCACGATGCCGAGGAGCAGGGCTATCTGAGGGCAGGACACACTCCCCTGCAGGACAACGATGCGGGACAGGCGGCGGCCATTGTGAATCCGAGTGCGGGAAGTGCCCAGCGGAGAAACGGGGACTACCTGCACGTGTCCACCCACTGCGACGATGAGGAGGAGGAGCAGTTGCACCACCATCCACAGCACCACACACATCCACATCCGCATCCCAATCAGCAGCAGCAGCAGCTGCAGCAGAGGAAGGGCTCCCAGGGCCATGTTGCCTCCGCATCCGGGACGAATAATTCAGGAGCGCTGGAGGAAACGGATCTGCACATACCGCGCCTCATCGACATCGGCGGGTGAGTTGACCTACACGGGGAGCAAAAATGGGGTTACTATTATATAATTTTATTTTTAAATATTTTTTAAAGAGTTGTTGGTTTGGAATTTGCCCTAATAAAGTAAAGGTTTAATTTTTAATTAATTTTATAATAATTTAAATCCTGACTTACACCTCCCTTTCGCTCAGTGCACGCCTCGGGTGCCCTTTGTTTCTGCGGTTCTCGTTACTTCGAGTGGCAATTGTCCCCCGACCGGGCGTCCGTGTCCCTGTCAAAGAGCTGTCATGCTCGAGTGCGGAACGCGCCCGGATCTCCGTATTGCGTCCGTATTATGGGCAACACTTGACACTTCCACTCTGAGCCCGAGCTCGAGTCCTTCCTCACCCCACCTCCATCTCCGGCGACTGAGCGAAACGCGCGTGCTAATGACGCGCGAAATATGCGAGCACATACACATTCAGCCTCCCGCATCCACATCCTCATGCAGGCTACAAGACCACATCCACCTCCACATCCACATCCACGAGAAGTGCTTTATTTCGGGCACACTGAGATCTCACTCTGCCTGATTGGCGCTTGTCATGTGAAAGGAATCCTGCCGCGGATACGAGTGCGAGTGCTGGTTAATGGATGTGCGGCCGGTTATCTTCATGGACGAGGACACTGCCGAATAACGAGAATCCGAAAAGTCAAGCACTCAACGAAAATAGGATACAGGCGACTTACAGGCGGGATGTAAACACAAAGGGACTTTTCTTTTAACGGGCAGTGACAAAGAATATTCTTATTGTTTTTCCTCTTAAGTTTTTACTCCGTAATTAATTTGTTTTTATTTTAGTTCACCCATTTTTTGAAAGTAACACATCTTCATGTTTAAGGGAACCAGTTTTTAATATTTAACATTAAAGCTACGTAAGCCAATGTATATTTTTATTTTAATAAATAAATTTGCTAAAATAAAAACTTTTACTTTTTATCAATATGAAAACATGTCTTCACAGAATTTCAGTGAAGATCATGAGAACTGTAGCGAATTTTTAATTTCAAAAGTCCAATTTTTCCATTTTAATTTTTAAAAACCATTTAATATTTCTAAAATATAATTTTTATAATTTTATAATTACAAAATTGTAATTTCAATTCGATTTTTCTCCCTTCTTTCAGTACCGATTCCGCCTCGAGTTCGATCTCCAGCCAGGTGGATGCCGCCGCCCGCTTAGCGGGCTACGCTGGACACACCTGGAAGACCACGCCCATTGCCACCACCAAGATCAATTCGCCGCACAGCAAGCCGGCTGCCTCGGCGGCGGCATCCTCGTCCCTGAATCCCCCGGGAACGGGAACGGGCACTACCACGCCCTACGCCCACTATGGCCTCCAACCGGCGGATGAGATGGCCACCTCGGTGTTCTGCAGCGAGGGCCAGGAGAGCGATCTGTTCGACAGCAACTACCCGGACCTGCTGGACATAGCCAAGTATGCGGTGGCCCAGGCCCAGCAGCAGGAGGGTCGGGGGCAGGGGGGCTACGGCCAGGCCACGCCCACTCCGAACGGCGGCCTGTGCACCCTGCCCCGCAAGCTGAAGACCAGCGGCAAGTACTTCCGCAACTCTTCGGACAGCCAGTCGCCCCTGCTGGCGGACAACTCGAGCAAGTACGGCAGTAGCACCCTGGGCGATGGCAGCTTCCTGAACGAGGCCATGGGTCTGGGTCGGCGGTACTCGGCGGAGTCCAGTTATGCGAACTATTCGAGCACGGCCACCTACACGGGCGGCGGCCAGCGGGCCAATAGTTTCCTCAACCTGGTGCAGAGTGGCGCCCACAAGGGCAATCTGCTGCCCGGTCATCTGGGCCAAAAGCCCAGCCTGCCCTCGAGCCCAGTGCAGCATCAGCGATCCCTGTCGAGTGCGGCCACGCCCCTTTTGGACTTCTCGGCCCTGGCCTCAAGGGCGGCCGGAGCGGCTAACTCCTCGGTGGCAGCCTACGATTATCATGCCGCTCAGTTGGAGCGATTCCTCGAGGAGTACCGCAACCTGCAGGATCAGCTGTGCAAGATGAAGGAGACCTGCGATACGATCCGGAAAAAGGAGACACCGCTGCGGGTGGCCATTGGCCAGTCGGCCGCCCAGTTGGCGGACCCCGTGATGTACAGTGCAGCCTCGCACAGCCCGAAACCGCCGGCCACGAGTAATCTGAAGGCCAAGACGCTGCTGCCGGGACAGCCGCCGGATCCACCGCCCTACTGGCTGCATCGCAACGCCATGTTGAAGCGGCTGAACGGGGACGGCAGCGGAGGGCCGAATGGTGGTTCCCCGTCGCCCGCCTCCCCGCAGCCCGGACAGGATATTTTCAAGAGCTAATCGGAAGCGTGTACAGCCGGAGGACTGAGAGATGGGGCAGGAGGAGAATCGAGGGCCTTCGGTCCGCCGAAGATGGCATGAGCTTGCGGAAATGCAAATAATGGATTATAAATAAAGTGTTTTTCAAAAACGAAGTATTTAAAATTTTAATTATTTATTTATAATACTGATAGAGACCATTATGACAAAACTATAATGAAGAATATTTGGTTAGCTTAGCGAAGAAGATTTTTGATCTTTTACAAAAAATTCTTATACAACTTTATATAGAATTCATAATTTAAAATTCATATATTTTTCTATTTATACGATTTTTTTAAAGTATATTTTTCAGTATAATTTACAACAATTTTAAATTACAATTTAATATTTTAAATAATTTTAATCAATGCAAAAGGGTTTTCCCGCAAGCTCCTGCCCGTCGATGAAAATGCATTTGTCTGGATAGTTAGTTAGGCCTAGGTAGCTGGAGGACATTCAACGGGTTCGATGCCCAGCCCCTCTGTTGTATTATAGAAACACTTTTCCACTCTTTATACTCGCTACTATGCAATATTAGACACGATCCCGAAAAGCGGAGGACAAAAAACCAGCATAAGACATTGTAAGTGTATAGACAGCAATCCCTTAGAAAAAAAAACACTATCTCGAAAAAATACACACCTATCGGAACCTAAACCTAGAATTCCCCAAAAAGCTCTCGTGTTAGTCTAACTACAAGTGTTTTTGTACTTTAAGCGATCTCAATATCAACAAGGATAATATAGATGACCTTAAATATCATAAGTATGAGTTGGCACAGACTGCAGATCGATATTGTTTGATTGTTAGATGTTTGTTTTTCAGTTCCGCAGTTCAGGTCACAAATTGTAAGCCAATTGGATCGAAACTCTAAATTGTAATTTAAATTAACAGAACGATAAAGACAAAAACCAAAAACGTATTCTAGGGTGTCACTAAACTAAAACTCGAAAGCATTTCACCCGAAACCCAACAAGAGAAAGCAAAAATAAAATTAGTTGAGAATTGAAAGAAAAAAAACAGACAGAAACCGAGCGAGTTTTACTGGATCGAATGGGTTAATCGACGGGGCGTGCAAATGTCCACTTCCGGGGGCTGAGGGCAAGTAATGGTCGCTTGTCGTGCCACATTCGCTTGACCATTTTCGCGGGGGCGTTGGTCAAGATTAAACAATAATTTCGGACCGAAAAATAGGTGGAAGTGGGCGTGGCAGGCACTTCCTCCGCATGGCGAAACTACGCCAATTTGGCTCGGCGAACATTTCTTTTATTTTCGGCCCGCATTCCGGCTGCCAAATGAAGTTGTAAAATGCAAATGAAGCCGTCGCCGTAGTCACATGCGCGTTAAAGTTCATGTTCGATGTGATGTCGCCATAAAGCAGGATTAAAACGAATTTATGAACCTTTGGCACGACGACTACGACGACATGATAGCCGTTTTATACCACTCCCCATACCATACCCTTCGCACTCGAACGCACACAAGCACACACTCACACACAATGTCGCTCTTGGGAAGACTTTGTCTTTGGGCCGCAGGCATTTGAATGAAAAACGTTGCCTACTTTTCCGGGAAACATTGTGTAAAATGTAAATCGCCCTGGCAATCCTGAATCTGTGACAATCCTCCTGTGGCCTCGGTCATCAATAGCTCATTTGGGCCCCGTGCTCATAAGCTCATAAATATTTAAGGCTCGTCTTAAACATGCGTAAGCGGTAAATATTTTAAGCTCGCCCGAGTCGAAAGATTAAATAGAAAAAAGATTAAATGTCATGAC
Source organism: Drosophila prostipennis (assembly GCA_037075205.1). NCBI lineage: Eukaryota > Metazoa > Arthropoda > Insecta > Diptera > Drosophilidae > Drosophila > Drosophila prostipennis. Next base: position 636,619 of record JBAMCJ010004533.1, on the reverse strand, counting down.
AGACCGCAATTATTAGACCACAGATTATATGCAAAAATGGTATTCTAAGAATTCTATACAAAAGTTAGTTTTGAATAAACATAAAATTGATAATCAGATTTAAGTTAACCGAGAAAAAAATGCTAAAATATAACTGGGTATTGAAAAAGTAGGTTATTTATAAAATTTGTATTAATTTAATTAATAATTCATAAAAAAATGTCGAACTGCTTTAATATCATTATTATATGCCCAGCTTTGGCAAACATTTTATCAGCTTATTCCCTCTGTGATCTCAATTTCGTTCCGTTTGCTTTGATTTATACGTGAATAACATGTAATTAAGCTATGACTGGCTGATAAAACTCGTGGCTGGCTGGATGGCTGGCTGGCTTATGAATTTCGAGCACGCAGACGTGTCAGAAGGCAAAAGTAACCGAAAATGGTGGGCCATTTAAGCGAACTCCATTCGCCGGAGGGCGAGTTGGTTAGTTGGAGTTACTTACTGTGGACCGGGCCCAGATCCACGGCCAGCCCTTTGCGGTTTGTCGGCTTTAAAGAGCAAAGCCATTTACATTCCCCCGTTTTCCTTTTTTTTTTTCGGCCCACCCACCTGACCGCCTGCTGTCCGGCTAAAGCGAAAATAATGAGCCAACATCAGGGATCTCGGCGTGAAGCAGAGTAAAGAGCAACAACGTCGAGAGCAGTCGAGTTCATGTCAAGCTGTCAGTCAAGGTCGATTTCGTTTCCCACCCACTCCCTCTCCGCAGACCCCCTTCCCTTTACCGTTATCCTGCCCTGCACCTGCCTCTGTCAGTGGCAGAAAGGACGAGAAATGTGGGTGGCAGTGGGAGGAAGGTCGGCAAAAGCCCTTTTGTCACTGTCTTGTGGCTGCCAGTGCAATTTTTATATGTGGCCAAAGCACGGTATTAAGGATATATACGTGACCTGGTGATTTTGGATGTTTCGTGATAAGATGAATATTTTAAAAGTATAATACAATGCAAAAATGGACTAGCAAATATATGGATGAAAAGTAATTTATAAAATTCAAACATTATTTTAATAAGAAATTTATAACATTTATTTTAAGTTTTTCTATACAAAATAAGTAAATTAATAAAGACATACATTTTATTTATATTTTTGACTAGTGTAATACTGACTATATGAGCTTTATATTCCCTTTGAGCTTTCGGGAAGGCGATGAAGGACTTTTAAGCTGAGTACCAACTAGTTGACTCCCCGAGTTGATAATGCGATGAGCGGAGCTAACGGAGCAATGTGTGTTATGTGTGTGTGCCAAGGGAATTTTTCCATCATTATCAGTGTCCTTGTAGCCGCTTCCACATGCCACTTAATGCCAACGCACCAGCAGAGCACCAGCAGCAGCAGCACTCGCCCCACTTTTGCATGTCGTCGTCATCGTCATCTTGGCGGCCTTTGTGGTAGCAGCACACAACTGCATACCGCCCACTATCCACCATCCAACCATCCCCAGTGCCATTCTTCAAGCCTCCCACAACGGCCATTATATTCAAGCATTTTCGAGGCATAAGTTGGCACTTTAGCGCCAGGCAGCTGCTACCTGTTTCAGTTTTTCAGCCCTCTCTCGTATTTCTCTGCCGCTGCTTTGTTTATTTTTAGCCAGCATCAATTCACATTGTGGCCAATTTTTCAGGAAGGAAAAGAAACAATTCCTACATGATCGTAATACGGTTATCGATTGGTCTTGAAGGCAGATCTGAACTTCCCGCGAGGTACAATTTTCAGCCACAAAATGCCAATTGATGTCCTTGAGACGGAGATGAATATTTCTTGTTACACGGAAAGAATATTGGAAGTGAAAATCCTTGTAATGATAAAGAAATATATATATTTATTTAATATTAAAATATTAAAAGCATAATAAAATTGGCTATAGGAACACCTATTTTATTCCAATATTTTAAAATTACTTTTTCAATCATCAACTGTAATTGAAAACTTGTTGGAATATTTTTTTCCGTCGTTTTCTCCTGCCTGGCATTTATTTTTCAATTGGCCACATTGGCCATCGATATGGTGGGAGCAGGAAGGAGGCGAATACAGGATACTGCCGCCTGCTTAATGTGCTGCTGCCTGTTCCGCTTCCCCATCCCCATGCCGTTCCATCCCATTGCTGTCGTCCTTTTTAATGGATGTTGCATTACTTTCCGAGGCAGCTGTACGAACAAAAAGTTTTGCAGAGGCGAAAATTGAAAAATAGTTTCGCCCCCGCTCGCAAACGAAACACAAGCGACGAGCTTGGTAAAAGTTGCGCCCGAAAAGTTAATGGCAATTGCATTTATTGATTAGCCCGCCAGGAGCGGCAAAGAATATATAAAAAGTTCGCTCTTAAATGCCACTTGGATTTAATTTTCCTGTTTGGCTAAGCCAACAGATATTGTCCTCTCGACCGCAAGTTCAACAAGTCAACGCATCAATGTCAAATAATCCTTTGGAGGAAACAGAAACTCGGGGCGAGGATATCTGGGGTATGCTCAATGCGCCTGCGGTTGAGAGAGCGCAAGGACACCGCTGACATAAAACAAACTCAAGCTGCAGTGTCAGTGCCACGCCCCCAATTCCCCCACCAGCCGCCCTCTTAAGTGCTGGTAATGAGCGCACTGATAATTCATTAAACAAAGCGGCAAAAAAAAGGAGAAGACGACGGCCCAAAAAAAAACGAACTGAGTACGAAAGGCTGGTGGAAAAATGTCAAGGATAATGTGCCCGCGCTCTGCTGCCGGAAATGAAATGGTAGGACGATTTCAGCTTTAATTTGCAGTTTGACAACGAGGGTTTGCCAAAAGTTTGCTGCTGCCTAAATTCATTAAGAAATGACAGATATTTTTGGATTGCTTTAAAATGTCAATTAAGTTGGCGCTGTGGAAATTAAAGGGTTTTATTTATTGGATTATTGAGAATATCTAATTTACTATGTATGTTTTCGGTTTTATTTTACGAATATGGGATTTATGTAAAATATTTAATGAACGGATATATATTTTTCAGCCAATCACTTTTGAAGTATGGAATACAATTGCCACAATTTTATGTGGCAGCCCAAAATACATGATTTTAAATTTCTTTAAATTTATTGCCGACTCCACACTCGAAATTTAAGTAATTGCCAGATCAAAGTCGGGCAAATACTTGTGGCTACCAATCGCAAATTGTGCAAAGTTTCTGAAAGCGTTCACAAAGTTTTTAAAGAGTATTCAAAGTCCCGGCAGCCTGCAGAAATTCCCTAATAAATTCCTTCAACGCTGTTCCCCAGGTATTCGCTTCTCCGCTCCTTCGGGCGAATCTAGGCCAATCTAGACCACACCTGGCGACTGTCACTCAGGGCCAAAAGCCAGAGAAACCGGGCTAAGCTCTCGGTGGTGCCAATTTCCCAATGCTGAGCAATTACAAAGGCCGAAACGAACGAAAGCCGGCAGCCACTTTAATGAAAACTTTGGCCGGGCGCTTAGCGGTTTTTGGCCAAGTTGCAGCGGGTAATCAGCCATGTTATGGCAGTCAGAAGTCGCCACTCCGCAGCCTCAATGGCCGGGGGTTCGAGTTTATGGCTTATGGCTTATGGCCTTGCAGTGCTCTTGAAATTTGTTGTTTGCCAGCAACAGGATAATCTGACGGGCATCCTTTTCTCTGGCTTCCCTATTTTTATTTTTCCTCTTTGTTTTTGGTGGCTCTATCTGGCGCTGTTGGGTGTGTGTTTGTATTGGTTTCGTCGCCTCCGTTTGTTTGAGTTCCGGCGAAAACACAAAAAGCTCAAATTGTGGCCCCCAAAAACTTTGTGCCAGGTTTTTGTCGGCCGCAGTTATTTGCCGCTTTTGTTTGTGGCTCAGCTGCAGCTGCATCGGGCGGCTTTGTTGGCCAGCTGTACCACTTTAATTAAGCGAGCCGAGCTGAATACAAACTCTACTCCTAAAGTGTCAATCAGAGCGGCATCAAGATTGCACTCTTCAGAGCTCTTTTGGCCAGCGAAAAAATACATGTATATCCACTCCATTCAACTAATAACACAAGGGGGAAAAGAGGCGAATGCAATTGTTACGCTTGAAATTCATTTGAATATTCTGCGCGGCAGTGTGTGCATTTAAATTGAATTTTATGAAATTGTTGCGAAAGCAAAAGGCGAAAAAATGCCGGCCACATCAGGAAGCTCAACTGGGAAATAAGCCTGACTTTCTAATACCCTCAGGATATTTTATTTTATAATAATCAGAATACATATTATTTTTTAAAGAATTTATCACATAAATTAAATACTATAAATAAAATAAAATAAAAATTCAAAAAATACATTTAATCTCAAAAGCCAATAAAAAGCTAGAAAAATTACCAAAAGTTCAAACTTATATACCGAATAACTCAGTTGAAAACCCAGTGAAAGCTGAGAGCTGCCCACTTTTGAGGTAAGCAAATGTGTTGCGGACAGTTTGCAAATACACCTGGAGTTCGTTGTGGCAGCCAGAATTGCCGGAAGCGCAACACTCTGTGCCAAAAGTAAGGCACCACCCACCAACCCATATGCAAAATGTACAAATATATGTATATTCGAGTACGAATATATAGCAGGGCTATGCAGACACAATGCAAAGTAACCAATTTCGTAGCTGAATCGTTTAGTGAAATCACTTGAGGCGATTAAAATCAATCACAGACAATCATCGCCCGGCGGGCTACATTTTTCCTGCCACTTTACGATTTTATTTAATTTGCACTCGAAGTCAAGAGCTTTCCTCCTGGCCTCCTGGCCGCCTGGCCGGTGGGGAAAATTTGATTTTAAATTGGATTTGCCATCGATGAACGTGGGAGTTTGTTTGTGCCGGGCTGGAAGTAAAAAAAAATATATACATTCACAAGTTCGAGAAACTAACAAAGTCCATTTCCATGCTGCCAGCCAGCCACTTTCAGGTGTGACGCAAAGTGTTTGAGCATTTGGTCATAAAGAGCCACAGGGTATATTTTCTTCAGTGCGGACACCCAAAAAAATAAACACTACAAACCGCCAGCACTGCATATAAATAACATGTTGGGTACGAATTTCGATAAACATTTGCTTGGGGTAAATGAAATTGAGGGAAAATTAAACCAAACAACATTAAATAAATTAAACGGATGCATTTTTATTTGCCTTTTCTGTAATGAAATTTTCATGTAAATTGAATTCCATCAAGCAGAAAAGGATCGATTCAGGTCGGTGCAAATTAAGGTGATGCAAATTAATGCAATTAAATTGAAACTAATTAATAAGGATCTGCTTGTACTATTATAAAATCCTTTAAGAGAAGAAGGTATTATTATTAACTGCATTATTCACTTTGCCATTCACTTAACCAGTTACATTCATTTGTTAATGTTGAAGTGGTCCTTGTCCCCACCAAATGCATTTCAAAACTTTCTCCGTATTTCAAGGAGCCACAATAAATTGTAGCACCCGCCTCCCCCTGCGAAAATGTCACTTCGTGAACTTTGCATATTTTTTAGTTGACTTTTCAGACTCAAAAGAAGCTCTCGGTGAAGTCAGTGAGCTTAAATGATTTTTAATTAAGCCATGACAATAAAATATAGTATGCTATTAGAATAATTTGGTCAGAAGAGATTTGTTTTCGGTGTGGGGACATAAATTATAAATCTTTAAAGAGAGCCATGGTAACATGGTAAATTCCGGCTTTTCAGACAGCTCTCTGTCGAAATAGTTGTATAATTTGCAATTAATCTTTTCTAATTTATTGACACAGTCTGGGTTTGTGTGTTTTGCTGGCTTACCGTCGGGTTACGCATAATTTATGCAAATTTCGCTAAATCAATTTTTAATTAAAATCCACACAGATACAGATAGTCCCAGCACAAGTGCACAAGTGCTCACACACAAATATATCTATATCTACAGCTGCCTTGCCAAAACAAAATAATTGAAATGGCTGCACCGAGGGGAATATATATGGCTGGCAAACAAATCAATATGTTGAGCCATCAATCTAGGCAGCTGTCCATTCAAGCATTTTAGCCATTTCATTCAATGGGTCCAAAGTGTCGGACTAAACGATAATTTTATTTGCATAACACTAAACATAAAACTAATTTGTTGTCTCGCTTTAAATGCCTCCCGAACATCTGTATAAATTTACGGATTTGGATTTCAATTGCCTGGCGGCTTGGGTCAGAGAGCAATGCGAACCGAATCGGACAGCTGACAGGTCAACTGGTAATTAATCTCAATTAAAGAGCATTATCTTAAAGTAATCAGCAATCATAATGGCATTTTGAATCCTTAGGGGAAATGCAGAAGTATTAATGGCAGAATACTAGGCTTATACAATTTTAAATACCACTTTTTATTAGTTTTTCAAGAATACTATTTATTCAACAAAGTCCAATAAATGCAATGTTGAATTTAATCTGTTACATTTTATATTTTTGTACATATTAAGCTGACAAAAAGTTCGAAGTATAAAGTTACTCTTCGAATTTCACTTTATTTATTATAATTTTTCTTTTACCCTGCATTTCAATGAGCATTTAACGGTATCGATTTTTTAAGCTGCCTGGCCGGAGGCAATAAAATGTCCCAATTATTGAAATTAATTAGCTGTAAAAATGCTGTGCCATTATATTAAACATATGCGGAACATTCATCTTGCAATAGAGATGCAGAAAAATACATGCACTCCATTGATGCGACACTTTCCCTTTCCTTTGCCTGGAAATCTCTATTTCACTCTCTCGCAGTTGCATTTCCGCTGGCACGTTGGCATTTCCGTTTCCGCCCAACGCTCCGTCGCTACAATTATAATAGTTTTTATTTAGCTGCAGCTAAAAGTCATTTGGCGCGCTCAATTTAATTTGCCGCTTAATGGACGGACAAAGCACTTTCTCCGCTTATGGCGGAATAAATCTCAATAAAATTGAATTAAGCTCGGCAGTCGTCCAGCCGCCTTATCGCAGAGGTCCCAGCAGCTTTCGGCTCCCATGCTGGGCAATCGGCCATTGGCAATCGCCAGTCGAGTTCTGGCCCATGTCAATGGCAGTTATAATTAATTTGTGCGGAAATCAGATGCCTGTCGACAATGCAATCTCGGCGGCAAATCTGTTTTCAATTAATGGCAAATTGTCGAGTACGTAAAGCTGCTCAGCCATCCAAGTCGGGCAGCAGAATTGAGAGCTCAAAGACTAAAATTCCCAAAAATAGCAGCATGTAAAAGAAAAAAAATAACCTGAAAGAGGTTTTTAAACTTTTGCCTACTTTACTTTCAATGGAGAAAGTTGTCAGAAGAAAATTGATTATTTGACCAACACAGATCTCAACATTGGGGTTAAACCACCTTAAAACTGCCATAAATCAATAGCTAGCTAATTTGAGAAATCTGTCCCAAAAATTCCAAACATAAAATTTCTACACACAAAATATTACTTACTTACTTAAAATTTGTAATATTTTTTTTTAATTTTCAGGATACAATTTGATTTGTTAAAATTGTATATTTTAATAACTAAGAAAATTCTATATTATATTTTTGTATTATTTATTATTATAGTAAAATCTTTAGTACCAATTTTTATAAATTACTACTCATTTAGCCAGAGGTTGGTCACTCTTAAATTGATTTTTATTAATATTCATCAGAAAGAAATTTATAGTTTGTCCTGGCTTTTTTCTGTGCACGAAATTGTGTAGAAAAACTTTACAGAATCAGCCTGTGAATCTCAGTCCAAAATGGCCTGGAAAATGGGAAATGTGCAAATGCAAACAGGGAAAATTTCGGGGCAGAGAGAGCAGGAGCAGGGGCATTCCGACAGGACATAAGTAAAATACTTAAGATAAGCAAAAGTGATGGGGCGAGTCTGTTTGTCTCTCTGTGTGGTCATAACCATAAGCAAGGGCCCAAAAACACACACACGAGTACTCAAGGGCCCTATTATCGAAAGGGTTACGCAATTACATGATTTCCAGCACCATTCCGAATAGGAGGGAATATGGGAAAGCGGGGTGGATGAGCTAACAAAACAAAGCCAGAGGACACTTCTGACCAGATTTTCAATGTGCTCGGCTCAGTTCGGTTGCTTACATAAATTGTTTACCAATCTGGTCGAAAATCGGAATTTCAAATTTTGCCTACGAAAATTTATGCGCACATTTATACAATTTACATGCGCACACACAGCGGCGATACAAGGATAGCAGGATAGCTGAAAAAAGGATATGCATCTACATTTCATTTTATTTCATTTGATTTCATTTTGCAGCAAAAAGCAAGGAGCAGAGCCGAAAAATAAAAGCCAACTAGCCAGCCGCCCCCAAAGGCGTTATGAGGGTCCAAAAGGGTTTTCCGATACACCAACTCTTCCTCGGGGGAGAGAATGAAAGGACGGATGGATGGATAGATGATAAGTATGCCAGGGCGAAGATGTCCTGCCAATTTAAGCCGGGAATGTCCGAGCATTGCACCTGAAAGTCTGATTTAAATTGCAAAACTAAACAGCAATCAGCAGGGGAGAACTCTCGAGTGCGTAAGCAAGCGATTTGGTCCTGTCCCTGGTTCTCGTCCTGATTCTCGTCCTTCTACCGCTGCTGCTTGTCAACAGCGGCGCTGACGGCAGAGATTAAGATGCAAATTCGGGTAGCAGGACAACATCAACATCCTGTAGCCCCGCCCCGCAGGGCAGTCTGGGAAAACACCTGTATCCCAAATCCTTGCCCCGGCCAATGCGCCCGCAAAGTGCAAAGTGAATATTCATGTTGCATGTCAGGACGTAATACAACATTTGTGCGACATGCAGGATGAACAAGGCACTCGGAGTCCAGGACCAACCAACATCCAGCAGTACCAGAAACAGGCAGCTGGTCACAGAGTGGACTTTGAGTAGCAGAGAAACATAAGGCCAAATTAGGCCGCAAATCTAGGCGAATCAGCACAAGATTTGCTCTCGAAATTCTGTCAAATTAGTAAATAGCACACAGAGCATTTCTTTTTAGTTTAATACCAAAAATAAAATTTATAGAACATCATAACCTCCTTTAAAAGTCATGAATAATATTTTTAGTAAAATAAAACGAATGCAAGTATGACAAAAATAATTAAATTTCTTGTGATTCAGCAAAAGGAATTACATTCTCTCAAACTCCGACAGTCTGAAGCCATCAGACAATGTAATCAAGCCAATTTCCGTTCACACATCAGAACTCGGTCTTCAAAAGCCTTTTGGAAACGTGTCATAAAGCAAAAATTCGTACCCATGTGTAAATTTAGCAATTTCCTTCGAGGACTAGCCGAGGTATATTTTTCCAATTTCAATTTTGAATTTGTTTATTTTTTCTGTTCAGCCAAAATCAATATCTAGCCAAGCAATTAAACAAGGCAACAGGGCGAAAAGGAAAATATATCACAACATATTTCCTGCCAAATGGCCACTCATAATTGGCCAGATAAGAGTTGTCCGAAACTGGTTTGCTGCTTTCCCTTTTGGGTATTTTGCAGGTGATTTAATTGGCATAGAGAGCTGCTGGTAATTGAAAAGTAAGATTGGATGGAATGGTCGGAAGCAAAACGGTGAGAGATTAAACTTTTAATAATGAAATCAGAGCCCCAGGCTTCTATTCTGCTCCTTCTCCATCTCCATCGACAGTGTGACGCATTTAAGCCACGTGCATTAAATCATTTTCCACTTTTAAGTAATCTCTTCACTGCAATTAATTTAAACGACATCTAAAAGACATTTCGCCCAACCCCGTTTTGGTTTTCCACTTAATGTCAATGATTGCTGCTGCACTCTGGGCCCGGGCTATCTGCATAAATGTTTTATCATCTCACACCGCCGAACAACACAGCATTTCGCCCGGGGACAAGGATGAGGAGCCGGAGTCTCAGCCTCAGCCTGAGCCGCCGGAGGTTGAGCGAACAGCAGTCGGCGAGAAATGGCCAACTCGTGTCAACTGACTTTTAAGCCATATTTAATCCGGCTTGTAAGGGAAATGCGCACCCTGGCCGAGCGATTCTCCACAGGCAACAAAACAGCAAAAGCATAAATAACTAGGAGTGAGTGGCAAGAAAGCCGAAGAAAGGACTTTGAAATACTCAGTTGGAAATAATTATACTATCATAAAAATAAAAATATTTCAGGAATATTTAAAAAAAAATTTCTAAAAAAACGAACCTTTGCTTATCAGTTTTAATAAATGTAACACCACATCAAGTCTCAACAAAAGCTTATGTTCTTTAGGTTTTGTTTCTCCTAAAGCTGATCTTAAATAGTTTCGTGATATTTCCTAGTAAGGTTGTTAAAAAAGTCGATGGCACTATCGATACTATCGATGGTTTGAAAATTTGGGAAACATCGATGGTTTGGGCCAACAATCGATACAATCGCTCAGAAAAATAATTCCATTTTGCATGTAATGTTTGGTATATTTAAAATTATATATTTTAAGACGACGATATTTTCATTGTTTTGTTTTTTTTTTTAATCGCAATAAAATTAAGATCGTTGTTTTTCTCATAAGTTTTTTAACACAAACATTTCAATTTTCAATTATTTTTATACCCTTGCAGAGGGTATTATGATTTCAGTCAGAAGTTTGCAACGCAGTGAAGGAGACGTTTCCGACCCTATAAAGTATATATATTCTTGATCAGCATCACTAGACGAGTCGATCTAGCCATGTCCGTCTGTCCGTCCGTCTGTCCGTCTGTCCGTCTGTCCGTCCGTCTGTTTCTACGCAAACTAGTCCCTCAGTTTTAAAGCTATCGGGCTAAAACTTTCCCAAAAGTCTTATATCTATTGCAGGTAGTATATAAGTCGGAACGAGCCGGATCGGACAACTATATCATATAGCTCCCATAGGAATAATCGGGGGAAAAAATGTAAAAAAAAATTATCTTGATTGTTTTTGAACCTAGAACCTCCTACTTTTGGAAATGCCATTTTTGATCTAATTCTGAATTTCGAATAAAATTTTTTTAAAATCGGACGACTATATCATATAGCTGCCATAGGAACGATCGAAAAATTAATGGGAATATAATAGGAAATAAATTATTGCTTCGTTGACTTTTATTGTATTCTCTTCTACTCTGGGATATGAGTCTTTTTGAATGTTTTCGAGTTTCGATTTTAATTTTATCAATATCGAACTACTATATCATATAGCTGCCATAGGAACGATCGGAAAATTTGTGATTAATAGGAATTATCTGCAAGGGTATATAAGCTTCGGCTGGCCGAAGCTAGCTTCCTTTCTTGTTTTTCCATTATTTTCCTTAGTTTTCCTATTTCCTATTTCCTAGTAATCATAATAAATGATCATTCTAGTGCCAATATATCCAGAAAATCCCCAAGGATTTTGCTGTTCCCGAAAAAAATAACAATATCAAGCTGGGGCTGTGGTCATTCGAGTTGGACTTGAATAGCTGGATTTGCCACGAGTGCCTCCATGTATATCTCCCCTTTATGCTCGCTCTCGTATGTTTGTACATATATAAACTGTTGCGACAATGTCAACATGCGAAGTTCTTCCTACCGCAAAGATGACAGATGACCACTTCATGAACCCATGCATTTTAATCCGCAGGCGGCGTCCCGGGCTCTTTTGGCCCTTTTCTGGCCGAAAAACAATGCAAGAGCGGCCCAAAGGGTTCGGGTTCGGGTCTGGAGTCCTGCATCCGGTCGAGGCTTCAGCTGTGATCCTGGGTGGATAAGAGGGCGGCCCGGGATAATGATGGAAGTGCACTCGGTAAATGCAAAATATATATATTTTGCCATGTGCAAGTTAAATGTGCGACACATAAATAATTTCACTGCCATGGGCCGGACTGAGCACACGGTCAATGCATCAAGGATGCACTCATACACTCTCACCCTTATTCATCTCTATATAAACACACACACACGCGAATGCATAAAGTTTCGCCTTGGCTACCAACGAGAAATGGTCCCATGCATTACGTTTTAATTTTGCAAAAATTATTTAAATGCGAGTATAATGTAATGTAAATTTCCATTCGGTTCGGGGAGTGGGCGTGGCTGGTCGGTAGGCGATATAAGTAGCTTTACATGGTCGCCGCTACTCAAATTAATGGATTTTTAATTGTCTCTTTCTCACTTACAGGCTTCAGTCGCGAGTCCTTTTTGTGTTTTTTTCCCCCTTGTGTCCCAGGCAAATTACCTCAATGGCTGGGAAAAAAAGGGAAAAGCGTGCGGTAGGGAAAATCCCTTTTTTCTCGAATCTGCTTTAAGGCTATGGAAAGTAAAACGTACAATGCGTATTCTCCCGCAAAGACGAACTTTTTGAGCAGGCTTAATAAAAAAATGGGTCTGCATAATGCAAGAAAATGGTCGCCATAATGGGATAATCATGGATTGTTAAGACAACAAAATGAGATGAAATATTATCAAATTCATTGTTTTTATGATATTTATTTATCTTTAGTAGGAATAATTTATGGAGCTTAATTTTTAACATATTATCGGTTATAGTAATTTGATTTAAATTAATAGAGATTTACTTACTTCTTATTTTTGTTATCTTAGCGCTTTGATAGATATAAAATAAAATACATATGAAGCATATCCAATCAACAAAAAATTATATCCTCCCAAAAAAGCAATTTCCAAAATAAATTTAAATAAAACTACTTTTTCGTTTCAGCAGTATTTCTAGCTTAACTTTTACGCGCATCATTCATCTGTGAGAGCTACTAAAATATAACTCATACGTCTAGGATTCATGGGCAATTTATGGTAAGGCACCACTTTCCCTTTCGCTCGAAAATCCATAAGCTTAGCCAAGCTGTAGGCAAAATCCTGAGCGAATTTCCATGCGACTCGTTCAGCCGAATTGGTTGAGGAAAATTGCCGATGCTAAGCCGGCACTGCAATAAAAATATCAACGGCGGTGGGAAAAAGGAAGAAATGCTTGGAAAAATGGCAACGCCTTCCTATTATTGGCTGCCTCGTTGGCCTTCTTCCTATTTTTTAATATTTTTATGTACTCGAGCAGCCGCAGCAACAGCACAAACAAGAAACACTTCATGGCTTAAACTTTTTGCGTTGGCTTAAATAAATTTCCACTTAATAGATTCGTTACAATAAATGGTTGCCCAGAGGGGAAGGGGAAGAAGGGTCCAGAAGAAGAAGCTGCGGCATCAGTGAGTTTCTACATTGGATTTTATGGCATATTAAAAAGCAAAAGCGTGCAAAAAGCTCTCGAGTTTCGGGTTCTGGGAATTCGGTCTACAGCTTACCCTTTTCTCCTTTCTGGCAGCAATTTGATTAGCGGCAATTGTGCCAAAATTATAAATGACAACATTTCAGCAGGCTTTAATTTAATCTGACGGCATTTCAGTTCTCAACCTTTCAGCAGCGAGTGCTTAAATCCGAACACACAAAAATTAATTTCATCATATTTTTCACTTTCTTAAAAAGGGAAAACTCAATCGCCAGCCCTAGGAAGTCGCTTCCTTGTTTGGGTCTACGCTTCGTTGGCTTTTGTTTTTGTATATTGTGTATGTGGATCCTTGGCAGGATAATATGCTGTTAATGTTGCTCTCCATCCTGCTCTGGCCAGGATGCTCTGTGGATGTGGTCTGCTGGGCTGGAAGTGAAAAAAGGATTCAAGCAGCCGCAGTTAGCTGAAATTGTTGTAATTTATTATTCCTGTTGTTGCCGCACAAGACTGGCTTAGACTACGCTTTGGCAATAATTAGTAAAAGATATCAAAGCAAATGACTTTATCTGCTTACAAGCCCCCCAACATTCACTGATATGCCCATATCCTCGTTCTCGTCCTCGCACTCATATTCGCACAGCAGCATCCAAGGACAATGGAGATGCTTTAATGTGTTGCTGACGACATGGCTCGGTGGGCGGCGGGGCGAAGGGGCGTGGCAATCCTGTGCGGATGCGCTTCCCTGTTTTGTTTGATTCCTAAGCACATTTTCCAGGGCATTAGAACTTTGACAAGGAGCTTGCCGGGCTCAGGCGGATCAATCTTACACCACAATGGATGTTAAGGCATTTTCGGAATTTTTTAATAAAACTAATAAGTATGTTTAAAATATATATATATACTTCGTCCTTTTACTTAAAATAATTAATTATAATAATAAATATTAATATTTTAATTAATATATTAAATATTAAATAACTAAGACTACTCCAAACTAATTCCATTATTATTCTCTAGCCACAACAACTATTAATTTATTGGCTTAATTAAGGTTGCATTAGGATAACATTTAAGAACATCTTCAATAATTTAATTTAATCCATAAGGAAGCGTATCGAGGCTTCGTTCCTCTGCATCCTGGCGACTTCCTCTTTCAGAAATAACTTAAGTAGAATATCCCCTCCCTCGGTGATTTTGTTGCTGGCTTTTTGTTTAAAATTTCAACCACAACGCACAGCACAGGCTTATAAAATATGGCAGTCAACAGCTCTATGTGTGTCCGTGCTTATCCCTTACATCTTGAGCTTGTCTTTGCCATTTTGCCTGTTGGCCAGGATATGGAGTTGTCGTTCGTTGCTGCTGCCGTTGTCATTTGGAGCTTTGGATGCGATGCGTTTGCCAGCTAGGCTAGGCTAATAATTTATAACTAGTTTATATTTTGGCAATTATTTCCTGCGTGAGCCCAGGAACAGGGCGATGGTATGTGTGATCCCAACAAAGGAGGAAGGAAACAAGGAGGACACTTTGCGTATGACCATAATAATAAGCTTAGTATGCGATATAAACCAAAAGTCAGGGCACGCAAATCAAAGCGGCGAACAAGGGACCCAGGCGTCGCGATAAGAGAAGTTAATTCACGGATAACAATAAGCATGCTCTTGGGGAAAGCACCAGAAAGCAGCAACAACTTGTACATGCATTACAACAACTCATGAATATAAATTGCCGCCTCACTTTCTGGCCGAAAGGAGCCGCCAACTGTTCCCCGAGATTGTTCACAAAAGTTGAAGTCGCCGCGGGTGGTTGGCAATTATAACGCACAGAAAAATGTACATATATATATATGTAGGTATGTACATATAAAAAAGGCAGACGGAGCAGGTGAATCGGGATTTAAGGACCCCAGCAATGCCAGCATTTATTAATGTTGCTCAAGGCTGCGGCTGGATCCCAGGGGCTCTCATATATCAAATAACCTGGATGCAAATTTACTTGGTGGAAGTTCAGATGCCCTTAATATAATATAAAATATTATTTAGAATAGAATGTGAAACATATTAACAAATTGTTCAATACTAAAAAATACTTCTTGTGTTTTAAATCTTAAAGATTAGTTATTACGGAATTACCGAAAGAAGGGAAGAAAAGCTTAAGCTCTATATTATCAAATAGGCCTTTTAAATTCCGTATTAAATTTCATTTTAAAGTTAGATTTCCTTGAATTGTTAAAAAAATATATATTATTTTTTCGACTTTATTTCTTGTGACTGTATAAAAAGAGTGATTAAAATGAAGGCTCAGAAAAAAAGCCTCAATAAAATCCCTAAACCGTGCCGAGCAAAACGGCTGGTCAAGTCCCCTCGCCATGGGTAGCTGTTAATCTAGCAACGGGGGTCAGACCCTCCCCCTTCCCACAACAAACCCCCTAAAATGTCACTTGAAGCGTAGCAGCCTTGACTTTTGTAGATTATTGCGCATACGCCCCGTGCAACGCAACGTGTAATTTAAATGCAATTAAAATAATAATTTATCTTGCTCCGCGCGGCTTGTCAACCTGAGCGATGTTGAAGGTGGGAGGATCACACACGGTTCGCTCTGCCCACCTAAGCCGTCCCCATGGAGAGGTATAAATAAATACCAACGCGATACATTTGTCGGTGATAAATGAGTTGAAACTGACAACTTAAATGAAGGTCTGAAAAAAGGTGCTAGCGGAATTTTTAAGTGAGTTGTAAGGGGAGTGAGCTTAGAAACCACATCATTTGTTTCGTATGCATTAAGCCATTAGCTGTGAAAGGAGACTCGTTAAGTAAAAGAAGGGTATAAAATAAATAGATCGTTGCTAACTTTTTTACCCTTTTAAAAATTATTGTGTACTGAGTAAGTAAGAACACAATAGCTAAGTTTTACAAACATGTAAGAAATAATACGTTAAACATGCCAATGAAATTGTTACGAAAAGAACACAACAACATTATGCATTTTAATACGTCGTCCATAAATGTTTTAATTAAATTATAAAAATAAACGCTGCACAATAAATCAAATGCGGCGCTGAACCCAAAAATATTCGCATGGCGTCGTCTCGCCTGCACCGTAATCAGAAAACAATAAACAAATAAAATAACAATTAATTGGATTTTTACTACCCTTTGTTATTGTCACCTCTCCCCCGGGGCTGGGGCATTTAAATTTTCATAATAAAATGTAATTTATTGCATTTGCATAAACCGTGTGCGTGCGTGTGCCTGCAATTGAATCAACACCAAGCGGCAAAGTAGCCAAAGAACAAAAAGCTGAGAAAATAAAGAACAGCGGCGACAACAGCAGCAGCAACAAAGCCAGAATCCTGGCAATAAAATGGCCACCAAACTGTTGGCAATAGCCACCGGCTGCCACAATAAAAATCCCTTTTTGATTTATTCGCCTGCCGTCATATGGGAGAAGATCGAGTGGCATGAATGCGAATTAATCGCTTAATTGCTTTGCCAGCGGGACTAAAGGAATTTTAAACACGGTAGTTGATCAAGTAAATTAAGCACGCGACCAGATTAAGATATTCATAAAGAAGGTCGATTTTAAGTGCGAAAACCACGGCGTGTTGAGTTATTTAATCCCGTGTCGTGCATGAGGTGTCATAACGAATTTCACAAAATTATATTTTTAATTAGGCAGTTGACCCACTACCACCATCAGTGTTGCCAATAAAGCTTTTTTATAGCACATATTTTTAGTATGAGAATTTTAAATTGATTGTGGTATACATATATTATATTTAAGAGGATAGATAATTGTAAAAAAGATGTATTTATTTAAGTATGGATATTTTTAGTTTGAAGTTTAGTGACTTTTTGTATTTTTTTTAAATATAAGAACCTAAATAGAATATTATTTTATTATCGGCCGAATGACTTCAGTTTCCAGTGCCATTTTCCATCCATTAAATTTAAAAAAATTAAAATAAATTAAAAAAATAAAAAAAATAAAAAATATTTTATTAAAAGTTTTAAATATAAGAACTCTAATAAATTATTTTTTATTTAACCATTTAAAATTTGTATGTTCGAACTTTTTACAAATACAAGGAATATACTAGTATCAGGGTTCCGATTATTATATACATTTTCTTTAGGAGTTTACTCTCTAATACAATTTTTTATTTTTACAACATGTAATGTTAATTTGTACAGTGGATTACTATGGACTTTTTTGAAATATACAAAAAAATGCAAATCTGAAATGCATTTCAGATTTTAATAAATCATCTTCGGCTTCAAGTTGCAACACTATTTGCAGGCAGTTCTCCTCGCTAATGGCTAAACAAGCGCCATCTGCCACCCATCCCAGGACCCCTAAACCAGTGACATGGTTGTGCGTGGTTGCGTGGCGCACACTCTTTGGCGGTTGAGGTGCCACTAGCTCCTGTCCCCCGCCCCCTGACACCGCATGACCCCCCGTACTGAACCCCAACCCCCACGGCCTCACCCCCCGGATGATGCATTTAAAAACACTTGTGGCTGATGGGCGGCTGGTGGATGGCGGATAGTGCATCATGTCATCGCACGGCCAACGCAAATGCAATTTAAAGCAAACAATTTTTTGAAATGACCTACATCCTGGGCAGGACACAGTGCACGCACACAGATAGCAACAAAATGGGACCTGTTTTCACAGCACCGCACACAACATCATTAAAAATTAATTCACGCTCGATGTCCTGCGCCTGCTAAAAAATAAAGGGAGAGCAAGTAGAGTAAAGTGAAGTGCAGTCCGACAGTAAGTGCACTGAAAACAAGAGAGAACGCTATAGTCGGGTTGGTGTCCCGACTATTTAATACCCGTCACTCAGCTGAAGGAAGTGCTAACTCTGTAGTCGGGTTGGTGTCCCGACTATCTAATAAACGTAACTCAGCTAAAGGGAGAGCAAGGGATATAAAAACTTTGATCAGGCATAAGTTTTAAACGAATGGTCCGATTTAAAAAATTTCTTCTACATTTCGATAGGTATTGATAAACACAACAAAACTGCATTTTTACTTTTCCGAAATATTTAAATTTTTAAAATCGTTTATAAGCTATTGTGGGCGTTAGAGGGTGCGTGGCACCATTTTGAAACAAACTTGCGCTGCGTAGGAGCTCCTAGAATCTGCATGCAAAATGTCAATCTCCTAGCTTTTATAGTTTCCGAGATCTCAGCGTTCATACAGACAGACAGACAGACAGACGGACAGACGGACAGACGGACAGACGGACAGACGGACAGACGGACAGACAGACATGGCTAGATCGACTCGGGTAGTGATCCTGATCAAGAATATATATACTTTATGGGGTCGGAAACGCTTTCTTCTACCTGTTACATACTTTTGCACGAATACAATATACCCTTTTACTCTACGAGTAACGGGTATAAAAATAATTATCACTGTTAATATTAATTTAATTTATATACAATTATTTGTCTTAAAACATTTTGTTTTACCTCCAATTATTGATAATAAATTCATATTATATTGACAGCGGGAATATATACTTATACCTATTCATCAATACTGATTTCAGGAATTTTTATTTTAGATTTATTGAAGAGCTTTATTAAACTGAAAATGATTGAACAAGAAATTTCAACTTTCCTAATATCCTTTCTATTTTACATACGATTTCGCAGTGGATGATAGGGGAACTGTGCTAAGCAACAACAGCAATCGAGTGCACACGTTTTGCGGTCGCCGTGCACTTTATAATGTTGTCCTGGCCGGGGAACAGGACCCTCTTCCTCACCCGGACCAGGACCAACGGCGGGTCCTGGCCCATTTCGTTTCGTGATGACTTAATGAGCATAATAAGCTCAACGCCGAAATTACCTTTTTAAATGAACATGATGCTGCCCGTCTGCCACCCAAAACAGTCTAGTTTTAGGTGTGCGGAAAACAATCCAGCGCTCACACACACACATACTCACAGACACACAAATGGATAGCCCCACAGGACGAAAGGGACACACAGGTGGGTAGTGCGCCAAATGGGGATTAAAAGTAGCATAGACAAGCGGTTACATATTCAAATTAAGATTTTAATGTTCACACAAAAGGCGGCCATGCCAAAATAACCATTTTAAATGTATACATCTGTGGGTGGGTCCTGGCAAAATGAGTGTGTGTGTGTGTGCGAATAGGTGTGCTTTAAAGGATGCCAAAGAAATGCAAATGCAAATTAATTAGTTCGCCGTTTGATTGTGCTACAGTTAAGTAGCTTACCGAAATCGTTTGTCCCGATAAGGTTTTTGGAATGGATAATGGCGCTGTTAATGGCATAGGCACACAATAATAGCATTGGTTAGATAATTCCCAGCTCAATCCCTATTACGGAACGTACATATATGCATACGCAGAGAAAATTGATTTTAAACTGTTGTTATCATTGTATCAGAATGTAAATGTCATTGGCTTAAATTTGATTTAATTCAGCACATGGATAACCATTGATTATGTGTAATATGTGTAATCAATAAACATTTTTAGATCAGATAATAAAGCGTTTCTAAATTTTAAAATAAAGGTGCTTTAACTCATAGGTTGGCTTTTATATTAAAAAGAAACTATATTTTCAAAATATTTAGAATTATTTAGAAATTAAGTTCGCCAAAAAACAAAAATGATTAAGAAATATGTATACAATATTTCTGTTTCAACCAATATTTTATAATACACCACCATTAAAGACTTGTAACACGTTATTCAATGCATATATTTAAAGAATATTTCCCTTTTCTGTCAAAGTAAGATATTATTTTAAGTTCAAAGCCTCTGAAGTGCAAGTAATCTTTGGAGGGCTTAAAAATACTCACAATTTTAAATTGCAAGTAAGAATCGTCCAGGCGTCGACCGAATAATCTTTAGCGAATTTATGGCCATCCACATTGCGTATACGCTACGTCAACCACACACACTTTGCAGCACCATAATCAAATTAAAGCATAATTTTTTACGACGTCATAGTCATAAATATGAACGATGAGAAATTGTGCCCAAAACATGGATCGTAAACGGACGAGGACGAAAACGAGGGGAGTGAAGGATGCAGGTCCTTGCAAGTGATTTCACATTTCCGCTAAGCGGCTGGGCAAGAAAAATAAAATTAAATGCATAAATCATTTCGGCAATGCTTTAAAATTGAATACGCATTCGTCAGCAATAAATCGCAGAGGCCAAAGGACACGGCCGCTGTAGTTCAGTGGCCCATCTTGAATCCCGGATCTCTTGGCTTCGAACTCGGTCACATATGCGCTTTTGCGCCTTTGGGGAAATTGCTACAATTCGTTTCATATTTCATGTGGCTTCGGTTTTTGGGTTTTGGCTTCCGCTTCTGTTTGTGGACGCGCACTCTCCTCCATGAGTTATTATTGGCGAGCGCGGATCCCCCGAAGAGCCAGTGGAATTGGAATTGCTTGCAGCTCATTTGCATATTGAATGCAATAGAAATTGCTGCCGTATTTATGGCTCGCTTTTTGGCTGAGCACAATTAGCCGGCTATTGCTGGCCATACAAATCAGGCATACTTTTGTGAGAAAGTTGGGCAATAACAATATAAGTACCTTTTGAAATTTATAAAACCAAATGAGTCATCTTTAGAATAGGTATGTCCCCTCTTCTATAAAAACAAGAACAAAATTCAGTAAAGATTATTTTAAAAGGGGTCGATGTCTAGTTAAATAATTGTGATTAGCGAATTTTCTGACACTCCGGACTCTGAGGTTCTAGATAGTAATTATAAAAACAATCTGATATTTTCTTCCTATAAAATGACTGTCTTTATGTCATACTTTCCCATTCATAAGAGACCATCTTCATTTATTGATTAAAGTAATTACCACCTGTAAATATTTTTCATTAGCTGTTTATACTGATAGTGCTGACAAAAAAAGCAAATATGATAGATAAGAAACATTCAGGTGCACTCCTTAAACTTGTTGTATTGCCTCATCCTCAAGATAAGAACAATTTAAAAAGTTTATGTCGTGAATGGTCTTACAAAGAGTTCTATTGTAATTATTTGGGAACGGTTATGTACTTTCCCACAACCATTCAATAAAAAAAGTTATATGACTGTTTCGAAGAAAATCGTCGGTCTTAAAATAATCTTAATTACTTTTAATCGGCCATTGAAATTTAAGGCATCTGCACTTATGGTCAATACTTGATAATGGGAATTAGCTCATTATTAATTTTGATTCCATCAGTTAAGAGCTAATTAAAAATTGGTAGTCATGTGGACTTGCAGTAGTTGTTTTCAGTTTTTAAAGATGTTTGCTGAAATAAAATGAATTTTAAAACAAACGACAAAAGTATAGCCCTTGGAAAAACTAATGGAACATTTTTAGCAATTTTATTTCCGGCACCATCTGCCTAAAACTGCAGCGATCACCGAACTTGTGCCTTTTGCAATCTCATTTTGCCTTGTAAAATGCCTTTGGAAAATTTGTCGCTGCTCCTTGGTGTATGGTAATTTTCCCCAAAACATGTTCGCACACCGCTCCCGAGGTCCTTTCTTAATTTCGGATGAAACAATGCGCAAGGGAAGACATTGCAGGATATTCGGGTGGAAGAGGGCAAACCGTGTCGTCGAAACGTACGAGAATCGAATTTATGGTCTAACAAGCGCTGTCAAAATGTGAGAATTGAGTGCCTCCGCCGAGGTCCTCGGTCCTCGGTGCTCCTGGCCCTCCTGGGTGCTGGGCTCCCTTCCCTGTTCACGGGCCCAGATGCTCCCCAGACATTTGCATCTCGCATATAAATCGCATTAGCAGCACGCAATTACTAGACCTCCGCACATGGGCGCACGAACTGCGGTTTCGGAGCTCCGGAACCTGAAACACTGCTAGTTCTTGCCCCCCGATAAGAAATTATCAGAGACAATGTCATAAAGGAATATTGCTTTAATTTACGCTTCTTTAAAAATAGTACAGACCGCAGTGACAATGATAGCGTAGATCAATAAAACCGATCTAATCGCCTCAGTCGGTGTCTGAAAAATATATATATATCACATTTGACTAGGGTACACAGTCTACCCGATTCTGGCTCACAGCAGAATGGGGCACTTGTACATAATGTTAATCTTATCAATATCCTTGGAGCTGAGACCCACTCGCTGTCCAATTGTCGCACTGGCATCCAGGGGCACTATGGTATCCTCGCCGTTGATGGAGAAGGCGCCGGGTCGATAGTGCAGGCAGCTGTCGTAGTCGTAGCCCATTTCGAAGTCGGTCACCACGGTGTCGGCATACTTCTGGAAATTGAACTCCTTGCCGGGCACTATGTTGTCATAGACCACGTTTATGTAACCATCCCGAATGGCCGAGCTCTGCTGGTGATAGAAGCCCAGGGCGTGCATGAACTCATGCAGGATGGTTCCCGTCCGGAAACATCCTTCGCCCAGCGGGTAGATCTCCAGATTCATCTCCTGCGGCCTTCCTTGGTAGCCCACTGCCGTGTAGCAACCTCCCGACTTGGCCGTAACCGTCAGATAGGCCGCATCCTCATCGGTGGCCTCCCTGAACCTCAGACAGGTGTTCTGCTCCAGGGTCGAGATGCCGCTCTCGATGGCCCTCTTGTGCGCCGCATCGAAGTCATCCGATATCCTGTAGACCACCACATTGCCGGGCCATCTCTTCTCCGTATTGATAAGTCCGTTCCGGGCCATGGGAGCTCCGTGCTCCAGATTGCTTTGCTGCTCCTCCGTCAGCATCATGTCGCCCTCGACAAAGCCAGCCGCCTCCTCCGGATCATAGACACCTGCTGGCAGGGGTTTGCCAGAGTTAAGCACCACTTGCAGCAGCAAAAGGTATATTATTCCAAGCCTCGACATCTTGCCTGTTGTGTTCCTCGAACTACACTAGTAAATTGGCCAGGGCGAAATATAAATATAAGGCAAGCACGAAAGCTAACCATACATTTCCGATTAGATACAAACGAGCAAAAACTTATTTCGCAAATTGATAGTGACAATCAAAACGCCCAATTAGATCAAGGTTTATGGCATGTCACCTTACCGTGAGCGAGGCGCCCTGGTGAAAACCTTCCATTAGTCATGTAAGTTTACGATAAATATCTCTAAGATACGTCATGGTTTGTCGTTGGGATTGTCGCAATTAACTGCCAGTGATAGCGAATTATATGTAGAAACCCGAAATTCAAGTGGCGCAGTGATTGGATTCTCAAGTGCGGACAAAAATACCAAAAACAAATATATAATTAAAACCTCTGCTCCCCAGAATATGAGTAATTCCTCCAAAATCGTAAATTGATAACTGCCCAACAACCACGACACGCGTAATCGTTTTGCCAAATACAAGTGTTCGTTGGCTTGTCTATTAGGTGCTCAAATTCCGAGTTCTCTTCGATTCTACAACCAGGGGACTACGTGATAACCCATTCAAGGCGATAAATATAGCAATCAAAAGTTCTTAACACAGTTCTGTAGAGGAAATATAACTGAAAGAGAATTGAATTAAGAGTGTTCTATGCTCACATGCTTCTCTCAAAACAGAGAAGAGTATTTTGTATAAATTTTTAATTAGCGATAAAATAGAACATAGTTAGTAGAAATTTAGTTTTTTGTGGCTATAGAAAATTCTAGACTATTTCTGTTCTTACGAAAATATAATTCCATCAATAAGGTATATTGAATTTAAGCATGAGAACATCGAAATATCGTAGGTTGCCTAGACATAACCGGGGCACTTGTACATTTTGTTCAGCTTCCGAATATCCTTTTCGCTCATGTAGAGTCGCTGACCCATATTTGTGCCCCCTTCCTTCAAGGGCTCAATCGTGGGCAGACCATTTTTGGAAAACGCCTTGGGAATATAGTGCATGAGGCTTTCGTAATCGTAGCCCTCACCAAAGTCGTGCCACGCGGTGGAGTTGTCGTCGTTAACGAAATTAACTTTGTATTCCGGATTAATATTTTCCCACTTGATGCGAACGTACTTGTCTCGATTGCTTGCCACATGCTGATGCTCGAATCCCAGGACGTGGAGGAGTTCGTGGATTATGGAACCGATACGAAAGCAACCCTCTCCGAGCGGATAAATCTGGAGGTTCACTACTTGCACCCGATTCCTGAAGCCTAAATAAACGGAATTGCAGCCCGTTCCTTTCGAAGTAATGACGAGCGCCTTGGAACGTTCCTTTGCGGTGGCTGGCTTGAAAACAACACACGACTTTGCCTCTATGATGGAAATGGCCCTGAGGATTTCCCGATGATGTGCTTCGCCTTCGATGTTTCGGTCAGAGAAATTATATATACAAATATATGTATATCATACATACCAAAGTCGTTATCCTCGATTACATACTGCACAATGCCTTTCGGCCAGTGAAAGATTGCGCTGCCAATACCGTTTCGGGATCGAAACGGCGTACCTATTATGTCTCCTTGAAAATACTCCGAATTCAGTTCCGGATCTGTGGCAGGCTTACTGAAAACTTCGCGATCGAACAGGAAGATTAGAGCCAATGCCAGGGGAAACATGATGAAGCCGATAAACAAACTGCACTAAATGGCTAACCGTAGTAGTCGGAATTATAGAGTCATTAACCCATGCCCGATATAATATACCATGAAAAATACAGTGATAGATATATTTCAATTTATTACGACAGGTTGTTAATTCGCGGAGGCAAGAACACTAACGAACATCCGATTAGATCTGAGGATAAAGAACCCATAAATAAATTAAATGACCAAAGCCGTAATTTATAAAATAAGATACAGAAAGATTGATCCACTCAGTTATGCATAAAAAAAGAATTAAAAAAGCTTTTGTGCTTACCATCAGTTGATTTAAATTAATGCTGAAAAGTACAACTTGAACTAACGAACACCACGAATGTTTGCATACTTTTAGATGTATACGGAAATATTTTACAATATTGTCTTACCCTACAAATATTTCATTGCCTTTGCAACTGCCCGAAGATTCTGGAACCTTTTCTTCAAGGACAAAATAGTTATGTTAAAATAAATTAAAAACTCTTGGAAGAATAAATGCGTTTTTATTTTGAAAAACACCCCCTACTTATTACACCTGCCTGGGGCACTTGTACATGACATTCAGCTTGTTAATATCGGACTGGGTCATTTGCAGTCGCTGTCCCATCAGCTCCTCGGCTCCCTCCTGCAGCGGCACAATGGTCATCTCGCCGTTCTTGGAGAACGCATACGCCGTGTAGTGCAGCACACTGGAGTAGTCATAGGGTTCGCCGTAGTCCTCGACGGTTTCGTTATCGTATTTGTTGAAGTTGCCCTCGGTGCCCTCGGTAATGTTCTCCTCAGCAATGCGAACGTAGTCATCGCGATTCCATGTGCTCTGCTGGTGGTAGAAACCCAGGGCGTGGAGGAACTCGTGGACAATTGTTCCCAGCCGGAAGCATCCAGTGTCCAAGGCATAGTTCTGCAGATTCAGCTGCTGAACTCGGTTGCGATAGCCCACATATGAGTAACATCCACCCGCCTCCGAGGTTACGTTCACGTAATATTCCTGATCAGTGGTGGCCTCCTTGAAAACCAAGCAAGAACTTTGCTCAATTATGCGAATGCCTCGCAGAATGTGGTCACGATGTTCGGCATCTGAATTGAAAATACGGAATATTTTTTACTGAACATACTACTTATTCTAGAGCTAACATTCTTACCAATATCCCGATTGATGTGGTAATAGACAATGCGATTGGGCCATCTGTAGGTTTCATTGCGAAGGCCATTCCTTCCCTCCAGACTGGGAACCATATCGCCTTCAATAAAGCCAGCTGTTAGCTCAGGATCGGTTTCAATCCTTGGCTGGGTAGCAGGAGCAGCCCAGCAGCAGCTGGCCAGGAAGAGAACCACAAAAGTCAGGGACCAGGTCTTCATGTTGATGGCTCCAAGGTCGGCACGTTACTGTTTAGGGCGCCAATTATAAGGTGACAAAGCGGTATAGTTTGCCAATGGATAATTTATGGTATTTGCCATAGTTAAGCTTTTATGGCCAGCTAAATTGACCAATGGTCAGCGCTAAGATGGTATCTAATCGGTTGAGGTTGCCTGCATAATATACGTCGGCATACGTAATCACTATGGACGGCAGTCCATGTAGTGACGAAGCGCACCAGAAGAGTGTGCGAAGGCGACTACTATTATATAGCCGCAAAATTGAAAATCTGCTGTGATAGTCCGATCGTAATGAGTAATACACCAATTGAAAGGTATTGCAAAAACTTAAAGGATTGCATACCAAGACTTTAAGAAAATCAATTGGCTTGGGAGAGAGAGCGGTGAAAGTGAAAAAGTTCAAATTTCGAAATTTTCTGGCTGTTGGGGCCGGTGGGGATAAATGCCCCCTCGCAATGTTTTAGTTGTATTCCTTTTGAAAATACCCGTCGAATGAGGGGTCATTTGTCAAAATCCGACGCTCCGTTCAAAAGTTATAGCCAAAATAAGATTTTCTTCTTCTTCCCAAAATGAAAATTTAATTCTGTTTGTCAGTTTGTCAGTTTGTCCAAAACATGTTTTTTAAGTTTTGAAAATTTGATAATGAGAAAATATTAGAAAGCCTATTTAATAACGAGTGTAATAATTTTTCGTCACAAATGTTGATATCAGAACTTTTGTATGTTCAAGGTGCGATCGTCACTAGTTTTTTACCTCGTTAAGAGGTGTTTTTATTTGATCTAAATTCAGCCAGCATTTCAGAAATTCCCGCTGCCAGCGAGATAAGATCTACATCCATTTTTATATAGATGATGTTGGGATGAGAATGCAATCCGTTTGTTAACCCTATATTCCATAAAGTATTAATAGAAATTTAAAATGTCATTTGCTGTTTATCATTCAGTGAAAAATGTCCTCTATGCCTTAATTTATCTTAATTTACTTGAAATTGCTCTTGCAACATCTTTACATCCCCAAGCTGTCTTTTACATTTCCTTTCGATCCAAAAATAACAAAGACTAAACGACCATGACCTCTCCCATTGCGTCATCTTTTAGCATTCCCAATCTCAATCAGCATTACAATGCCTTACCACCCCAAAATAAAGAAAATCACTGACAAAATAAATCTAAAGGCAAGTGACAGCGACGAACATTCGCCTAATTGCATTTGTCAACACAATAATATTATATTTCGCACGACAAAAAGATGGCAATAATAAAACGAAATTTATCATCATTACGTTGCGAAAGCTGATAGAAAATTCTGAAAAGGAACGATACAAAATATTCACTCCTTAACAGTGGGGCATTTGTACATGGCGTTCAGCTTTTTGATATCAGTTTCACTCAGTTCCAGTCGCTGGCCAATCACATCCTCCTTGCCCTCCTCCAAAGCCACTATGGTCCTCTCGCCGTTCTTGGAAAAGGCATAGGGACCGTAATGCATAACGCTGCCATAGTCGTATTTCTCTCCAAAATCGTTGACTGTCTCTTGGGTATATTTATCGAAATTGAACTCCATGCCTTCGGTGATATTCTCCTCCACAATTTGCACATACTCATCCCGATCGGCAGCGCTTTGCTGGTGGAAAAATCCCAGGGCATGCAGGAACTCGTGAACAATCGTATAGAGTCGAAAGCATCCGACTCCTATCTCATTGTTCTGAAGATTCAGTTGTTGCACTCGATTCAGATAGCCGATGTAGGAGAAACAACCACCCTCTTCGGAGGTCACATTCACATAGTACTTTTGGTCGGTGGTGGCCTCCTTGAAGGTCAGGCACGAAATGGATTCGATTTTGCGAATGGCGCTAATAATGTGGTTACGGTGCTCTTCATCTGTTAAAAAATGAATTTTTAATTAATAAAATTTGGGATTTCTTTGTTATTACTCACCTATATAGCTATTTATATGATAGTAGATGATGCGGTTGGGCCACCGATAGGTCTCATTGCGCCAAATATTCCTCAGCGATCCACTGGGCACCATATCACCCTCGACATAACCAGCTGTCAGCTCCGGATCCGTTTCAATCCGCTCAGATGGAGCTGCCAAACAGCCGTTGATCAGAACCAAAATCAGAGATAACGCACTGTAATAATACATGTTCGTTGTTAAACACCCCATTCAATACTGTCTAGCCAATTTAATACACTAGCGCTGAAAAGTCCGTTATTAGCGTTAATCTTTATAATTTATGATTTCTAAATTAGTAGTGCCGATTTTATATGATATCTAATCGTTGGGCTAGTCTGAATGATCGATAGCCAACAAAGGGTTCTTATCTAAGGTTAGTTTGTAAGGAAATGTATAAATGTACTAGAAATAAATAGCATATTTTTGGGGTGGAACTATTAAAGAAATAAAATATTATGACATCTTTAATTTGTTCGTAATATGTAAATGAATGCAAAAATTTATATTCCGTAGGTGACTTGGTAGTTATTATCTTTTACGGGGAAAAATTATTTGAGGAATAATCTCAGTGCATTGTGTTCGGAACGAATAAAAACCTCTCGCTCTCGGTAATTTAAAATCAGTTCCGAAATGCTTTTCCTGCTACTCACTTTGCTCTTAACCATTGGATCTCATGCTCGTCCTTCCCTTGAAGTTCTGGAAGACGACATCGAACTCATTCCAGAACAGCAGGAGTTTTTTGAGGGAAACCCACAAACTCGTATTGCCAAATCCTGGTCAAAGTACTATTGGAGGAATGGCACATTGGTCTATAGCTTTGGCGAGGGATTATGTAAGTATAAACTGTTTAAATATATCATAGAAGGGGTTTTTGATTTTATCCCAATCATAGCTACCTCGGACATTGATCGTATTGAAAGCGCCATGTCAGAAATATCATCTCGGACCTGTGTCAGATTTCGCCGGACAGCAGACCATCTTGAGCCGCAAGTGATAATTCAAAGGCAAGGTCCTGGTTGCAGGTCCTCTGTGGGATATTTGGGACGAGCAAACCAAACTCTCAATTTGGCCAAGGGTTGCATGTCCAGTAAAACCATTCAGCATGAGCTTCTACATGCATTGGCCTTCTATCACACCCAAAGCGATCCGCGAAGAGATAGCTATGTTGAGATCCATGCGGAAAACATAAAGTGCGGTCATGAACATAACTTCAGGAAACTTCAGGCCAATGGAATTACTGATTTTGGGCTAGGCTACGATTACGACAGCATCATGCACTATAGTCCACTTGCATTTTCGAGGAACGGAAAGCCTACAATTGTTTCTCTCAAGGCGGATGCAAAAATTGGGCAGGCAACTCAGCTGAGTCCAATTGATGTGGAAACTCTAAAGCGGATGTACTGCTAGTGGTTAAATCTTCGGATATTTAACTCATGAGGCTAGTACATAAGCAATTAATTATAATTTTAAATAAAATCTAGTAAATCTAGTTTTATTTGCTTGACAAAGACTTAGAAAATGCATCCTGAAATCAAATTTTACTTGCTTGTTAGCTGCACGGACTACCGTGGAGATAAAAAGCCTTTCCAATTGTGTTAATTTCATACACACAACCAGACTACATCCTCTCTCAAAGTAATCGCAACATTTGCAATTCTAACGAGTTGTTGCACTTGACAGGAAACTGGAGTCTCCCCCCAGCCGGGCCGAAAAACCTCTACCACAGACCGGTTAATCTGCAAAACAAAAAGCCACGGCCAGCGTAGAGGAAGTGTTTGCCTTTGCCGGCAACTAAAAATTGAATATTTAGTGGTCGTAATTAAAAATTAGCGCGCCGGGCAACTAACCATGCGACGACCGAGCACCCCGCACCCAAAGTCCGAGTCCTTCCGTATTCCGTATAATCCCAGGACCAACTATCTGCGTAGAACGTCCCGTATTCTCGGCCCTCCATCTCCCATCTCCCCCTCACACAAGGACTCGCATATACCTACATATATTTGGTTTTTTAATGGCACAAATTGTACTAAAGCCAAAGCTTCTCCAGAGCTACCTGCCCACAAAACGGAAGTCGTAAACATTTAATTTATGCAAGCAGTGCATTTGCTTTTTTAGTTGCGACTAAAGATGGGCCAACGTCATCCAGTACGGAATAGGTGGTTTAGCTCTTGTGTTGCCTTAGCTTTTATCAGCTTTTTAAGTGGGTTGCTTTGGCGACAAGGCATTTAAAATGTATACTTACCTTTGGAGATCATTTTGGAAGAGTGCTTAAATTTAATATGACTTTCATGCGCGGATCCCCGGGGTTGGTATATCACCCCTTACTCTGGTGGAAAATGAAAGGAATTTTGGTATTCAAAAAGTATGCAACAAAAAAATTGTTTTGACATCACAAAATCCTAGATCCGCCACTGAAGACTTTATACTTGAATAGAAACTTAATAAATCAGCTCAAAAATTTATGTTATTATTAAAATTGTATTCTTTTTTTTATATATTTAATTGCTGATCGATCACATTTTGATTCTGACTTGTTTGTTTAAAAATTAAATTCCTTATAAAAAAATCATAAGAAACCCTAACTATTCCCTGCCCTTTTAAACCTCAACTCAATTAAATCAGTTTTTTATCAAATTTCATCCTTGCCCAGCAACCCAACGCGATTATCACGCTCTCAAGTCATAATGTCTTGGGAATTTCCTGCTTTTTATTTTGAGAAAATATTGCGGGCATAATAAAGAGAATTTAATGGGTTAAGGCGGCCACTAGGACGCCTGGCCATCAAGTTTTCGCCAAGAGCAGTAAAAAAGTCAGCTGGCTGGCGGCCCGCTTTCTTTTCGCTTTCTTTTCCATGGCTCTTTGTGCTGTGTGTGGTGTGTTGGCCCCTCGCTCTTCTTATGATCGTTCTAATTTTATGACATTCTATTTTCATGCATAGCAAACGAGACGCATGTGTGGGTGACTGTGGGTGGTTTTGGGGGTATTATAAGGGGCCTTTCAGGGGGTGGTCCTGGGGTGGGGCGAGTGCAGCCATAGCCATTTCATAGTCAGACATGAATGCTGCGCTTTGTTGCCCTGCTACGCCTTTGTTTGTATTGCCCTCAGGGGTAAAGTTTTTAGGATAATAACTTCCTGCGACTTTACGAGCCAAGGCAAAAGCCAAAAACCCACCAGCAGCAGCGGCAACTAAAGGGAAATGAGAATACTTAAGCAGAGTACACTGCAATTAAGGTTGTCGGTATTTAATGAGCATTCATTTACCGAATTGTGTGTTAAGTTTTGGCTCTTAACTTTTTGGCTCTTTTATAATTAAATTCAAAATTGTACAAGGTATTATAATCAATTGTGCAAGAAATAAATTTTATAAAATATACATTTTAAATAGTTGATTTAATTCGAAGATAATTTACCATCTTTAAATGGATTAGGCTAACGTTATAAAATGTTCTAGTAACGAACCTAAACAACATCTTCGATGGAAGGTTTTTTCAATTTTTTCGCAGTGCAACAGAGGAACTGCATATGAACAACGTGGCGGAGGCAAGCCCTGAAAAATATCTCAAGACCTCCACTTAAAGCAGCCAGCGAGTAAAAGCAAAAGCAAATGCCAACACATCAGCGGTGCTAAGGGGAGAAGGGCTGGCAGACCGCAGAAACTTTTGACGCTGTCGACAGCCTCGGAAAAGCTCAGAAGTGGTCCTGCCAAGATAACGTTTTTATAGCCAGATCTAAATATTTCCATATATTCAGATAAGCACATTTTTTATGTTTTTATAAAACTAACTTAAGACTTAAATCTAAGAAAACTAAAGAGTTAGAGCTCCAGCAGCTATGGTCTTCAGCCCATGTATGACGTAATAAGCTTAATAAAAAAAAAAAAAAATTATTTAATGGTTATAAATTTACAATATTTTATTGGTAAAATTACATTCTGAACAAAATATAATATTTTATTATTTATTTAACAAATGTTCTAAATCCATGGCTATCAGCACTGTTGAGAAATAAGGCGGAATAAAATGGGATGGTTTTGGGATGAGGGCTGCGGTGGCATATTAAAGACAGACAGCTGTAGTAGGAGCACCGTCGTGGCTGTGGGCATAATCTCAGACATCATTACACACACAACTCACAGGACCTGGCCAAAGGAATGCCAGGACTCGGAGCCTGATTCTGGGCCGGAGACTGACAAATGCAGTCACACATGAATGGGCTTTCTTCGGGGCTTTTTCTAGGTTGTTTTTACTTTTAACGGGGCCAGGGGAAAGTTGACTTAAAGGTGAAAATGCCACACCGGAGGACTTTTCTCGAGAGGACAAAGTTTTAAAGTGCATTTAAAATTAATTAAGCATACGACGTGTTGCCGGCTCGAAAAGTATTGCATGACAGGTACTGCAAAAAAAGAAGAAGAAGAATCCTTGCTGCTTTATCTGGCAATTAACAAGTTTCCTCCTCTTTTCGCGGTAATTGATTTAAGGCCTTCGAATCAAAGTTGAATCCCCGCGATGGTGAAATGGTGAAATCCCTTTCCCACTTCATTCGCATGCTGTTGCTTCATGCGCGGCTTGAAAAGTTTAGACACAATATCGCTAATGATAATTACAAGCTAAAAACTTTTCCTGCATTCTCTTTAGCCCCTCTGAACATTTGTGCATTTGCCTTGAGCTTCAGTTGGCAACACAAGCATAAATATAAAATTTTCAGTGGTTAGCACAAAAGTTCAGCAAAGCCAGAGGGAGCGATAAGGGATTGTGGATGCTTAAACGGGATATTTTGGCCCCCTAAATTCGTATTTTTCCCAGACTCTGTCAGTTCTAATTAAGCGCCATTATTGCGACTGGCAGTCAATGCATATTAAGATATCAGACATCCCGTCCTGGAATCCATGGGATACCTTCAGGTTCTTTACTTTTATAAATTTAATTTTTTTAAATTAATTTTGAAAAAACCTTATCTAGGATTTAAAATAAATTCGTGTTATATATTTGGACAATTTTCAATTTAAAGAGATTTTTCGTTTACTCAAAACATCCCTTAGTTACGTAATAGTTTCTTGATGGGGGTGCACAACAAACCCTTTTTCAACCCGAGTTCAGTACAAATAGACTCATTAGACCTTGAAAGCAGGTCGAGGGCCAGCACACAAACCCAGTCGAACAACATGGCGCTAATGAAGTACAAATTGGCTAATGGGGCGGGTCGAAGCCTGAAATCGACGGCGATGGAGACGTCGACAGGGTCTAATTATCAATGAGCGGGACACGCCTGTCGAAGTTCGACTTCCTCTTATGAGGGAGTTATGGGCGGAAGATGGCGACGATGGAGACAGGACAGCCTAAGCTCGGAGCGAGCGAGATGCATGGGCTTTTTATGTGAAAACTTTTGTGCATTTTCATGGCGAAACTTTAATGGATTAATTTACCGAAATGTTCGTGCCAGAGGAAATTGAAACATAGTGGGTGGCGGAGCATGGCAGAGTCTGCTCCGAAGTTAAAGATTTATGGCTTACGGCATAGACGACGCCATCCAACCCCGGCTTAATGGCCGCTGATCATTTCCAGAGATGGCAAAACATGGAAAGCTGCAAATTTATATTATTTTTTTTCCAGTCTCTTTGCGTTTGGCTTGCTTGCGATATTCTAATTTCATTACCCACCAGCAGTGGCAAAAGTTTTATTAACTTTTTGCAAGTTTTTGCTGCACAGAAATCATGAATATTTTATTGCATATTTTCAGGCCACCCACACACACACTCACATTCTCTCTCTCTCACATGAACACATTTTTCTCACACACAGACAGGGAAAAAGAGCAAAAGAAGCGAAAGTCAATGATGCGTGTGAGCCAGCGCCTTTTATCAATTTAATTTAATTAAAATTAATTCCCCAATAATTGACTTTTAATATGCAATCATTTGTATCAACGGACTAGAGTCGCAGAAGGAGGCGGCATTCTGCTGTGTGGCATTAAAAAAATGTGAATTATTTAATTGCTCATTTGTCGACGCTGCATTGAGGTGAGAAATGTGAAGTACGAGAAGGATGCCTGCAGAATCTATAAAAAATGGGGATAATCGAATGATTTGCGGCATGCTTTTTACTCACTTTTAAGCCAGCCTGCAGACTAACGCGAAAATATTTCAGTCCTGTCACATAAAAGGGTTTGCTATTCATTTCGATGGCCAAATTGATAAGTTTGAGCAATCGCAGGTTTTCTCCCGGATTTGTAGAGTACTGTAGGACTTGCTCCCAGTGGGTTAGGTAATACATGGAGCTTAGTGAATCTGTCTGTAATAAGAGCAAAATTGATTTGAACCAGGGACCGAAAATAATGATTATTTATTTTGAGTAAAAAATAAAAATCTCCATTTAATAATTATTTTGTAAATAAAAATCTCCATTTAATAATTATTTTGTAAGCGAAAAAAAATATCGCTCAGAAATAATGATTATTATGTGAGCGATATTATTTCGCTTAAAATATCACTCAAAGTGCGATTGCAGCCGTTCTGGATGGAATTTTACAACGTTTTAAATTTGTGCTTGTAGGTAGAAGCACGGAGAACATATCGAGCTAATAAAAAAATAAATTTTATTTGTATAAACCGCTTAAAAAAAATAAAAAAACCTTTTGGAAAAAGAAAACATTTTCTGTGGGAATCGAACTCGTGTTTACAGCTCGTTGGACCAACACACTAACCCCCAGCCCACATGTCGGGTTGGATCTAAGTGGAATAGTTCATAACATCTTGTTAAGTCGTTTTACTAATATATAAATGACATAAAGTCCTAAGGTTGATACAACTTTTTGTATTTCTGCTTACCTCTTTGAAACTAAAAACCGCGTTTTAAAATGTATATACAAAGAAATCACCTTCTTTTATTAACTCGATGTGTGCACCGAGGTTCTACCTGCAAGCACAAATTTAAAACGTTGTAAAATTCCATACAGCACGGCTGCAATCGCACTTTGAGTGATATTTTAAGCGAAATAATATCGCTCACATAATAATCATTATTTCTGAGCGATATTTTTTTTCGCTTACAAAATAATTATTAAATGGAGATTTTTATTTTTTCACTTATAATGATTACGGTCCCTGATTTGAACCCTAAAATCTATTCTATATGTAACTCACAGTAAACGCCAAGTTGGAACCAAGCTGTCCTAAAGAAAGCAATTCCACTGTTTTGGCCCCAAACCAAATCGCATAGATGTAATTTGCCATGGGATTCTGGTGGAAAATTTTAAAAATAAATATTGAATAAATAAATTACTTTTAAAATTAAATCATTTTATTATGCTCACCGTATAAGCCTTAAATGAAAGAGCGCACAGAAGACCAGCGGCAAAGGCAAACATGATAAAAACCCGCACAGTATACTGGGCCTCCAACTGCTGACAAAAATGATTTAGGGCCACATTTTTCCTAAGAGTTTTCACAATTAGTTTCTTCAGCTGTTCCGCCATATATGGTCGTTCCCTGGCAGCCAAAATCTCCTGAATGGCCAACTCCAAGTCCCGCTTGAGCAACAGATAACTACCATTGAGATGAACGATTAATTCACACAGCAAACTAGTCTCCCCAAACATCATGGAATCAATGATAATGCCCACCCAGACATTACTCAAGAGCAGTGGCACAAATAGATGCAAGGGATCCGAGTCAAATGGAAAGACCATGGAGTACAGAAAGTCCTTACTTTGGTTAATGATCGAAAATACGGGAGCGATGAGATAAAGAGAGATAACTGCTCCGTACATGGCGGAAACCAATCTATTTATCAGCATTTGTCCATCGACTTTGCGAAACATTTCGGGCTCCTTCCGCGGATCAATGTAGATGTTGGCATAAAATACTTGGAGAAACTTCTGAAGGCTCTCGAAGTGAAGGAGAATATGAGCACTTCGGAACTGAGCTTCCACCAGGATCAAATAGGTCGGCATGCCGGTGAGGAAGTCATCCAAGTTCCCATTTCTAGCTTCGATACGCAGATATCTCAGTTCCGCATCGTTGTGCTGCATAAAGATCAGACAGCCCAGAACAGCCATAATCTTGTCTAGATATCGGCCCCACTTTCCAGTGCTCGGATCCAAGGGCCAGAATATGTGATTCAAGCGAAACACGGCCAAGGGCCAGGCCAACTTCACTTTCTGACCATCAGCAAAACGGGGCACGTAGCGAACCATAATGTCAAAGTCAAGACTGCTGAATGACGACGGCTCTCCTCCGACTTATATATATGCACCGGGGATTAGACGGGAGCACAGACGATGACAGTTTCTCAACTTTTAAATGAACGCTCCCATGCGTGCAATGGCTCAATTAAGTTATTATCCTCCAGTTCCCAGCCAAACGGAAACATTTCAAAGTTTCACATTAATATTGCCTCATTTACGATGTAATGGCTTGTCCTCAAATAATTGAGACAACTTTTCCAGGACCACGGCTGGGGAATTGGCCCTTATTAGGGGTTATTAAACGCAGGTAATGATGTAAACAGGAGTAAACAATGAATTGAAATGTAGGAAAACATTTTAAATTATCGTTAT